>CM035437.1:1750000-1830000 GCA_020310875.1 Ceratopteris richardii | reverse complement strand
CTGTAGCTCAAGCGTAAGCACCACCTCCTTTACTTGTCAATCCACGGAGACGTGAGGACCGGTATGAAGACCACGAGCAAGTGAAGGCACAAGTGCGTGAGTGAAAGCACACAAACATGCACACACATACACACACACGCGCACAAAGTAAGATCAAAGAGAGGAACAATGGAAAGCTTCGATTGCAAAATATTTCTCTTACAAAAGCTCTAACCTCTAACAAGCTAACCCCAAAAATGAGCTCTCTAGCTCTTTTTATAGTTTTTTGACTAGTTTTGGCCCTATCCAAACCTAGTGTCCGACCTAGTTAAAAATTAGGTTCCAGGGCTTATTTCAGGGCTCACACGAGGTCTAAAAATTATGAAAATTGGTATGATGGTACTTCTAATACTCCTCAAGCTCGAGGACTCCTCGGCTTGAACAAAATGGAGTTATAAAAATAGATAAATGGTATTTACAATGATTTTTAGTGATGAAAATCACTATTTTTGTAGGGGATTCATCTGAAAATTTGACATACACTTCATGGAGCTCCCTACTTGCTCCCTTTCCTTGTGTGTCCACCTTTTGATGTGCTTTCATGCTTTGTCCTTGACTTTCAGCTTCAACACTCCCCCCCCCTCTCGAGTCTGTCGTCCGTGACAGACCCTTGTTGTAGTGGTTGTTCCAAGTAATGCCTTGAGAGGGAGCGTCCGGTCTGTCTGAACAAAAGTCGTCTGACTTCCAGATGTGTCTGGTTCTTCATCTATCACTGCGAGTCTTTGCAAGTTGTAGTTTCTTGGTATATGCTTCTTCCTAGGATTCAAGCATGACTGTGTCGTTGTGAGTCTCCGTTGATGTTTTCTAGATCTTCCACAGTTGAAGTTCATAGTAGTCATGCCAAGTACTCCTAACCCATATTGAGTGATGGGTAAGTGTGTTCGTGCATGGGTTGAGGAAAATATGTGCCTTGTGCATGGCCTTGTAATGTAGCCCTATGAATGCTTACTTGGAAAATGCATTGGAAGAAGTATGGTGCAAAAATTGCGGGTCTTGAGCTAAGTGCTTAAGGGTATGCTGACGAAGAGGTTTCCTAATCTATCATGGTTATGGTGATGCCAGAGTAAAGATACTTACCATGGAGAAGGTTGATCGATGTTCATCTCTTCGTGTTGTACACTCGGCCTTTGGGATGGAACATTGTTGATGAATGTCCATGTTGATGGTCCACTGATGAGATCTTTTGAGTGGTTGATCCTCTCTCCTCTTTTCAAAGCAACATTTGCCAAATACTGAGAATTTAATTTCTTTATATTCTTTGGCAAACAACATTGGGTAACTACACCAAGCTGAGTTTCACATATTCTCTTTAGCTCACCATACGCAGGAGTCTTCTCCTCCAAAACTACCCTTTGCAGATATCTCCTTGGATGCTCTCGTACATGAAGTAGTTAAGCATCACTCAAGTTGCGGACCTTCAAGCTCTTCATTCCTACCATGGTAAGAGAAAATCATAGTTGTAGATGCCATGTTCATGCCACGTGCTTGCCATCTACCAGATAAGGCAGCAATAATATCATCTGCTAGCCGAGACACACTTCTATCCCAGCTGATAAATGCCGAGTAATCAATAGTTCCATCTACAACTAAGCATGTCTCATTCATGTTTCATGAGCCAAACCTGGGAAAAAGTTCTTCCTCTTTTTTTTTTTTTTTAATAAATTTAATAGGAACAATATCGCAAAACAAGAAGACAGAATTTAGTATCAATCAATAAAAATCTTTGACATATGTTAATGTGCTCTTGTGCCTGGGATTCTCAAGTGTGTCTATGCACGGCCGTGTAATGTGGCCCTATATTAATGCATACTTTGGAAATGCATGACCTGAATGGTGCAAAAGACAGGGTTGTGCAAGGAGCACATGGTTGTCGCTCGTTCGAGGCTTTCGATGTTATTTGCGGAGGTTGATGCCGACCTTGGTGGAGGTATCCTTATCCATTGACTCTCAAACCGATGTAATCCTCCTTACTGGAGTCCATTTTAGAACATCATTTGGCACTGTAGAGGTCACTTCAGGTGTCTTCCTCTTTGGATGCTTTCTGAACTGTGGTATCCACTGTGGTTGGCACTTTGGTTCGGTGGAGGCTACTTGTACTTTTGGCTTCCAAACCCATATCCTTTTTGCATGTCTTCCTACTAATGTTGAAGCGCTGATTTGATCTTCCTTTGGTCTTTGTACGTGGTTCTTACCCTTTTCTCTTTTTGGCTTCTTGGTTGAGACCTTTCGCATGTGGGAGAACATAGGTTGTTGTGGATGTAGGAGCTTCTTAGGTACCCACATCTGTAATTGCCCTTGTTGAGCTGCAGCTAACTTCTTAGGCACCCAAACGTGTTGGATACCTTGTGATTGAGCTTGTCCGAGCTGCTTCCTTCGTCTTCTGACCTGGTTGTCTTGCTTGGATGGGATTTGTGGGGGCAAGGCTGGTGGTTTCTCTCCTTTGCGTACCCAGATCTGCGTCATGCTCGGAACTGCTTTCTTATCGAATGGTGTCTTTCTGTTTGATGTAGCAATTGTCGTGATCGGTTGTGTTTGCCTCTGTGGTGGACTTACTAGTGTGGCTACTTGATTCCTTGGAGAAGAAGAAAGATCCACCCGCCTTCAAACCTGTTCTTCCATGATTGACTCCTTCTGCATCATAGAGCTTTTGACACATACAACATCTTCTTCCATATGATTAGTCTTAGAAGAGCTAAGAGAGTGTGCCATGATCTGGGAGTTAACTGCATTGTCATTAATCCAATCTTGTCCTAAGACAAGTGGTTCTGTAAGGTTCTCATCTTGACACACTAGCACTTTGACTTTCATTGGAACATCTTGCAAGTAGATGGGAAGTTCCACCTCGCCCAAACAAGGGGTTTCCACACCTCCCAATCCTATGAGATAAGCTTCTATGGGATTGATGTTCAACTGCAAGTCTTGGCAGTAGGAAAGTCTAACTGCACTACTTGCTGCACCTGAGTCAATCAATGCTTTCACCGTCCTTGCACCCTTCCCTTGTCCTATCTCTATGGTCACAAAGGGTCTTCGGTCAATGACCTGAGAAGTCGCTATGTCTGACTTTTGACACATATCCATGTGATATTTTGGGGCTTTTGAGTTGACATCTAGGCCTAATCGCCTTAACTTATTTCGCCTAATATGCTCTCTGGCCTCTGTCTGTGCTTCTTCTCTCACTCTTAACTCTTCTTCTTTTCGCTTCTTAGCAGTGTTGAGTCTCATTAGCATATCCTCAGTAAGAGGTTCTTGATATAGCTTGACTCTACAACCACTAATATAGTTTGGCAAGATATCTCCTTCTAGAGTGGCCAACTGAACTGCACCACTAGTGGAAATTCTATTAATGATCATGGGTCCATATCCTCTTTTTTCCAACTTACGGGCATGTTGTTTTAGGGTGTAAACCAACACTAGATCTCCCTCATTCAATCCCTTATCCTTGATGTGTGCATCAAAGTATGCCTTTTGCCTCTTCTTTGCAGCGTAGATGCCTACTGCCGCTCGTAGCCTCGTCTCACCTAAGCGTTGGAGATCAAAGATCCTAGAGGACAATTCATGCCCATTCCACTCATACTCTTGTGCTACTTTTAAGGCAGGGATTAAGAAATCTAATGGTAGCACAATGTTCTGTCCGAAGACCATCTAAAATGGGGTGGCGTTGAGTACCGTTTTGTAGGCAACTCGATAAGCCCAAACGGCATGATGAAGTTGCTTGTCCCAATCAGAGCGTTTATTATTTACCAGTTTTGTCAATACGTTACAGAGGACCTTATTGGTGCTCTTGGCTTGTCCGTTAGCTTGTGGGTGATAAGGGGCAGACTTCTTATGTATCACCAAGAATTCTTGGAGAAGATTTTCAATGACCTCATTCAAGAAGTGTGTGTCTCTATCGCTAACTAACTCTATTGGTAGCCCATATCTCGTGAATACATTTTTGAATAAGAACTTAGCCGTAGTCTGAGCATCATTCTTTGTTGTGGCTTTCACTTCTACCCACTTTGTAAGGTAATCTGTGGCTACAATAATATATTCTGCATGGGAGTTTCTAGCTGGGGGGTTAATAGGACCTATGAAGTCTATGCCCCACTTCGAAAATGCACGCCCTCCCATCATTGGCCTCAAAGGCATCTCGTCTTTTCTAACTGGATATTGTGCATGTTGGCATGTGTCACATTTCTTCACATAGGTATGTGCATCCATATGAAGAGTGGGCCACCAAAGTTCTGAGAATAGAATGGTCTTGATCACTCGGTCGGGACCAAAATGTCCACCTACAACACCACTGTGTGCAGTCTCTAAGACCTTTAAATAGTCTGATTCATGAACGCACAGTCTTAAGTAAACATCTTTGCCTCTTCGGTATAGGTTCTCTCCTACTAAGGCATAGCCTTGAGCCTCTTGCTCCATGCTTCGTCTTCTTGCTAGACTAGCCTCTTTGGGTAATCTTCCCGATCTCATAAACTCTACCAATGGAGCACTCCAATCTGGAATTAATGATACCTGATAAAGGGTCGCATGCTCCACTGGTGGTCTCTCTCTACACATTGGACAATTCTTGATCCACTCATGTATTGCTTTGTCCATGCTAGGCCAATACACTCCTAAACGTTTCAAATTCTGCAATGTTCGTTGTTTAGAATAGTGATTTCCTAGCATTCCTTCATGGGCTTGTTGCAACCAACTACTATGTTCATCGTCCTCAACACAACAAGCTAATACACCCTCAGTATCTTGTTTGTACATGCTTCCTGCTAATATGTGATATTTTTGTGATTTTACAATTTCTTCTTGTGATGTTTTCACATTCTTATTTGCAGGGCCAAAGGTTAGGACTGGTACCAACTTATTTGCCCATTTGGGAACAACTTCCAAATTGAACAGATAAGCATCAGGTAGTTCATCAGACACTCCTTGTGGTGACTCTCCTGAAGTAATGCGAGAAAGGTGATCTGCCCTAAGGTGGGTTCTACCTTTCCTGACAACAACTTCAAAGTCATATTCCATTAGTAAGAGAAACCATCTTACTAATCGTCCTGTATTGCAAGGTTTATTGACCAAATATAGCAAAGCTTGATGATCAGTGAAAAACTTGAATTTGTTGGCCAATAAGTAGTGTCTAAACTTCTTCACAGCATATACCATGCCTAAGCCCCCTCGCTCAGTTGTGGTATAGTTTCTTTCAGTTGGGTTTAGTTGTCTACTAGCGTATGCTATGGGCAAGTCTAAGTTACCTTCACCTGTGGGTTGTGCTAGCACACATCCTATGGCATGATTGGATGCATCCACATGTACATGGAATGGTTTATTCCAATCAGGAGTGGTCAGTACTGGTGCTGTGCACAAACGTTTCTTCAGTTCGTTGAAAGAATTCTCGGATTCATCGTTCCACTCAAAATTAGACAACAAGGCATAAAGGGGTTTAGCTATGATCGCGTACATGTGAATAAACCTACGGTAATATCCACAATGGCCCATAAAGGCTTGTACCTCTTTAACATTCCTTGGCCTTGGTAGCTCCGCTATGGCTCGTACCTTATCTTCATCTGTTGAAATGCCATTCTTAGAAACAATATGACCTAAGATTTTACCTTGACGCACCATGAACACACACTTTTCTGGGTTTAGACACACTCGATATTCTCTACACTTGCTGAAGATTTGTCTAAGCTCAGGGATGTGAAATCTTCTTTCTTGGGAATGAGCACATAAATCGTCCACATACACTTCTAAGCTCTTTCGTAAGAACTCTTTGAAGACATGACACATGAGCCTTTGGAATGTTGCAGGTGCATTGGTGAGCCCAAATGGCATCACACGAAATGCAAAGATTCCCCACTCTGTGGCAAATGCTGTTTTGTGTTGATCTTCTGGGGCAATGGCTACTTGATTGTAACCTGAAAATCCATCAAGGAAGCTATAAACTTCCTTGCCTGCAACACGCTCCAATAGATGTTCTGTGATTGGAAGTGGATAACTATCTCTGATCGTAGCGGCATTAAATTTTTTAAGGTTAATACACACTCGCAACTTCCCGTTCTTCTTGGGTACCACTACAATGGGGGACACCCATTCAGTATGCTCAATCTCATAGATGAATCTAGCTTCAATCAGCCTATCAATTTCTTCTTTTATTTTGGCTGCATATGTATCATTATATGTGTAGGGCTTCTGTTTGGTGGGCTTGGCATCAGCAATCATGGGGATAGTATGAGAACAAATTCTTGGATCTACCCCTTTCAAGTCTCTATAGTGCCACACAAACACATCCCTATATTCCCTTAATAGAGCTACAAGCTCCATTTCTTCTCTTGCACTTAGGTCATCTCCTATATATGTGCATCTCTCTTCGTTCTCTTCGATGGTCACTACAATCTTCTTGGTCTTTTCTTTATTATCATATGATTCTCCTATGATGGACTCTCTCTTAGGCATTCGTACCAAAATTTTGCGGTCGTCAACTTCATATTTCTTGAAGTTTTCTGGTACTTCAAACAATGATTCCTCCTCTTCTTGTTTCACTAATTTTCTTTTCTTTTTCTTTTGACTGCTCTCGTTTCCATCCTTTGAATTTACCGTTTTAATACTTGTGAGAGGTTCTTCTTCTTTCTGGGTGAACACTCCTATATCTTCTAGATAGTGCTGCTCTGAGTTAAAGCAACTATCCATCACAATGGACTCTATATCATCATCATTCTCTTCTTCTTCTATGACATCACTAGGGTCACATTCTTCTAGCAAGGGCTGACACATGAACACTGAGATATCATAACCCTCCTCATCACAATGAGGTGTCCATTGTTCTTCATTGACAGCAATGTCCATGGTGGCTAAGATTTTTGGCCAGCCATGAGGCTCAAATTCCTCATCTGGAAAGATCATCGGTGTATAGGCTGGGTCTTTAATTGGTCTATCTCCTAGCGAAGTTCCTTCTTCTCTTGCCTTTAAACGTTTTTCCTCTTCCTCTGCGACCTTGCACATCCACAAATGAGTATCTTCATGCAACCACGATGGATCAGGTGAACTTTCAGAATGCACAGAGATGGAATCTTCTTTCGCTTTGTGGATAGAATTCCACTGTAGGGGTGGTACATCTCTGAAGGTGTAATCCTTCAAATTGACCTTGGTGGTGACCCCTAAGTGCTGTAAGTACAAGGAGTTAGTTCCCCAATCCTGTACTATTTGCAATTGTCATAGGAAGGGTCTTCCTAGGATCATCTCATAGACATTATTTTTCTCAAAGTCACATATAGCAAATGTATGTTCAAACTCCACACCACAAGTGGTTAGAGTTATCCCTTCTAGCAATCCTAGAGGTCTTTCAAAATGATCATCAACCATTTGAAGCTTCATTCTAGTTGGTCTTAATGTGGGCTTGTCCCATTGCTTCCACAAGGAGGTGGTCGCAATAACAACACCAGCACCTGAATCTATGATTGCTTTGATTGTGTAACCTTGGTAGGTGATTGGAAGATAAGTATTACCTTCTTCACCCTCACACATGTCCCCTATTTTGTCTAGAGGTATCTCTGGTACTTTTTGCTTAGAGCCTGTTTTTGGCATATTGGACTCAAGTTCTGGAACCTGATCCTTCACATGATTCCATAGCTCAGGTTTTGCCTTGAGCAGCTCTTCTACAGTGAGGTGACACTGAACCTTAGTGTTCTTCACGACATCAGTGTTCCTTGGAACCACTGAGTCCTCATTTCTTGCCAGTATTGTGGGAGCTCTAATCTGGAGAGATTCAGATTCCCATGGACCTGGAAATTGAGGCAGTTCTTCTAGGGTATTAGATTCAAAATCTAATCTTTCAACTTCTTGTTGTTCTGCTTCATCTCCGTAAATAGATGGAATGTCTTGGGGAATTTGATCATGAAGATCATCAATCTCAGGAATAGGAGGGGAATTACCCTTCTCCATGGCCCATTTCTCTTCTTGTATTTCCCGCAAGAACTCTTGAGAGTACTGTTGAATTGAAGGAGGTATTCCAGCCTCTATGAAATTAGGAACATAAGCTCCCATTGGTGGTGAGCTTCCTCTTTCAATAACTGGTTGAGCCTGTGGAGGTAAAGAAACTTGTGGTCTGTTTACCAATTGCTCTAATCTTTCTAGTAAGCCTTGGAAATGCAAATCCGGTTTGACAGAGTTTGTCTGATTGAACTTTTGGCTAGTCTTAAGTATGGCTTGAGCTTGTTCTACCATTTTCATGCACATTTTCATCCGTTCAATCTCTAAATCTGCTCTAGGGTAACTCTTGTCTAGGTTTGCAGCTGTAGGCCCTTCTTGAAGTCGAGCCTGGTAGGCCTTGAACATCATGTCCAAGCCTTTTGGGGTTGGATATGCAAGAACGGACCTTGGTTGCGGTCTATTTACAATGGGAGGTGCGGTGGGATGAGGTGGAGTGGATGGAGTTTCGACATGCGAGGGGCTTTGAGATGCAATGTCTTCTATTTTTGTTTTCGCTTCTTTTAAGCTTTCTTCTAGTTCCGATAACTTTTTATTCCACTTGCGATTGGCCTTCTCTCTGGTATCCTTCCATGTTCTTGTTTTCCTCTTACTAGGCTCTCTTGATTCACTCGACTCTGATTGTTCTGCTGGTTTATCTTGTTTTAAGGTTTGTGCTCTAGTGACAGCTTGTATAGGAGCCACATTGCTACTACTTGAACTTGAATCTGCCACTAAGCCTACCACATTAATGGGTGTAATCTTGGGTGGATTGGAGGGGTTTCTTGGACAATCTCTGGGGAGATGGTCTTTGCCACAATCAGGACAAAAAGCCTGTATTGTGATAGCCTGTCCTTGACTCGGAGATGGTGGGTGGGGACAGTCACGAATGAAATGGTCACCATGACATCTGAAACAAGATCCTCTAGGGGCTTGTGGTCTCATTTGTCTCAACTGGGGCCTAGGGTTAGGATTTGTGTACATGACATTGGAGTATTCTGGCTCCCAATTTTGCTCCATAGGTGGTGCCTCATATTGATACGAGTAAATCTCACTATGTTCAGGTGACTCTGTGTAATAAGCATGTGGACTACCTTCATAGGAGTAGTCTGAACTATGAGCATGAGAGTCATTATCTGGTATCAATGGGGTTAGTGGCACCAATGCTCTATTTGGATTTTCCTCTCCCACAGCATATTTGACTGGAATCACGTTGGCAGGAGCTGGTGGTTGGTTTCCCAAGACTGGTAGTGGCCTATATTGTGCCTGATATTGTTGTTGTGGTCTATTATATGGTTGTTGGTATTGGTTTTGATACCTACCTGGTTGGTAAGGTTTTTGATAATTTTGTCTAAGAGCCTGCCTATTATAGGGACAATCTTGAGCCGTGTGGTTCGTATATCTTCTCTCAATAGTGCAATATGGAGCATTCCTTTCTCTCATGTTCTGGTTGTGCAATGGGCATACATTAGCCATGTGGTCGCCTCCGCAAGTATAACACCGATTCACTGGAGTGACTCTCTGTGTTTGTTTATTTTGGACTCCCAGCTTCTTGGCAACTTGCTCAGCTATCTCCTCTATTTCCGTGGAGATTTTTGAAGTATGACTAGTAGAACTATCTGAATCCTTATAGAGTTTGGATAATCCTAACTCCTCACCCAAGTTATCTTCTATGTCAATGCATGTCCGCACGCACTCTTTTATGGATCTAGGCTCTTTCAAGTATACATATGATCTTAACTTTGTGCTCAGTAAGCCATCTAAGAACAAAACCACTTGTTTGGCTGGTGTGGGTAGCTCTAGAGTAGGGCATCTTTCTAGGTACTGTCTGAACCTTCTACCTGCTAGTCGCACTGTTTCTTGGGGTGTCTGCTTGAAGCTGTGAATCAAAGATGAAGTGTTATGCCTGATACCACTCTTGGAAAATTCTACAATGAATTCGTCTAGCAGTTGACCTATATCGCGATAGTTGCGACTACTCAGTGGTTGAAACCAAGCTAAGGCAGTGCCCTTAAGAGTCAGACCAAATGCCTTGTACTGGGTGAACAAATCCTCAACCTGTTCAGCTCTTAACACTTGTTTGAACTCGGCCACATGATCATAAGGATCTCTTGACCCGTCAAAATAATTCTTCATTGCCTTGATCACTTGAGTCGGTCTAAGGGTTCTTGGGTGCTCTCGGGGTCTAGACAATGGAAAATCCTGTTCATCTCTTTGTTGCCTATGTGCTTGATGTCTCTCTCTTTCAGGTCTTTCATTTTCAAATCCTGACCTATTCCTGCCCACGGTGTGTGCAAAACTTACCTCAGGTCTCTCTCTAGTTCTTTCTCTTTGGGCTTCATGAGCGTGGGATGATTCTACTCCTTGGAGGCCATGGGAAACATTGAATCTTGGTGGAGGGAAAATCAATTCACTCTTCCAAGTATATGCATGTCTATCATGTTCTGTTACCAAGAATATCTTCTTTGATGTGTTATCCAGGTAGACAACTTTGCCTGGTATCTCAGGATCTTTGAATTCATAGATGATGACTATGCCCAATTGGCTAGGTTGATCTAGCTTGAATCTCCAAGAGGCTTCCTCTGTTTCTCTATTCAAGAAGAGTTCTATGCTTTTGTTGTCTTGAGGGATCCAATCTGGTGTGATCACTCTGGTCAGAACTGACTTACCTCTAGGAGTCTGGGGTCCTTGTCCTACATTTCCTTGTTCTAGGTCTCCTATCTCATTCTCATGAATGATATTTCCAAACTCATCGGTCCTATCTGGTTGGTTGGTAACCACATACATGGTTCCTTCCTTATCAATGTATGAACCCTCATCGAACTTGACCACCGGGTGTTCAAGTCCAAAGGATTGATCTGGATTTTTGAGTTGGACCACTGATCGCCTCAGGCCATCCTCATAGATGCGAGCACCTAATCGGTTGGTCCGAATATATTCCAACTGTGTCTTATAGGGACCTTCTGGTGTTTGTAGATGGGAAGTCCCTGAGCCACCTGCAGGTTTTCCCATGCTAAAAGACATTTCTGAATCACTTGTGTCTGAACTTAGTAAAAGATGACCACTTAGTTGTTGTGCCCAAGACTTGGATGTATGGTTGACACTAGCCTCAGAAGATCTAATGCTTTGTTTATCCTTGCCTAAGTGTCTACCAGATCTCAGGTTCATAAGCTTTAGTCAAGAGTCCAAATTTTCCCTTTGGTATGGTTCAAAATTCTTTGGAGCCCCCTTGGTTCCCTAGTCCCACTTGAGGGTCAACTTCAAATTATCCTATCTCAAAATCAACGAGCTTTCCAACGAGCTATAGAGCTCAAAAATGGACTTCGGATGAAAAAGTTATGTCAAATCACGCTCCTGGGGATCAAAACAGGCAAACAGGACCTTTTAGAGAAAATCGCGATTTTGTGAACTTCAAGAAAATCGCGATTTTGTACCTTGAGAATCGTGTTCACAAAATTGTGTTTTCACAAAATCGTGTTTTGAAAATCGTGATTTTGAGCTGAAAATCGTGTTTTGAAAATCGCGATTTTGAGCTGAAAATCATGTTTTGAAAATCGCGATTTTGAGCTGAAAATCGTGTTTTGAAAATCGCGATGTTGAGCACAGAATCGTGTTTTGAAAATCGCGATTTTGTACCTTGAGAATCGTGTTCACAAAATCGTGTTTTCACAAAATCGTGTTTTTGAAAATCGCGATGTTGATCACAAAATCGTGTTTTGAAAATTGCGATGTTGAGCACAGAATCATGTTTTAGAAAATCGCGATGTTGAGCACAAAATCATGTTTTTTGAAAATCGCGATATTGAGCACAAAATCGTGTTTTTTGAAAGTCGCAATTTTGTCTCATAGAATCGTGATTCACAAAATCGTGTTTTTGGTTGAAAATCGGGATTTATGAGAATCGCGATTTTGAGCCCGTTGAAAATCGTATTTTCTCAGAATCGTGTTTTTTGGCTGAAAATCGTGATTTTTTGAAAATCGTGTTTTTGCTGAAAATCTCAGAATCGCGTTTTTTTGGCTGAAAATTGTGATTTTTTGAAAATCGTGTTTTTGTTGAAAATCGTGATTTGTGAGAATCGCGATTTTGAGCAGAGAATCGTGTTTTTTGAAAATCGCGATTTTGAGCAAAAAATCGTGTTTTCACAGAATCGCCTTTTTTCACAAAATCGTGTTTTTACTGAAAATTGTGATTTTTTGAGAATCTCGATTTTGAGTAAGGAATCGTGTTTTCTCAAAATCGTGTTTTTTTTTGGTTGAAAATCGTGATTTGTGAGAATCCCGATTTTGAGCACAACCACAGAATCACCTTTTTCACAAAATCGTGTTTTTACTAAAAATCGTGATTTTTGAAAATCGCGACTTTGGGCACAAAATCGTGGTTCACAAAATTGTGTTTTTCACAAAATCGTGTTTTGAAAATCGCGATTTTGAGCAGAGAATTGTGTTTTTTTGAAAATCACGATTTTGTCTTAGAGAATCGTGTTTTCACAAAATCGTGTTTTTTGGCTGAAAATCGTGATTTGTGAGAATCGTGATTTTGAGCACAATCTCAGAATCGCGATTCTGAGAATGACCACAGAATCGTGTTTCTTTCAGCCAACTTTTAGGCGGGAAAACAGAAAATCGTGATTTTTCAAAAAATGTTGAATTTTCACAGAATCGCGATTTTCATCACAGAATCGCGTTTTTTGGCGGGAACTTTGAATTTCTGAGCGCCGAGCAATGGCGAGCTCCGTATGTGCAGAAAATCAAGAAAAAACACAGCGCTTGCTCTCCCTTGCACTTCCTAACTCCTCCTCGCACAATAATGCATGAAAGATGGTATGAAAATTATGAAAATGCACTAAAGAAACAAGAAATTTCTATGAAGAAGAAGATGGAAGAAGATGGAGATGATGATGATGATGATGATGATGATGAAGAGGAAAAAACAGAAAATGAACTGAAATGACAGTTTTTTTACCTTCCAACGTTGCAAATCTACGATCTTACCATCACAACTCTCGTCCTCGAAGCTCTCTCCCCGGCAACGGTGCCAAAATTTGGTGTAGCTCAAGCGTAAGCACCACCTCCTTTACTTGTCAATCTGCGGAGACGTGAGGACCGGTATGAAGACCACGAGCAAGTGAAGGCACAAGTGCGTGAGTGAAAGCACACAAACATGCACACACATACACACACACGCGCACAAAGTAAGATCAAAGAGAGGAACAATGGAAAGCTTTGATTGCAAAAGAGTTCTCTTACAAAAGCTCTAATCTCTAATAAGCTAACCCTAAAAATGAGCTCTCTAGCTCTTTTTATAGTTTTTTGACTAGTTTTGGCCCTGTCCAGACCTAGTGTTCGGCCTAGTTAAAAATTAGGTTCTAGGCTTATTTGAGAGCTCAAACGAGGTCTAAAAATTATGAAAATTGGTACGATGGTACTTCTAATACTCCTCAAGTTCGAGGACTCCTCGGCTTGAACAAAATGGAGTTATAAAAATAGATAATGGTATTTACAATGGTTTTTAGTGATGAAAATCACTATTTTTGTAGGGGATTCATCTGAAAATTTGACATACACTTCATGGAGCTCCCTACTTGCTCCCTTTCCTTGTGTGTCCACCTTTTGATGTGCTTTCATGCTTTGTCCTTCACTTTGAGCTTCAACAACATCTAACAGATCAAGATCTAGTGCTAGTGTTCCCAAAAGGAGCTATAACTTGTAGGGCAAATACTATTTTGACATCCAAAAGGTTGATGGTACAAACTCTGCTCTATGGAAGAATCAGATTAAAGATGTGTTCATTCAAAGGAGGCAATGGAAGCTAGTAAATGGAATCTCAAAGAAGCCTGCTAGCATGGATGAAGATGATTGGGATGACTTGGATGAAATGGCTAGGTCTACCATTTGATTGCACTTGGAAGATAATGTTTACTTTACAATATTGGATTGTGAAAGTGGAGAGGACCTTTGGAAGAAGTTAAACAATACATATGAAAAAGAACTGGCATCAAATAAATTTTATCAAATGAGAAAGTTATATGACCTTCATATGAAGGATAGAGATAATGTTTTTGCTCATTTGAATGAGTTTGATGCTATGTTCTCTCAGTTACAAGCTCAGAAAATGGACAGGGATAATGATATGAAAGCACTCTTGTTGTTATGCACCTTGCCATCACCATGGGATACATTTTTCACTGTTATTAGCAATAGTGCACATGGTGGTAAACTAGTCTATGATGACATATGTGGAGCACTCTTGAGTGAGGAGATTCATAGAAAATCTATGGTTGGCACTCAGAGTAGAGATTCATATAATGTTTGTGATTCTTACCAAGGAAAGAATCAACAACATGGTAGGAGCAAGAACAAGGAAAGAATGGTCAACAGAAAGAATAGAAGTAAAGCAAGGAAGAGGGACATTGAATACCATTATTCTCATAAGAAAGGACACATGAAGAAAGACTGTTATGCATTAAAGAATGCTAAAGATAAAGGGAAAAATGTTGATGGGCATGTTAAATAGCTACCTGCACCATCTACTTTTGAGTGTGAAGATTGACGAAATCAATGCTTTTTTTGATGATGTTAATGTGTTGTCACTTGATAATATTATGCTTCCCAAGGCTCTTTTGGCTGATTCTCTTCCCCACACATGGCTACTAGATTCTAGTGCTTCTTTCCATGTGATACCAAGTTGGTGAACTTGATGAACTTGGCTACAAGGTGGTCTTCTATCTTAGTCCTTTCACATATCAAAGGGCAATATGGTTATGGCAAAAGGAATCAAAGTTGGCTCACTTTGTCGTTTATTTGTGAAAAAAAAATTATGTGAAGATGGGGAATATATAGTGAAAAACAAAAAAATTATGTGAAGATGGAGAATATATAGTGAAAAACAAAAAAATTATGTGAAGATGAAGATGGGAGAAGATGGTGATGATGACGATGATGAAGGTGGAGAAAAAAAATAAAAAACTTAACAAAAAACAACTATTTTTTTCCTTTCAACATTGCAAATCTATGATCTTGCCGTTAGAATGCTCGTCCTCGAGCAATGCTCCCTAACAACGGCACCAAGATTGGTATCACTCTAGCACAATGGCGAGTACCAACATGAGTGGATCCACCTCATAAATGTGTATCCACGAAGACATGAGAACTGGTATGATGATCACGAGCAAGTGAAGGCACAAGTGCATGAGTGAGAAGCACATAAGCATGCACACACATACACACATAGACACACAAAAGGCAAGAACAAAGAGAGGAACAATGGAATGCTTTCAATTACAAAAGATTCTATTACCAAAGCTTCAATCTCGACCAATCCAACCTCAAAAATGAGCTCTCTAGCTCTTTTTATAGTTTTTCACTAGCTTTGGCCCTATCCAGACCTAGTGTCTAGCCTAGTTAAAAATTAGGTTCCAGAGCTTATTTGGGGGCTTTTGAGGACTCCTTGACTTGGACAAAATGGAGGTACAAAAATGTGAAATAATATTTACAATGGCTTTTAGTAATCAAAATCACTCTTTTTATGGGGATTTCTTCTAAAAATCTGACATATACTTCTTGGAGCTCCCTACATGCTCCCTTCTTGTGTTTCTAATTCTTTGATGTGCTCCCATGCTTTATGCTTGACCTTGAGTTCCAACACCTTGCTATTTGCAATGGTAATTTCAAATCTCTATGTTCACTACTTTGAAATGTGGTTGGTCATGTTGTTTTTTGTTATGTTATGTTTAAATGTTTGCGTTGATGCAAAAATCTAGATATTTTTTGGTGTTCTATGTGTTTTTTTGTCATCATTTTTTTTTTACTTCTACTTTTTCTTATTTATTTAAAAAGTGAGCCCAACTCACCTTAAAAACTTGAAATCACTAAAAAATGGGTTCTATGTGCTCATTTTTTGCATTTGCACACACAAAGAGCTAGAGATTCTCTAAAGGCAATAGAATACTATGCCCACACACAATGTCTGCATCCATACCTGCAACTCCTATCAAGTCCCATTGAGAGCTTTTCATGGAGTTCTTGGATAGAACAGACTACAAAGGTCATACAGATTTGTATGACCTAGTCTCTAGAGTCCCTAATCTTGAGGAGTCATAAACTATGAACTTTGATGTGCTCGAGGAGATTATTAAGTACATGGAGTTCTATATCCTACAATATTCTATAGATATTCCACCATATGAGGGAAAATGGATCCCTTGTGACCTAATGTTTCATCTCCACAAAGGAGATGAGGCCTTTGCAAAGCATCAAAATCTCTGATGGAGGGGGAGAGTACTTCTCCCATGAATTTGATTCCTATCTATATGGTAGAGGAATCAAGAGAGAAATTACTACCAACTACACTCTTGGACTGTAGCTTAGTGATGAGTAGCACCTCCTTTAATTTCAATCTGGGAAGACGTGAGGATGGTATGAAGACCTCAAACAAGTGATGGCACAAATGTGTGAGTGAGAAGCACACTAACATGCACACACATACACACACATGCACACACATGGCAAGAACAAAGAGAGAGACAATGGAGTTCTTTAGATTACTCAAAAGTACCCTTACAAGTTCAATTCTACAACAAGCTAACCTCAAAAATGAGCTCTCTAGCTCTTTTTATAGTTTTTGACTAGTTTTGGCCTTGTCCAGACCTAATGTCCGGCCTAGTTAAAAATTAGGTTCTAGGGCCTATTTGAGGGCTCAAATGGAGTCTAAAAAATATGAAAATTGAGAGGTAGGTACTTCTAATGCTCCTCAAGCTCAAGGACTCCTTGGCTTGCACAAAATGGAGTCGAAACTATCCAAAAATGGTATTTACAAGGTTAATGTAGTGATGAAAATCACTGTTCAAATGAGGTTTGTTTAGAAAATTTGGATGGCCTATTTGCCAGATCTTCGTTGACTACTTTGTCTGCTTGTGCCTTCTCTCCGTTCTGACTCCCTTCTTTGGCTTCCTTGTCTTGTGAGTCCTTGGGTGCCTTGACTGTTGCCAACACCCCCCCTCTCTCGCGTCTGTCGTCTCTGACAGACCCTTGTTTGGCTGAGCGTTTGACATAATATTCAACGACATTAGTATCCAAGTGGTATTCTACTAGCCTCAACCCCTTTGCTAAATCTGTTAGAAGGGCATCCCAGTCCACTGGACCTAGAACGTCCGGATGTGGCAAATGTAGTTGTTCCGAATGTAACGTTCGCTCCATTGCAATGAGGTGGAGGAGATGTGAGGGTCTGGGAACAAAGACTTTAGAGTGGTATTCCTAGAACCCTGTGATGAACATCTCTTTAAATGTTTGCTTGTAGCAAGCAGGGAGGTATTTAATTTGTGCATGCCATGCATATATCACCTGGATGGAGGGCGTTGTACTCATATTGTAGACCAAGTCGAGGTTACCTGCTATGAATCCGACTCTTGAGAAATGTGGATCTTTAATATTTTTGAAGGTTTTGAAGGTAACCAGCATCAACTCGAATATCTTTATGCACATCTGAGCCATTACGTCTGGGATGTTTCGCAATCTGATTCCCTAGTGGTGGATGGTAGAGATCATGTAGGCCACCGTAGCTTGTCCCCATGGCGGTGCCAGGTATACATAATTGAGCCACTTTGCACAACCTTTAACATTCTTCACAGTGATGGCAAACTCAGGCCATGTGCGTCTTCTGAGTACGGGAGCATAAGAGGGATTATACTTGATAAATAGTGGCATGTTATTCCAAGTTCGAACCATCTCGGGGTAAGTTTCTAGGAGTCGTAGCCGCCAGGTAGGTTGATAAATTGATCCTTGTGTAGCACTCTCAAGGATATCATCAGGGCCGAATTGAGTGGCGAAGGTTGGAGCCTTGCCACATCATCGTTGAATTTTGGCGTTGTAATCTGCCAAGAGTATACAATAGGGTACATACTGATCCTCATTTGTGCCTATCCATCTGTGATGAGACATACTTCGGAAATATTATGATTTGATAATGGTGTCCTCAATCTTAGACATTGACTCAATCTGGACCACTACTCTATCGTCATGCATATTGGCTGTTTTCTCGAGTGCTTGCATCCATTTTGGGGCTTCTACTTCTACTGTGTCCAATCCCTCAGAGGTTTGTTGGCCACCCGGCATTGGCATAGGAACATATGGCTCCTCATAAGACTCGTCTACTTCTATGGGTACCAATTCTTTCGCTTCTGGTTCGATGATTGGGGAAGGTTGTCGTTCATACTGAAGGAGCTTCCTTTGCAATTCTTCTACCTGCTCTTTGAGTTGCTTTACCTCCTCTGTAGGTAATGCTGACTCTCTGATCTTTGGTTGTTCTCCTTGTTCCTTTAGTTGTTGGCGAAGTGTGTCTCGTTCTTTTTCTACATCATCATGGGCTTCCAGAAGATCGGCATAACTCTCAAGAATGGTCTTCATAGTCCCTAAAGGAACACCTTTGAATTTTTTGGGGTTGATCTCCTGGGGAGAACTCTCCATGGCTGCCTCTAAATTCTCTTCATTCTGCTTTTGCAAGTGCTTGTTCTCTTCGAGGGCTGTGGCCATGTGATTTCTGAGTAAAGTCAGGTTGCGACGGACTTTGACATTCTCTGTATGATATAGTTCAAGTAAAGCTGTTAGCTTCTTAACCTCGGAGGATTCTGAGGGTTGGGGAGCTTCCAATATGGTTTGGTGGGCGTGTTCAAGTGTAGTATATCGTTGGTTCAGGTCAGCATTTTCTTCTTCTATACAGGCAAGCCGTCTTTGTAGTTGCTGGTGGTCTGTGGTTAATTGACAATGTCGGTCTTCGAGAGTCTGATATTCACTCTATAGCTGATATACACATTGATCTAACGTAGAAAACATATTATTTACATTCAAGAATGCTGGGAAAGGAGAGGAGACAGGGGGAATGGGAAAGGGAAAGGGACTCGTGAATGAGGTGGAAACAAGTGGTGATGTGGGTGGAAGGGGTATGGGAGATTGTGGTTGTGTGTGGGGAGGGAGTGGTGCTGTGGCTGGTGATGTTTCCATGGTGTCAAAAGTGTGTGTGACTGTGTAGATGGGGACCGTGGGTGGGGTGGATGTGATGTTCGTGAATATTGTTATAAATGTGGGCATAGGAATCCCTCCAAATTGGGTGCCTAGAGAGATAGGAATTCCCATAACATATGTGGTGATTGTGGAGGTTGGGGTGTTCGTGTAGTGGGGAGGAGTGAATGGTGCGGTGAGGGGTGAGGGGCATGGTGATGGTGGTGCCTCGTGGTGTTCCTTTGCCTGTGTAGTGTCTCCTGGTGCCAATACTTCTATGTGAATTTGCTTTCTAGAGTAAAGGGGGCGGGTTGGCACTCGTTGCTCGAAGCGATGAATGTAAGCCATAGCCGAATGAATGGCTTCATCCAAGCCAAGCACGTCCGCTTGTAGGTTCATGGATTCAATAAACATTTCATCCACTCCTTCTGCTAACATATGACTTATTAGCATCTTTCCTATTTCTAGTGACAGCTTGTGATGCTCTTGGACTCTCTTCATAGTTTCATACAACCTTTTTATTTGCGCACTATAAGCTGGGGCACCTGCTAGTTCTGAAGTTTCTTCGTATTCTTGATCATGTTCCTCATCTGCTTCCTCCTCAGTCTCTTCTTCATCTTCCTCTACTTCCACTTCTTCTAGTTGGGTTGAGGCTGAAGTTGTTTTGGTAGGTTGTGGTCCTTGGGTCTACTCTACTTCCGTCTCAATGTTAGATTCATTAATCATCCTAGCGATTTCTTCATCGGTTAGATCATCCAGGGTGTAGCCCTGTGGGAACTCCAGATCAGAGGGGATCAGAGGGAAAACTAGATTGGGTCCTTCTGCACTTTGTCTGGGTAAGCGAATCATAAACGGACGGACATGTCGCGTTTGTGGAGGGGTCACCTCTGGTGTGGTGGTGGCTCCCCTTGCTTGGGCACATGGTAATTGGACCGCACCTCTCATTTTCTTCGATGGAGGTCCCGGGTTGATAGCCGTCTTTGAAATTCCTGAGCTCTGGACCACACTAGTGCTCTTTGAATAGGTATGTCATAAGCTAAGCACCTGTAAATGATTCGCGTCAGCGCACAACATCCATGAAGCACATTCTTATGTTTCTTATTCCAGCGTTGAGCCAATTTTGGTTGTGAGGCTAAATGTGGGGTACCTTATAGAGCTACTATTGTGTATGTGGGTCAAATGTTTTATGGATGACTTGGGTGTTGGTCAGATGCCTACCATCACCAATTTTACTCACAATCAACAAGCATTCCTAGTTTTCAAGAAACTAGTGTTCCATGTTCACACTAAGGAGATTGAACTGCACTATCATTATGTTAGAAAGAGGCTATCTCCTAAAGAGATTAGTTTGACATATTTTCCCACATAGGATAATGTGCTACAAATCTTTACAAATATTGTTTCTTTTGAGAAGTTTGAGATTTTCTACAGAGTTCTCGGCTTACTTCCATTCGTTGATTGACATTACTCTACATTGGTTGATACTTCCTTATACATGAGTCTAGGCCCCTTTTTCACCACATCGCTCATAGGTTTGTTAGTATATTTTGATAGAGATATGTGTAAATCACACTTGAGATTGTTGAGGTAGTCTTTTTCCCTATTTAAGAGGTTTTTTTGGGCTATACATACACACATAACTCTTAAGGGGTTCTTATCTTTGTGCATTCTACACTTGTAATACACTCTAAAATGTGCGTAACTTCTTATTCTTCCATGTGTTACTTGTGTGCAATCCTTATCCGCAAACTCCAATAGTGAAGTTTCTATTACACCTAGAGTGAAAAGGTTGTGGTATTTAGCTATTCTTTCCTATGAGCGATATGTACTATTAATACCATTGTGGAAATTATTACGTTCATAGCATTAATATATATATATATATATATATATATATATATATATATATATATATATATATATACATACATACATACATATAAGCACACATATAGTTACACATATACATGCACATACATATATACATTTTATACACATATTGCAACTATATGCACTTACACACACACACACACACATATATATATATATATATATATATATATATATATATATATATATATATATATATATATATATATATATATATATATATATACACATACACACACACACACACATAAACACATATATAATATGAATGAAATATATAATTTAATTAATAAAATACATATTAAATATAAAAAACAATAAAAATCATTCAAAGAAGACTTTTCATTAATTAGTACCATAGACACAATTCGAAACATAACTAGAATGAGAAAATATATGGATATAAATAAAATATGTATATCAATGTAAAAAAAAATATATATATATATCTAATGTAATATATCAGTCATCATGATCATGATCATCCACATGATCATGTACGTCCTAATCATCATGATCATCATCATGATCAACGTCATCATCACGATCATCCACATGATCTGATGTATTTATAGTGGCATCATGTGTAGAGGTGTCATCACTCTATGACCATTCAAATCATCCTACCTGCATCTGTATCTCCACCTCATCCATATCTGCCTCTCCATAGTACTCATGTATTACATATAACAAACATAAATAAACAAAACATATAAAATATCAATAAAAAATAATTATATGAAATTTAGTAATACTTACAAAAGCATTTGGATGATCTTGCATATACTCACTCAGACGTCAATATCCATAATGTGTAGCAAAATTGATTTCCTTTTTCATAGAATGTTGACCATAATCCTTTCACTGGATTTAAGTAAATAAAAGATATTAATGATTAGTGTTTTAACTAAAAAAATATATACTTTCAATAATATATACACTTACAAATATAGCTACAAAACGTTGATGACCCATTTTACCTAAATGCAACGTATGACTTGACTCAAGTCTCTTGTTTGCAGTAGCGTGCATTTATTTAATGAAACAAAAATACATACATTAAATATAAAACATTTGAAAATATATAAGAATTATAAGTCATACTATTAATTTGTATACCTTCTGCTGAGGAAACGATTCTTGAAGATGTAGCTATCTACGAAAAAACTACCACATCTCAGGTGGTATGTTCAGTCTTCTCTTATTTTGTTCTACCATAAATTATCTTCTATTATTTTAATCTCAAATAAAAAAAAGATCAAAATATAAAAAAAACTTTAAATTTATAAAAATCCATAACAGATACACATACATACACTTACACATACACAATAACACTTATACATACGTACTTACACATACACACACATACTTGCATACACATACCCATATACATACACTTACAAATACATACATACACTTACATATACATACAAATACTTACACATACATACATACATACACACACATACATGCATACACACACATACATGCATACACATACACATATCCATACACTTACACATATATACATACCCACACATACACATACATACATATCCACACATATACATGCATATATACAAACATGCACACACACACACACATATATACACACACACACACACACACACACACACACACATATATATATATATATATATATATATATATATATATATATATATATATATATATATATATATATATATATATATATATACACTTACACATACATATATACATACACACACATACACATATCCACACATATGATGTATACACACATACGTACTTAATACATACACACATACATACCTTATGAATTTATAGTTTTGTATGTGTATTTATATTTTAGAATGTATATTTGTGTATATTTGAATATGTGTATCTATAAATATGTACATATGAATGTGTGTATATAAATAATTAGATTATTAATATCTAGTACCTATTTGCTACGCAATCAAATTCCAATCAATCAAAGGTCAATGGCATCAAGACAACGCATCAAAAAATGATACTCTATTGTCTTGATGCCATTATCTCATCAACATCAATGGCATCAAGGACAATTCATATAAGCTAACAGAAGGTTCTTATTGTATCAATACAATACAATTTCTTGAAAAAGTTCTATGGATTTGTGGAATATATCATCTCATATATTGAGAGCTCAAAGCAAAGATCAATTTGAATCTTGTACCAACCTTTAAGCATCAACAAGATTTCTTGTAGAGTGCTGATGATACTAAGATACCATACATTGCGAGTCCTAAGAGGATTGGATCACATGGTGGTCATATGAGGAGCCACAAAGAGTGCATTAGTGCATTTTGTGAAGCATCAAGATTCACAAGAGAAAGGTGGATCAATGCTTTCAAAAATTGAGTAGAGGTGAGGAAGAACATGATAGGCCTATTGATATGAAGAAGAAAGAGGCGGATGAGATTGTACAACTTGAAAGGGAAATAGAGTCCTTACAGGTGCAAGCTTAGGTTCTACATGGAGTTAACATGTTGAATCTCATCAAATCTATTTGATGGATTAACTCCATATAAATCCTCAGCTTTCATCCATAATGACTCTATTTTCTCTTCAATTTGTACAATCTCATCCTCCTCTTTCTTCTTCATATCAATAGGCCTAACATGTTCTTGCTCACCTCTACTCAATTTTTGAAAGCATTGATCCACCGTTCTCTTCTGAACCCCAATGCTTTCTGAAATGCATTGATGCACCCTTTGTTGTTCCTTGTATCGCCCATCATGTGATCTAGTCCTCTTCGGAAGCACAACGTATGGTATCTCAATATTATCATCAACACTCTCCAAGAAAGCTTGTTGATGCTTATGGCTTGGTACAAAGTTCGACTTCATCTTTGTTTTGAGCTCTCGATGTATGAGATGATATATTCAAGAGATCCATAGACCGTCTTTAGAAAGTTGCACTGTATTTATAAAACAAGAACCTTTTGTTAGCTGATATGCATTGTCCTTGATTCCATGCATTCACCTTGATGATATGTTGGCATCAAGACAATAGCATCAAACGGAACTTGTTCAGAGGCAAAAATCAACTTGTTGAGATAATAACATCAAGAGGGACTTGTTATGGCCAAGTTTTGGAAGAAATCAACTTATTCACCTACTCCATAGATACTTACGACAAAAGAGATGCAAATAGGTAAAAAATGATTTTACTTTTTATGATATAGTTCAATATTTTTCAAGGACATGATAATGATTTTTTAAAAAAAAATTATAGGTTATTTTAAAGGTTGATTGATTTCGAGCTGAGCATGAAGGTAGAAATTTTCCATTAAAATAGATCATTATCCATTGTTAACTTGAATCATTTCAATGGGTATCGAACAATAGGTTCTCCTTTATTCAACTATAATATAGGTGAATCCCACCATAGAGATGAAAACATGTTCCTTTAAGTTAGAACATGAAGCTCGAGGGTATGCCTAAAATTTTATATATAGATCTATTTTTGAGGAAGAAATATCTCTCATATATGTATATATATATATATGTGTGTGTATATATGTATGTGTATTCATGTGCTATATATATATATATATATATATATATATATATATATATATATATATATATATATATATATATATATATATATATATATATATATATATATATATATATATATATATATATATATATATATATATATATATATATATATATACATGTGCATACTAACACATGCATACCTATATCATACACATGCATATACATATGTACACATGAATATATATATATATATATATATACAGACACACATATATATATGTATGTGTGTGTGTTAGTATGCATATATGTGTATTTCATGTGTAGTGTTAGTATGCACATGTGTTTGTATGCGTGTGCATTTGTGTGATATATGCAAAGTGTGTTTATAATTGTGTATCCATGTATATGTATATATGTGTGCATATAGGCATGTATGTGTGATGTGTATGTAATTAAATATGTGTTATATATATATATATATATATATATATATATATATATATATGTATGTATGTATGTATGTATGTATGTATGTATGTATGTATGTATGTATGTATGTATGTATGTGTGTGTGTGTATGGTTTGTATATATCTTTATATGTATTATGGTCCTCGTTGATTCGAGTAGCTATATATATAGAGTCATAAGGTTGGGAGGAGAGACATCTCTCTAGTTGGTGGCGGGAGGACTAGATGCAATGTGTATATATACTTCAACCATACAACAAACATGACAGATTCAATACTCAAGTCGATTTACTATATTCTGTGTGTTATTTATATAGATACACACATAAATATAACAAATAAAGAAATGCATACCATGCATTATCATGACAATGTGCCATAAATATCTGCATCTCTTTCAAACACCATTTATGTGACCACCTAGTGCCGAATTCTATCTCCAATGAACTAAGTACATAATTTTTATCTCTCTCATCAAGCTCACTACAAAAGAAAAAAAATCATATAAGTAAAATATAAAATATTTATCTCAGTTTATATGTAAACTTATACTTACTTCTCTTTCAAGGGAACAGAACGTAGGTAGGAGTCACATAAAGCTCTCATTCTTCTTTTAAACTCGAACCCATGCCTCATATACACTATATTTCCCTCAGGTTATATGTCGCACTCTAGCCCTAGGCTACCTATGCATGTCCTCATAGGGAACTCTATTGTGCTTGCACAAGCTAGAATTGGTATAGGTATCATAAAAATAAATAGATAAAAATGAATTAAAACATGTCTCATAAAATCATTAAAAATATTAACTTATGAAAAAAAACATACCTATGGGTAGATGAATCTCTTCTCGCAAATGGAGCGGCAGAGGATCCTTCCTTGAGGCATTGGGTATGAAACTGTATGGTAAAATCTAATTCCTCATTGGGTATGTTTGCATACTCATGCATGACAACCCCTAAAGAATCACATGGAACTTTCCCTCTCATAAGATTCTTTATGAGATTAAGTTTCACCTTTCTCTCTCTACTACAATCCATAATATCTGTACATATAAAACAAAATGGATTAAAAATATATATATATATATATATATATATATATATATATATATATATATATATATGTGTGTGTGTGTGTGTGTGTGTGTGCATGCATATGTGCATATGTATATGTATGTGTGTATGTATATATATGCATGTGTATTTATGTATGTATGCATGTGTATATATATGAATGTATGTATATGTGTATGTATGTATATATATGTATGTATATGTGTGTATATGTGTACGTAGATGTGTATGTGGGTGTGTATGTATGTGTATGCATGTATGTATATATGTATGTGTGTGTATGCATTGTACATGTATGTATGTATATATATATATATATATATATATATATATATATATATATATATATATATATATATATATATATATATATATATATATATATATATATATATATATATATGTTGGGGTTTGAATACAACACATCAACTACTTGACTCTGATAAAACAAGTTTTCAGCACTAGTCTGCTACACACAGACAATTGACTTCAAGCGAATTTCAGATCTATCACTGCTCTGCTGAAACAGAGTATAAGTTTAAAGCTTCTAACCCGCAACAGAAAGAGTTTTTATGCTTGCGCTGAACAGATTTTAGGCAAAAATCATCTTTATGAGTCTCCTAAAACAGACCTTACAAGATAGAAATAGTTCATGAGAACATTTGGTAATACAAACAATAAATCATCACATAATTGATTTGACTTGGCTCAAATATGTATCTGCGATATTACAAGAATGAAGAATCTCTCTTCTGTTTCTTCTACGTCTTCTTCTTTCCTCTACTCCTGCTTTCTTCTTCTCTCTCTCTCTCTTGTTTGGATGCGAACCAAAATATAACTGCTCCCTTCTCATGAAGTTGGCGCTCAATTAAAATATAACTGTCTACTAAAAATCTGAATAAGCTACATCTGAGTTAGAAGAAATCTGATTCAGCAACAATCTGATTGAGTATTCTCCAAATTAGCAGAGTTTCAGAACTTAAATTAACTATATAGCTTGAAAATTTCTCTACCCTCAACACCTGGCACTGCCCGGTGGGGGATTTTTAACAAAAATCTAACTTGAATTTACAATCCCTTGATCAAATAATATTATGTGCATTGACTACTTAAGTTCTTCAGCTTCCACTTCTCCAACCTTTCAACTCTACAACATATTGAAATCCTCCTCAGAACAATCGTGCTTTTCTTGAAATTCCCTATCAACAATGAATTGTTGCTTTTCAATTATCATATTTACCTTTTCTTCTAGATTCTTCTGTAACAATTGTTCTTGTAACTCTTTAATTATTTGTGCATGTTCTTCAATTTGCTTCTCTTGCTTTTCAATAATATGGAGTAAATCTTTTTCATACTTTGACACAAAGCATGCCTGCACCTGCTCATTCTGAATCCTGAACATACTTTGCCAATGACTCTGAAACATAGTCCAAATATCTTGTATATACTTATGCAATTGCTCCCTTAGTAATCCAATATCTGCCCTTGTCATTAATACTGCATCCAGTTCCATATCTTCATTTTTTAACATTTTCTTCTCCAGCACCTGTAATACCTGCATCCTAGAGTGAAGAATCACTTGTTCATTCTGCAGAGTAGCATTAAGTGCTGAAAAATCCATCATCTCTTTTTGAATTTGTTCTTGTATAGAACTCTGCCATTCTTCAAATTCTTGCATAGACCACTTTATTCTGGACAACTCTATTGCTTGTTGCACCTTGCTCTGTTGACTATATTTCTCTAATGTTTGTGCCTTCTTATTCAATTCCTCCTAAAGTGTTTCAACCTGCCTCTGTAAAGACTGATAATCCTCCATGTTAATAGATACTTTTGTCTATTCGTACTTAATTAATTTCTCCTCTTGCAAGACTAAAAAATTGGAAATTTCTTGCAACCTTTCCTTCATTCCTAGTACATCATACCCTGTATTCCTTACTAATTGGTGCATAACATCCTCCAACTTATCCCCTACTGCTTGCAGTTGTTCTTCCAATCTTCTCTTTTTAGACAACTTAAAAACCTTTCCTAGTACTTTTGGGTGCTCATCCTCATCTACAACCTGCAGGAGATTATCCTCCTTTATCACTTCTTTTCCTAACTCAATTTGAATTTTCTGCATAACTGGATCCAATTCTTGTACAATATAACCTGCTTTCAGAAGATCTGTACACGTCTCTAAGGTTATGTCCACTTCTCTCATAGCTAGCTATTCCTGATTTTTATCCATCAGCTCGTCACTATGAATGTTTATCTCCTTTGGCCATGACAACTTCTGACTATCCACCACCTACACAAACTAGAACAATGCCGCCAAATATGTTGACATCCTACTATTCAATTGCATTTTACGTCTGTCCCCTACAAATATCTGATTGTGCATGTGATCATGCAACCAATGAGCCCAACTCACCTATCCACTTGCCTTTGCACAAGCCAAAGGTGCAAAATTTTCTTTGGACATGTAATCATATTTGATGATGAAACACAACCTCTCCAAGTACCATTTTAACTGCTCTCGTCGAACATAACCTGCATTCTTCATCATGTAATATTGTCGTCCCCCTTCCTTGGGCCCAAAATTTTTCTTCAAGGCATCCTCAGAGCACTTCGGAATGACGACATTGTTGTAAATAGGTAACTTAAATATTTGTGCAACTAGTTCAGGTGAAAATTTTACCTGCAATGCTAGCTGATCTTTCGTTTTTCTGATGATCTCCAACTGACTCTTTGCATAGTAGTGCATATCCATCTTGCCCATGGCAAAGTAGCAAATTGAAATAAACCGATCTTACAGAGCCAACTCTCATTTATGGTGGACTGTGTATCAATTTCCACTTTGAAGTCGGTAAATGGTTCCATGAGACTTTGCACAAATTTGGTAGTCGCTGATGGTGTCAATATCTCCTCCTCGTCATCCTGAAGCAAGCTATTACTTTCCTCAGTTGTGGTTTCTTCTTTGCGCAACACAACATCTCTCTTTCTCATACGTCCCCGCATGACTTCTGATTAGGCACCAACACAGTAGACAGAGGAAGAGACGTTACTTTCGGGGCCATAAAATAGGACTGAGAACACAAGTTCCACGAGTGCTAATGTTTGACTTGCGGCTAACAGAGATGTTCGACGTACTTACTCACGTACCAGTTCATGCCATTCAACAATATTGTGGTATGGGTCACTTGAAAAATCATTAGCAGCCTGTTTCCCCGCATTTCCATAACATGCTTAAAAGATCTTTTACTCATGCCTTGATAATCATTAAAACTAATGCGCATCTCAAGAATACCAAACTGATATTTAAATTCATTAACACTCCCTTTTCTGGTACACGGCCTTCCTACCATAACATTCGGACTAACCTTAATTTGCAACATAATATCTGGCTGAGCACTATCTTTCTGTTCATGTTCCCCCTTATACACTTGTTCGTCATGTCTCTGACCACTGGCAACCCTTGTTGTACCTGTCTCGGGAACTTCATTACCTACTACCTCGGAATATCCCTTTCAATCTGCAATCCGATCCAGTAATACCTCCTTCTCAATTTTTGGCTGTGGAATAACCCTTAATAAAATGTTATACTGTAGCTTTCGACATGGAACCCATTCTAATCGTAAGAAACTACTTATGTAATTCTGGACCAACAAGAATCAAGAAAACATTTCACCACAGATAAAAATGTAGAAAAATAAGCCTTCTTGCTACGATGATCACACACACTATTGACTTGATTTTCAGGATGATGGATCACTTGCACAACATTAGAAGATAACCAATCCAAATGTGGCGGCGTCCCCTGCAATAATTTCAGCCTAAATCCATTGATTGGTTTGTCCATCCTTGTGCCAAACACATCTGCCACTCAAAAAGTTCCTTGTCCTAAATCTTGCACAATCTGATATGGGCCTTTGTATCTCAATGTAAGCTTTCCTGGATGAGGTCCAAGCTTAGAATTATACACCATCACCCAATCTCCTTCTTTAAATAACTTAAACTTCACATTCTGATTCACCCAAGCTTGTCTCCGCCTTTGAATTACCTCGGTAATATATGCACTTACCAAACAATCCTCCTCCATCTGAAGAAGATATTTGCTCCTGTGTTTAACCGATAGCTCAGGAGACATCTTTTTTGCTATGATTCGCAAACTTGGAACTACAAATTCCATAGGTACTACTGCCTCCAAACCATATACCAATCGGAATGGTGTCATTCCTGTTATCACTTTAAATACTGTTCTGAATGACCACAAAGCTGAGTCAAGTAACAAATCCCAATTTTTCTGATTGTCATGCACTAGCTTTTTAAGAATACGCATTAAGGTTTTATTCGTACTTTTCGCTTGACCATTTTCTTGTGGATGATATGTTGTAGTCTTTTCATGCATGATTAAATGAATTCCTATTAACTCTGAAATCACCTCATTAAGGAAATGAGTACCTCTATCACTTACCACCTCAATTGGACACCCAAACCTCGTCATAATATTATGATAAAGAAATTTCACCATACTTGTTGCCTTATTATCCTTCAATGCCGTTGCTTCCACCCATTTCGTACAATGGTCTGTTGCTACAAGTATATATCTACTTCCCCTCTGAGTAGTAGGTTTAATGGGCCCCACAAAATCCATGCCCCATTTTTGGAAGGGATCCAAGGGTAAAACTGGATGATCAGACATCCGATCTGAATTATTAGGTCGGCCCAACTTTTGGCAAATCACACATCCTTTAGCATACACATGCGCATCCTTTAAAACAGTTGGCCACCATAACCCATCTTGTAAAACTTTCTTCCCTGTAATATCCCCTGACAAATGACCTCCTGGTAGACATGAATGTGCTTCCTGTAACATGGCTGGTTGTTCAAATTCTGGTACACACCTCCTTATGACCTGATCCACCCCTTTTTTGTATAATGCCCTAGCTATAACCAAATACGGCCTACTTTTAAGTGCAAACTTCTTCCTCTGATCAGGTGTAAAGTATTGTGGTAATGAACGATCAGTTAAAAAAACTAATAATTGGTCATACCAAGAATGTGCTTCCACCACTTGTGCATTAAACAACTCAGCATCCAGAAATTCATCAATTACACCTGTAGGTGCTTCTCTTGAATCCAATCTACTAAAGTAATCTACCATTGCATGCTCTTTTCCTGGAGTATGCATAATCACAAAATCAAATTCCTATAATAAAAGCATCCACCTAGCTAGTCGACCTGTTAATAAGGGTTTCTTGATTAAATAGACCAAAGCCTGATGATCCACATGAAAAACAACCTTATTGCCCAAAAAATAATGTTGAAACTTGTTAAGAGCATATACCATTGCCAAAGCTTCCCTTTCAGTCACCGGGTAGTTTCTTTCAGCCACAGACAATACTCTACTAGCATAATAGATGAGTCTATACCATCCTTTCTCTTTTTGCTGCATCAAAACTGCTCCTACAGCCACATCGGATGCATCAACAAATATGTGAAATGGCAATGACCAATCAGGTGGTTGCAAAATTGGTGCTACCGACACCATCTTCTTTAACAACTGAAATGCTTTCTCTTGAGCATCTCCCCATACAAATGGAACATCCTTTTTGGTCAAGTGCGTAAGTGGTGGAGAAATATTTGCTAAATACCATAAATATCTAGCATGCAACTTAATCTGACCAACAAACCGCATTACTTCTTTCACGTTGGTTGGTGCTTTAGCTGTGCTAATAGCTTCAATCTTCTTAACTTCAATAGCCATCCCTTCTTGCGAAATGACATGGCCCAATAAAATACCACTTCTGACTGCAACAACACTTTTAAACGGATTCAACACCATCCTAAACTGTCGATATCTATCAAAACATGATTTCAGGTGCAGCGAATGCTGTACCTTCTTACCAAAGACCGAGAAATCATTGACAAACACCTGCATAAAATCCTGTAGATAAGGTTCAAACACTTTGTGCACGACGTAATTGAATGATGGCGGTCCATTCTTCAATCCAAAACTCATGATTGTAAACACATAAGCACCGAATTCAGTAATAAATGTTGTTTTATGCTGATCCTCCTCAGCCACACTAATCTGATTATACCCTGCAAATCCATCCAAGAAACTATACATTTCATGCCCTGCTACTGCGTCCAACATTGCATCACAAAAGGGCATAGGAAATGGATCTGTGCCCGTTGCCACATTTAACTTTCTATAATTGACACAAATTCTGAGCTTCCCGTTCTTTTTGGGGACCACTATAATAGGAGATAGCCAAGTCACCTGATTCATAGGTTTGATAAATCCGACTGCTAATAATTTATCAATTTCTTCCTTCACCTGTTTAGCAAAGTTAGGATTCATTCTATATCTTTGCTGTGCTACAAGTATGGCATCCGTCTTCAGTTTAATCCGATGTTGATGCAAATCAGGGTCTATACCTTTCACTTGAGAGTAATCCCAAGCAAACACATCTACATACTCTTTTAATAAGCAAATGAGATCCTCCCTAAACTTTCCTTCCAATGTTCTACCAATCCGCACCATCTTTGGTTCAACTTCTGTCCCTACTTGAAGCTCCTCCTCCTTTACCCGCGTAGAACTTGCATACTTTTGATCATAGATCTGTTCAGCCAGAGTTATTATTTCTTTCTCCTGTTGTTCCAACCGTTGCTGTATTGGAGTTTCCATACTTTGTTCGAACATCTTTTGTATTTGTGCACCTTCAACCTGTTCACCCGGAACTGGCCCATCAACGTTTTGCACAATCGGATTATCCTTACTTAATACCCCTGCCACATCAACTTCTAATACCGGTACTACCATTGGATTTGCTTGCAAAAACTTTTCCTCTTCATCATCTTCTATCTTGTCCGCTAAGTTAATTGTCTGAGCCATGAGTGGTTTCTCCTGTACTGACATATTTCTTCTTCCTCGCATAGGAATTGTCACTTGCTTTTTACCCTTTGTGATCATTACCACATTCAGACCCCAATCCTGCTTGACTTTAGCAATCCTAAATCAAGGTCTCCCTAACAACATTTCATATGGATATGCCGACTGAGACATCCGAATGACAACAAAATTTACCATAAATGACATTCCTGAAATGATAATCTGTTGCTGGTTCAGAATGCCAACCGGACGAACTCGAGTTTGATCTGCCATTTTGACTTGAAAAGGTGCTGGAGCCAATGCCCTCTTTCCATTTGTATAAAAATATGCTCAGGTAATATATTTACTCCTGATCTGCTATCAAGCAACACTTCATCAAATTGCCTCTGATCGTACTGTACCTGAATTACTGGCACTACAAAGTCAACATGTGCTGGATCAATATTATTGGCCGAAGTTGAAGGCACGACCTAATTTCTAGCTCTAAATGCTGCCCAAGTAACCTCTTCAACAACGTTTCTCAAAATGTTGGTACCAAAGATAAAAGTTGATCCAAAGACAATTGTAACGGTGAGCTAATGATTACATCAAACCAATCTTTTGCTGGATCTTGCTTGCTCTAACTCCTGTTCACCTCTATTATTGAAGGTATGAAATCTACTTCTTGTTGTTGCTCTGTCTAACTTACAAACCCTACCTATTTATGTTGCTCATCCTGAACTTGCTTCAAGACCTTGTCTCTAATATGTCTTTGTTCTTGCCAATAAATAGGTCCTTTATTTTTTGATCTTGTAACTGCCAACACTTCCACATCTTTGCCTTTCCCACATTGTTTGCAATCACACTGCCATTGATTATCACTCTTAACGTGTATTCTCTCAGATGTACTTGGTGCATCAGTCCCCCTATTCTCTTGATCTGGCCATTCTATAAGCATGGCATTTGTCTGAGCCGCCTGCTGCCCCTGTTGTTGATGTTGTCCCTTTGATGCCTCTCAACTTCTGTAATACATTGGAAGGAGTCATTTCTTTTCTAAATCGTTGCAAAAATGCTATTTTTAAATCATCATATGTAGCAAAATGAGCAATACCATATTGACTCAACCAGCTCATAGCTCGTCCTTCCAATGTGGCAGCAAATTGCTGGAGCTTAATGTCATCCCCATAGATAACTGGGTATCCATTAGTTGTCCATTTTATCTAAAATTGAGCCACATGGCAATTAGCATCTTCTTTAGAGCTTCCTCTGAAATGAGCCGCTTTGACTTTGGGATTGGGAGGTGGTTGAGCCATCGGCTATGGTTGAGGTGTATGCCTAGTTCTTTGACCGGTCACCCCTACAAGTGGGTCAAACTGGAGTCGTCTTCTTACTCCTATAGTTGCTTTTGTTAGGAATAGCACTCCAAGTATAACGCCCACCAACCTTGCCTCTGCTGCACTTGTTTCTCCCTGTTCCTCTTCAGTTTCCAGATTTGCTTCCTCCTCAGCTTCGTACCAATCGTAACATTTTGAGGATGACTCCACGTTCGCTGCTCTTGCCTGCGCTCTTGTAAAATACACTTTACCAAATTGTGGCCTTCTTTCCTTCATGCATTTCTTGCTTCTTTAGCAGTACAATAGGATCACCAAATGTGTTGGGGTAATACAACACATCAACTACTTGACTCTGATACAACAAGTTTTTAGCACTAGTCTGCTACACACAGACAATTGACTTCTAGCGAATTTCATATCTATCACTACTCTGCTGAAACAGAGTATAATTTTAAAGATTCTAACCTATAACATATAGAGTTTTTATGCTTGCGCTGAACAAATTTTAGGCAAAAATCATCTTTATGAGTCTCCTAAAATAGACCTTACAAGATAGAAAGAGTTCATGAGAACATTTGGTAATACAAAAAGTAAATCATCACATAATTGATTCAACTTGGCTCAAATATGTATCTGTGCTATTACAAGAATGAAGAATCTCTCTTCTCTTTCTTCTACGTCTTCTTCTTTCATCTGCTCCTCCTTTCTTCTTCTCTCTCTTGTTCGGACGCGAACCAAAACATAACTACTCCCTTCTCAGGAAGTCGGCGCTCAATTAAAATATAATTGTCTACTAAAAATCTGAATAAGCTACATCCGAGTTAGAAGAAATCTGATTGAGCAACAATCTGATTGAGTTTTCTCCAAATTAGCAGAGTTTCAAAACTTAAATTAACTATATAGCTTCAAAATTCCTCTACCCTCAACTATATATATATATATATATATATATATATATATATATATATATATATATATATATATATATACACACACACACACACAGACACACACACACACACACACACATATATATATATATATATATATGTATATGTGTGTGTGTGTATGTGTGTGTGTATGTATACATGTATGTATGTGTGTATGCATATGTATGTATAGTGTATGCATGTTGTGTATGCATGAGTGTATGTGCATGTGTGTATATGCATGTGTATGTGTGTGTATGCATGTGTTTGTAAGTGTGTGTATGCATTTGTTTGCAAAGTGCATTTGTGTGTGTATATTTGCATATGTGTGTATGTATTTGTGTGTACTCATATGTGTGTATGTATATGCATGTGTGTATACATGTTTCTATGCATGTATGAATATGCATGTGTATGCATGTGTGTGTATGTATGCATGTGAATGTGAGTGTGTGTCTATGTTTAGATATATGTGCAGGTATCTATATTTGTATGAGTGTGTATGCATATGTGTGCATTCATGTATGTGTGTATCTATGTATGTGTGTGTACATATGTATGTATGTATGGATGTATGTATGTATGTATGTGCATGTGGTGTATGCATGCCTATGTATGTATGCATGTGTGTGTATGTATGCATGTGTGTGTATGTATGCATGTGAGTGTATGTGTGTGCATATTTGCATATGTGTGTGTATGTGCATGTGTGTATATGCATGGTTGTGTATGCATGTGTGTATGTATGTATGTATGCATATGTGTGTGTATGCATGTGTGTGTATGTATGCATATGAATGTATGTATGCATGTGAGTGTATGTGTGTGTCTATGTGTGTATGTATGTGTATGTGTATATGTATATGCGTGTCTATGTCTATGTATGTATGTGTAACTATCTATATGTGCATGTGCATGTGTGTGTCTATGTGTGTGTATGTATGTGTAAGTGTGTATATGTGTATGTGTGTATATGTATGTATACATATAAGTGTATGTTTGCATGTGAGTGTATGTAGCTCAGTGATGAGTAGCACCTCCTTTAATGTCAATCCGGGAAGACGTGAGGATGGTATGAAGACCTCGAGCAAGTGAAGGCACAAGTGCGTGAGTGTGAAGCACACTAACATGCACACACATACACACACACACATGCACACAAGGTAAGACAAAGAGTGAGAAGCAATGGAGTCTTTAGATTACTTTCAAAAAGCTGATACAAGTTCAAATCAATTACAAGCTAAGCTCAAAAATGAGCTCTCTAGCTCTATTTATAGTTTTTGACTAGGTTTTGGCTGTGTCCAGACCTAGTGTTCGGCTTAGTTAAAAATTAGGTTCTAGGGCCTATTTGAAGACTCAAACGAAGTCTAAAAATTATGAAAATTGGTAGGTAGCTACTTCAAATGCTCCTCAAGCTCAAGGACTCCTTGGCTTGCACAAAATGGAGCTACAGAAATATGAAATGGTATCTACAATGGCTTTTAGTGATGAAAATCACTATTGTTGTAGGGATTTGTTCTAACGATTTGACATACACATCTTCAAGCTCCCCACTTGCTCCTTCTCCTTGTGTGTCCACCTCTTTGATATGCTTTAGTGTCCTGAAAAAATAATGGCCTACTTGCCAGATCGTCATTGACTACTCTGTCTACTTGTGCCTTCTCTTCACTCTGACTCCCTTCGTAAGCTTCCTTGCCTTGTGAGTCCTTTAGTTCCTTGACTACTGCTAACACCCCCCCCTCTCTTGCATCTGTTGTCTCTGACAGACCCTTGTTGAGTGGGTCGTTGGATGTAACTCCACCACGTCTGTGGCTAAATGATGTTCTGCAATTCGCAACCCTTTGGCCAAGTCAGTAAGTAGAGCATCCCAATCTACCGGCCCGGGAACCTCTGGATGTGGTATACGTAACTTTTCCAAATGGAGAGCTTGTTCCACTGCAAACAATTGCAATAAGTGTGATGATCTGGGAATGAATATCTCTGAATGATATTCCCAAAAGCCCGTGACAAATATTTCTTCAAATGTCTATTTGAAGCAAGCAGGTAGATATTTTATTCGGGCATGCCACGCATAGATGACGTTAATGGATGGCATTGTGCTCATGTCATAGACAAGGTCCTGATTTCCTTCATTAAATCCGAGAGCCGAAAGATGGGGTTCCTTGACATTCTTGAAGGTCCTGAAGGTGAACAACATGAGCTCAAAAATTTTAAGGCACATTTGGGCCATAACATCTGGTACATTTTTGAACCGGACCCCCCAATGCCGAATCGTAGAAATCATATATCCTATGGTAGGTTGGCCTTTAGGTGGTGCTAAGTAGACATAATTGAGCCATTTCTCACATCCTTTGGTTGTCAGCACAGTTTTTGTGTATTCTGGCCACGACCTTCTTTGAAAGACAGGGCAGTAGCATGGGTTGTATTCGATATACAAAGGCATGTTATTCCATGTCCTTACCATCTCAGGGTAGGTTTCAAGCAGACGAATCCTCCACGTAGGTTGATGTATATTCCCCTGCTTGGCACTTGCTGGGATGTCGTCCGGTGCAAACTGTGTTGCCGAGGTTGGTTCTTTTGAGGTGTGGTGCTTGATTTCAGCATTGTAATCTGCCATTAAGACACAGAAAGGAACATACAAATCGTCGGATGTACCGATCCACCTATGATGGGAGAGGTTTCTAAAGCAATCCGATTTTATGACTACCTCTTCCAAACGTGACATAGACGCTATCTGAACTGCAACTCTGTCATCATGGGTTGTGGCCACTTTCTCTAACCTCTGCATCCATTCAGGAGCCTTGATCTCGATGGTGTCCATGCCCTCTTCTGTTTGCTTGCCCCCTAGTGCAGGCATGGGAACGTATGGGTCTTCAAAGGTTTCCTCTACTTCAATTTGCACTAAGTCTTCAGGTTCGGGTTCTACAAGGGGAGAGGGTTGACGCTCGTATTGCATGACTTTATTTCGTAATTCTTCTAGTTTGGCTCTGAGTTTTGCGACTTCTTCAGACGTGTCGGCTGCAGTTGTGACTCTGCTTGGTGACTCCTGCTGGGTTGCCAACTGCTTTAATAGATCATCTCTTTCTCTTTCTAATGCTGCGTGGGCTTCCAGGAGGTCGGCATGGGTTTCCAACACAATTTGCATGTTTTCTGAGGGGATGGCCTTGAACTTCTCGGGGTCGATTTCCTGTGGGGAACCCTCCATTGCTGCTTCCAAGTTTTCTTTGTTCTGTTTCTGTAGCCATCTATTTTCCTCGAGTGCTGTAGACATGTGTTTGCGTAAGAGGGCCACGTTGCGTCAAAGCTTGAGATTCTCTGTTATCTGGGAGTGTAGCAGATCATCCATTTGTTGTTTTTCTTCTGCATCTGACTTGGGTGGATTGGCTACTAACTGCTCATGTTGTTCCTGTAAAGTGACATACTGTTGTTGTAGTAACCGCTTTTCCCTTTCTAGATCAATGAATCGTACTTGAAGTTCTTCATGGCTTCAGAAGAGTATCGTATGGTGGTTATCAAGATGCTGGTAGTGTTGTTGTAGTTGAGACATACACTGATACATATTATTAAATACATTATTAATAGGGGTGGATGCGGGAAGGGTATTGAATGCAGAAGGGAAGGGGAAGGGGAAGGGGAAGGGGAGTGTGGATGCGGTGCTGGAAAATGGTGAAGTGGGTGGTGGGGGAATGGGAGATGGTGGGTGTATGGGGGGAGGGAGAGGTGCGGAAGTGGGTGATATCTCCATAAAATCAAAAGTGGATGCCGTAGTGGGAGTGATTGTGAACATGGGAATTGTGGGTGCACTGATAGTGGTGAAAGTGTACAGTGGTGTGTGCAATTGTGAATACAAACTGCCAGGAAGTGTGATCGGGGGAATGAGGTTTTCCGTGGCTGCGGTTAGAATTACTGTGTCAGTGGTCGTGTATACAAGAGGGGTGGAGATAGGGTGTGTGGGTTGCGTGGGTTGACTGATGGTCTACGCTTCGGTATGGGCAGTGGCCTCTGAGACGGTGACAGTAGTGGTTACACTGGTAGTGGGAGGTGAATGTGGTGGAGTTGGAGGTAGGGGTGGCAAAGGGGGTGATGGAGGTGCACTTGATGTATGGGTTTCCTCAGTATCATGAACGGTGTGTGCTGTGCCCATGGTTGTGGATGTTCCTTGTGGTTCTGATACTAATACATTCATTTGTTTTCCTGATCGAGGGGGACGTCTGCCGTATCTTCGCTCTGTTCTTCGTGATTGTGCAAGGGCGGTATGCACCGTCTCAGGTACTCCTAAAGCATCAGATATCATGTCAAGTGTGGCGCGGTATTGCTCGTCTACGCCTTCCTCCTCAAGGATTTGGTTCATGAGGGCTTTTCCTACTGCTAGGGACAGTCTATGTTGCTCTTGAACTCTGTTGATGGTATCATAGAGCTTTTTCAGTTCCTTCTTATAAGCCGGGGCACCCTCAAGTACTTGCAGAGCTTCCTGATCATATTCCTGCTCTTCTTCTTCTCATTCTCCACCACGTTCCTCCTCTTGTTCTTCTTCTTCTTCACCCTCCACTTCGACGACCTCTGGTTGTCTAGGATGGGGTTGGTCTGTAGCAATTTGTTGTCCACTAGCTTTCTCTGCCTCGACTTCCGTGTTAACAACCTCGATTATTCTGGCTACCTCCTCATCAGTTAGGTCTTCTAATGTGAATCCGTGAGGAAACTCTAGGTCGGTTGGTACAGATGGAAACACCAGATTCGGTCCATCAGTGCTATGTCTTGGTAATCTGATAGTGAAGGGTTGTACACGCCTTGGAAGTCGTGGAGTTGTCTCTGGTGTTAGTGTCGCACCACGGGCTTGTGCACAGGGCATCTGCACTGCACCTCTCATTTTCTTTGATGGTGGCCCTACGGTTGATAGTCTACGTTGAAATTCTTGTACCCTGGTCCAAATTAGTGCCCTTTGAACTGGCACATCATAAGCCAAACATCTATACACAATCCTGGTGAGGGCACAACATCCATACAATACAGACTTTTGCTTTTTATACCACCTTTGATGAGCCAAGTGAATTTGGTCGATAATCCAGTGGGGCATGTTGATTGTCAAATCGAAGGCGTCGGCCAAGTATAGACTAAACCATATCTTTTTGGGTGGCATTGTGAACCTCTCCTGAGCGGGGAATGTGAAATGCTGCATGACCATTCGCAAATGAATGGCAATCGTTGGTGTCATTGCTACCATGTCCTTTAATTTCGTCAGATTCCTGTTCTTCATATTGTCGGGGACCATAGACTCCTTCTCAGCGGGAATGTGCATTCCTTTCATGTCTAGGGCTTCCCTTACCGAATCGATAGTCAGCCTGAAGCGCTTCAACTCATTGCCCCTTGTGAGAGATGGGAGGACAAAGGTGTTGTATCCCTTTTTGTCTTTGCTCGGAGTGAGGGTGCTAATCAAATATGAGCATCTTAGAAAGTCGGGCTTTGGCAATTAGAATTTGAAGTAATCGTAGAGTCCCGCCTTCTTCCATATAGGTTTCAGCCCTTCATTATTTTGTAGTTTCTCAAATTCCCTGGTGAAGAAGTGATACCTGCCCCAGCGTCCGTTGAATTCTATCTCGGCCTCCCACATGTAAGTGCCTTCACCCAGAGATCCTGCCACATCACTGAACCAATGTGAGTTTTTACTGACTGGCATTGTGTGCCCCTGTGGAGGATTCTGAATCGGTATGGCGTGTAATGCCCTCAATGCCACTGGGCGTTCCTTCAATTCCTCCTCAATGGGAAGACTTTCAATATCCACGACTTGGGGGCTAGTGCCTGCCTGGGAGCTAGTTCCTGCTGTATCTGCCATGTTACTTCTTGCCTCTTGACTGTGAGAATATAGAAACAGGTGTTAACATTGTAAAGGACAAGATAGAACCGTTTTTGTCCCCATTACAACATTAACATGAGGTTCGGGAGAGATTAGTAGGTTATTAAGTGCTCGGTGCTTGTGTGTGTAGTTAGGAATTGGGTAGACCTAGGAGCTAAGTGGAATGAACTAGTGTGAGAGTGATGTAGTTAGTAGGTGGGCATGGATTTACAACTGGGATCCGGGGGTTTATTACAAGTTTTAGTTTACCAAATACAGTGGATGGGTTTTGATCTTGATTTTGTGGAGACTCTAGAGAGCTTCATAGGAGTACCTGCTTGAAAATGAGGCTTTTTAGGGACCCATTTACAAGTGATTCTACTTGTGCTCATGGAAGAATATGTGTCCGTGCGTGATGTATAAGAATGGGCATCAGATGTTCGAGTGAGTGAAACATGTTGTACCGGGTGTGGCCTCGGTGTAGCTATTTGAGCCCACAAGCAAGCTTTAGGCACCTAGATTTGTCGTGAGTGTGGGCTGACCTTCATCGACTTCTTGGGTACCCAAATAGACTTTACTTTCGCAAAAGAATTTATGAAAGACTTCTTATTAGTGCCGTGTTGTTGATAACTAATAAGAGGTTTTGGCCGTGGGGTTGGCGTGGTTGCAAGAGGGTGTTCGCCTTTCCGCACCCACACTTGTTTCAACGGTTGAGACATTCTGCTTTGCACGTTTTTTTGGCCTCCAGTATAGGTAGTACTCAGCTCCTTTTGTATTTGATGTGCCTTTGGTTGCTGCATCCCTCTGGCCTTTGGAAAAGAAGGGAGTGCCGTCTTATCCTTGAATCCATTGTTGAAACAATCCTCTTTCTGCATCATACAGTTTTGGACAAGAATAACATTGTCAACTTCATGTGCACCCCTGGAAGGACCAGGAGTTCGTGCCTTACCTAGTTCCTTGAGTGCCTCATTTTCCAATTCAACTGTAATTCGACTATGATTTACCCCTACCTGAAGAAGTCCACTTCTTAGGTTTAGGTTGACTGCATGATCATTGATCCAGTCCTGACCCAAGACAAGAGGCTCAGTGAGGTCCTCATCTTGACACACTAGTACTTTGACTGTCATTACTTCGTCTTGAATGTAGAGGGGAAGTTCCACCTCGCCCATGCAAGGGGTTTCCACACCTCCCAATCCTATGAGATATGCTTCTATAGGATTGACAGTTAATTTCAACTTTTGACAGTAAGAAAATTTAAGAGAACTAGTGGCTGCACCTGAGTCAATCAAGGCTCTTATAGTCCTTGCATCCTTTCCTTGTCCTATCTTTAAGTTTATAAAAGGACGTCGATCAATTATCCTATGAGAGCTGATACCTGCAACTTCACACATAGCCACATGATATCCTTGATCTACATATGCATCTATCCTAGGTTGCTCTCTACCCTGTCTTCTCAACTTCATTCTCCGGATGCGTTCCAATGCTTCTACTTGAGCTTCTTCTCGAATTCTTCTTTCTTCTTCCTTGCGTTTCTTAGCAGTGTTGAGTCGACTTAGCATCTCTTTCGTCAGAGGTTCCTGGTATAACTTGCCTCTGCATCCGCTTATGTAGCTTGGGAGAATATCGCCTTCTAATGTGGCTAGTTGCACTGCTCCACTTGTTGAGATTCCATTAATGATCATGGGTCCGTAGCCTCTCTTCTCTAGTTTCCTCACATGTTGTTTCAAAGTGTAGACTAGTACTAGGTCGTCTACCTTCAAACCTTTATCCTTAACGTGGGCATCAAAGTATGCCTTCTGTCGTTTCTTAGCTGCATATATCCCTGCAGCCGCCCTCAGTCTTGTTTCTACTAATCGTTCAAGGTCAAAAAGTCTAGAGGAGAGTTCATGACCCGTCCATTCATGCTCTTGTGCTACTTTCAATGTAGGTATTAAGAAGTCCAACGGTAGCACTGCATTTTGGCCAAATACCATCTGAAAGGGGGTGGCTTGGAGTACCGTTTTGTAGGCGACTCGGTATGCCCAAACAGCATGGTGTAGCTGTTTGTCCCAATCAGAGCGTTTATTGTTCACTAATTTCGTCAGTACATTGCATAAGATCTTATTTGTGCTCTCAGCCTAGCCATTAGCTTGGTGATGATAGGGGCCAGACTTCTTATGTACTACCAAGAATTCTTGGAGCATATTTTCAATAACTTCATTCAAAAAGTGAGTGCCTCTGTCACTTACTAGCTCTATAGGTAACCTGTATCTGGTGAACACATCCTCAAATAAGAACTTAGCTGTTGTTTGAGCATCGTTCTTCGTTGTGGCTTTTACCTCTACCCACTTGGTTAGATAGTCCGTGGCAACAATGATATACTCAGCATGGGAACCCTTAGCTAGGGGATTAATAGGACCTACAAAGTCTATTCCCCACTTAGAGAATGGACGTCCACCCATCATAGGTTTTAGTGGCATCTCATCTTTGCGTTAGGATACTGAGTTCTCTGACAAACATCACACCGTTTCACATAGGTATGTGCATCCATGTGAAGGGTAGGCCACCACAAGCCTGCAAATAGGATCGCTTTAATCACTCGATCTGGTCCAAAATGTCCTCCTGCTACACCTTGATGAGCAGTTTCCAAGATCTTGAGATATTCACTCTCATGGACGCATAGTCTGAGGTAACCATCTTTACCACATTTGTATAGATTATCACCAATGAGTGAGTAATCCAGGGCTTCTTGTTCTAAACTCCTTTTCCTAGCCAGAGTCATGTCTGGAGGGAATGTTTTCGTCCTCAGGAAGGATACTAGTGGTTCACTCCAATCTGGCACTATGGACACTTGATAAAGAGTGGCATGTTCCACAGGTGGTTTAGTGTAGCAGATTGGGCATTCCTAACACAGCTTTTGGACATCAGCTTCCATAGTCGGCCAATGCACTCCGAGTCTCCTTAGAGTCTATAGGGTTCGTTGCTTTGAGTAGTGTTGCTCTAATGCACCTACATGTGCTAATTGCAACCATTTAGCGTACTCATCCTCTTCCACACAACAAGCCAAGATCCCTTGATTTGTGTGCTTATACATACTTCCTGCCATGATGTGATACTTTTGGGCTTTTACTACCTCTCTATCCTGTGTGTTTATTACTGGGTGGTTAGGCCCGTATGTCAATACTGGCACTAATGGCTTAGCCCACTGCGGCACCACTTCCAAATTAAACAAGTAAGCATCAGGAAGGTCATCTGACAATCCTTGTGGGGCTTCTCCAGATGTGAGCCTAGAGAGATGGTCTGCTCTCAAGTGAGTCTTCCCTTTCCTTACCACAACCTCGAAATCATATTCCATTAGCAAGAGAAACCATCTTACTAATCTACCTGTATTGCATGGCTTGTTCACGAGATATAGCAGTGCCTGATGGTCAGTAAAAAATTTAAACTTATTTGCAAGCAAGTAATGTCTAAACTTTTTAACCGCATATACCATGCCTAGTCCTTCTCTCTCAGTAGTGGTATAATTTCGTTCAGCTGCATTCAATTGTCTACTAGCATAGGCAATTGGAAGATGCATATTACCTTCACCGGTAGGTTGTGCGAGTACACACCCAATAGCATAATTGGATGCATCTACATGAACATGGAAAGGCTTATTCCAATCTGGTGTGGTCAAGATTGGTGCTGAACATAATCGCCGTTTAAGCTCATTGAAGGAATTCTCACATTCATCAGTCCACTCAAAGTTAGTCAAAAGTCCATATAGAGGCTTTGCTATGATGGCATACATGTGTCTAAACTGTCGATAATAACCACAATGCCCCATGAAAGCTTGTACTTCCTTGACGTTCTTTGGCCTAGGTAGTTCTGCAATGGCTCTCACTTTTTCCTCGTCCGTAGATATGCCATTCTTTGACACTATGTGTCCTAGAATCTTGCCTTGCCTGACCATGAAAACACACTTTTCTGGGTTCAGGCAGACTTGATATTCTCTACATTTGTCAAAGATTTGTCTGAGTTCAGGAATATGGGTTTGTCTAATGTTTGAATGAGCACAAAGATCATCAACATAGACTTCTAAGTTCTTCCTCAGGAACTCTTAAAATACATGGCACATCAGTCTCTGAAAGGTTGCAGGAGCATTGGTAAGCCTGAATGGCATTACACGAAAGGCAAATATACCCCACTCTATGGCAAAAGCTGTCTTATGCTGGTCTTCTGGAGCTATGGCTACTTGATTGTAGCCCGAAAATCCATCAAGGAAGTTGTACACTTCCTTGCCTGCTACTCTTTCTAAGAGATGTTCTGTGATAGGAAGCGGATAGTTATCTCGAATTGTGGCTGCATTGACCTTCTTCAAGTTAATGCATACACGCAGCTTTCCATTCTTCTTGGGCACCACTACAATGGGGGATACCCACTCAGTGTGCTCAATTTCATAGATGAATCCAGCTTCTACCAGTCTATCTATCTCCTCTTTGATCTTAGCAGCATAGTTATCATTATATGTGTACGGCTTTTGCTTAGAGGGTTTCGCATCTGAGGTCATGGGAATTGTGTGTGAGCATATGTCTGGGTCAACACCCTTCAAATCCTTGTAGCTCCAAGCGAATACAGCTCTGTATTCTCTTAGCAAGGCTACCAATTCACGCTCTTCTTCTTCCGTCAGGTCATGTCCTATATAAGTACATCTCTCCTCTCCTTCTTCTAGGGTTACCACTATTTTCTTGGTGGTTTCTTTGTTATCATAGGCCTCTCCTGATTGTGCCTCTCGCTTAGGCATTCTGATCATGACTCTCTTGTCATCTATCTCATACTTCTTAAAATTTTCCGCGACCTCAAACAAAGATTCTTCTTCTTCTGGTGTGACTTCTCTCTTCTTTCTTTTCTTTCCTTCTTCCTTCGAGGTCACATGTGTGGCTAGCCTTACATCATTTGTAAGCTCTCCATGCCTCTGGGGTTGAAATTCTACTTCATAGAAGTATTCTTCATCTGATGCAAAAGGTGGGTCCATAATGATTGACTCTAGATCGGAGTCACTTACATCCTCAAATGCATCAGGGCTAGGTTCACACTCTTCTAACACTGCCTCTCCCATGATTGGCTCTATGGAGAAGACTGAAATGTCATAGCCATCTTCATCACAGTGAAGTGTCCATTGTTCTTCATTGATGGCTACATCCATTGTTGCTAGGATTTCTGCCCAGCCGTTGGGTTCAAATTCTTCGTCAGGAAAGACCACAGGTGCATAGGCTGGGTCTTGAATTGATCTATGTGTTTCTTTTGCACCTATCTCTCTGGATTTTTCTCTCTTCTCTTCTTCTACTGCGACTTTGCACATCCATAAGTGGGTGTCTTCATGCATCCATGAGGATCCTGATCCTATGGAATGCACCGATTCGGTATCATCTTTGGCTCTATGGATGGGATTCCATTGGATAGGAGGGACATCTCTATGAGAGTAATCTTTGAGATTCACTTTGGTCGTAACACCTAAGTGTTGCAGGTACAAGGAATTGGTTCCCCAGTCCTGTACCACTTGCAACTGTCGCATAAAGGGTCGTCCCAAGATCATTTCATAGGCATGATTTTTGCTAAAATCACATATAGCAAATGTATGCTCGAACTCAACACCACATGTTGTGAGAGTTATTCCTTCTAACAGCCCTAAGGGTCTCTCTATGTGACCATCGGCCATTTGCAATTTCATCCTCGTGGGCCTGAGTGCTGGCTTGCCCCAACGCTTCCATAGGGAAGTGGTAGCAATTGCAACTCCTGCACCTGAGTCTAGAATGGCCTTAATGGTGTATCCTTGATGGGTGATAGGAAGATATGTGTTTTCCTCTTCGCCCTCACTCATGTCTCCTATCTTGTCCAAGGGTATTTCTGGCAGTGTTCTCTGGGATCCTACCTGGGAACGAGGTTTTGCTATCTCTGGTACTTGTTTGGCTACATGTTTCCATAGTTCTGGCCTTACTTTGAGTAGCTCTTCTAAGGTGAGGTTGCACTGCACCTTAGTGTTTTTCACTACCTCTGTGTTCCTAGGTATGAATGAGTCCTCATTTCGTACCATGACCGTGGGTGCTCTCATACAAGTAGACTTAGCTTCCCATGGGCCTGTGAAGTGGGGTAATTCTTGTAGAGAGTTAGACTCAAAGTCTAATCTTTCCTGAGATTGGGTGCTCTCCTGCTCCTCATAAATGGATGGGATGTCTTGTGGGAATTGGTCGTGTGCATCATCCACAAGTTCAATGGGAGGAGGGACTTCACTTTCTTTAGCCCATTTGTCTTCTTGAATCTCTCCTAAGAATTCTGGTGTGAACCGATTCATAGAAGATGATGTGTCTGGCTCCATAGAGTTAGGCACATAGGCTTCCTGGGCAGGAAGACCTACTCTTTCACTTGCCTTGCCCCTGTGTTGAGAGGCGGGTTCCTTTTCTGATTGTGCAATTAGCCTCTCTATTCTTTCTAACAGTTCATCAAAGTGCAACTGCGTCTTAGCTGAGCTAGAGATGTTAAAGAGGCGACTGGCTTCAAACATGGTTTGAGCCAATTCCACCATCTTAGCACAAATTTTAGTTCGTTCAAGCTCTAATTCTGCTCTAGGGTAGCACTTTTCATGATCAGTTACGTTTGGCCCTTCTTGGAGTCTGGCTTGATATGCTTTGAGCATTATGTTTAGGTCCTCGGGAGTGGGATCTGCTAGGATTGATCCTACTCTAGGGGGTGGTGGGATTAGGTGAGGCGGGTTGGAAGGTGGTGGGTCGGATGGAGTTGGGAATGGTGGAGGTGGGGTAGTGTGAGAGGGAGTTTGAGATGTGAGTTCGGTTATCCTGGATCTCGTTTCTCTTAGGCTTTCCTCAAGCTCACTCATTTTCTTTGCCCATTGCCTTTTCATTCTTTCACGACTATCTCTCCAAGCTCTAGTCCTCTTCTTTGTCATGCTCTCCGTTTCACTAACATCTGGGCTCTTTTCCTGGCCTACGCTTTGGTTCTGTTGCAAGGCTTGGGCTCTAGTGATCACTTGCACTGGTGTAGTGGACGTTACACTTCCTGTGGAGTCTACAACTAACCCAACGACATTGATAGGAGTGATTTTCGACATATTATTAGGATTCTTTGGGCAGTCTCGTAAGAGATGCTCCTTTCCACACTCCTGGCAATAGCCCTGGATCGTCACAGACTGGGGTTGTGTAGGTGGAGGTAAGGGGCAATCACGAATGAGGTGATCTCCCTGGCACCTGTAGCATGGTCCTCTAGGGAATGGAGGTCTTACTTGCCTAGGTTGAGGTCTAGGGTTGGGATTTGTATACATAACGTTTGCCTAATCTGAATCCCAACTAGGTTCACTTGGCTCTTGACTGCATGTAGTAGGCATGGGGGCTATCTATATGTGTAGAATCAAAGCTATGGTCACTGGGGTCACTTTCGGAAAGCAATGGTGTTACAGGGACTATAGCTCTATTGAGGTTTTCTTCTGCAGCTGCATACTTTACCGGAATCACATTAGTAGGAGCAGGTGGTTGTTGTGCTAGCACTGGCTGGGGTCTCAGTTGGGCCTGATATTGCGGTTGGTAATTTTGCTGCGGCCTAGTATACTGTTGTGGTGGGTATTGACTCTGGTATCTGCCTTGTTGAGGGTATGGCTGAGGGTAGGTTTGCCTAACCGCTTGCTTATTGTATGGGCAGTCTTGTGCTGTGTGATTTGTGTATCTTCGTTCTATGGTGCAGTACTGGCTACTAGGATTTACTTGGGGTTGAGCCATAATGGGACATAAATTCGCCATATGGTCACCTCCACAAGTATAGCATCTTTTCACAGGGGCAAATCTTGGGGTCTGTTTGCTAGTGACACCTAATTTCTGAGCTACTTTCTCTGCTAATTCCTCAATAGATGTGGATTGTGTGGAAGAGAGGCTAGAAGAACTATCCGTATCTTTATAGATTTTTGAAAACTCTAATTCCTCCCCTAGGTTATCCTCGATGTCAATGCACATGCGTACACACTCTTCTATGGTCCTAGGGTCCTTCAAGTACACATATGATCTCAATTTGGTACTTAGCAATCCATCCAAGAATAAAGCCACTTGCTTAGCTGGTGTGGGTAACTCAGGGACAGGGCATCTCTCCAGATATTGCCTAAATCTTCTTCCGGCAAGTCTCACGGTTTTTTGAGGGGTTTGCTTGAAGCTGTGAATCAGCGAGGAAGTGTTATGTCTTATGCCACTTTTAGAGAATTCGATAATGAATGCCTCTAGAAGTTGGTCTATGCTCCTGAACTACCTCTCGTTTAGTGGCTGAAACCATGTCAGGGTGGTGTTCCTAAGGGTTAGACCAAAGGCATTGTACTGTGTGAACAGATCTTCCACTTGTTCAGCTCTCAAAACTTGCCTAAACTCAGCCACATGATCGTATGGATCTCCAGTGCCATCGAAGTAGTTCATCATGGACTTAACTAGCTGAGTCGGTCTCAAAGTCCTTGTGTGCTCTCTAGGTCTTGGTAGAGGGAACTCATCTGCATTTCTTTGATTCCTTTGAGCTCTAAGTACCTCAGGTTCCACTCTATTTGTTTTTGTTCTCGTTCTTTCTCTGCCCCCTGGGTTGGCAAAGCTTACTTCTGGCCTATCTCTACTTCTGTCTCTTTGAGCTCCATGAGCTTGGGATGTTCCAGCTCCTAGGTGACCATAGGACACATTCGATCTTGATTGGGGAAAAATGAATTCACCCTTCCAAGTGTAAGCATGCCTATCATGTTCTGTAACCACAAAGATCCTCTTTGAAGCGTGATCTAAGTAGGTCACTCTGCGTGGGCTATCAGGATCCTTGAACTCATAGATCATGATTGACCCTACATCATTTGGCCTATTTGATTTATACCTCCAAAAGGCTTCATCGGTCTCTTGGTTTAGGAGCAGATCTATACTCTTATTGTCCTGGGGAACCCACTCGGGATTGAGGATTCTAGTAAGAACAAATTTCCCTCGAGGATCCTAGGCTCTCCTCTTATGTTCCCTTGCTCTAGGTCACCTATGTCCGTCTCAGGGACCACATTCCCGAATTCATCTGTCTTGTCTGGGTGACTAGTGACCACATATATGGTTCCTTCTTTGTCCAAGTATGCTCCGTTTTCAAGCTTGACAGCTGGGTGTTCTAGTCCAATGGATTGGTCCGGGTTTTTAATCTGGACCACGGATCTTCCTAGGCCGTCCTCATAGATGCTAGCACCTAATCGGTTGGTCCTAAGGTATTCCAGCTGCGTCTTGTAGGGGCCTTCCACCCTATACAAATATGGCACACCTGAACTCCCTGCAGGTCTCTCCATACCTTGAGACATCTCTGATTCACTAGTCTCAGAGCTAGGGTAATGCGAGTGGTGGCTCAACTACTGGGCCCAAGACCTAGCAGTATGATTAACGCTAGCCTCTAAAGACCTAAGACTTTGTCTATCTCTTACTAGATGTCGTCCTGATCTAAGGTTCATATGCCTATTTAAGTAGCCCAATTTTTGCCCAAAGTACAACCTCGTTGCCGATCAATTGGTGTCAGTCACTTGATTCTTTTTTAGTGTGTTATCATGTTTATGATCTTGTCTGATATCGCGTCGTCAGGAATATTTTATTTGATTTTCCGCACTTAAGTTGATCGTTTCACATTAAGTTCTTTTCCTTTAAAGTTATCGATCATGCACATGTTATCTCTTGAACTTGATTTGTTAGATAGTCTTTGACTTGTCACGTGCGTATCGTTGTCTTGACTTACTCCTAGCACTACTCGAACTTAGCCTAAGCTAGGAATTGACAAAGGGAGTTGAGAATATTCCGACCTTACTTGTTGATCCCTTGCTTTATGATGCTCAAGAACTTGGTTCTCAAGCTTGCAAAGAAACCCTTGCTTTGGATGCTCTCAATTGCTCTCAATGGACCTGTGAAAGTCCCAAAATTAGTTCAAGACTTAAATTCAAATGACAGACAAATCACGTTCATGCATGTAATTTGGATATCAATTATGTCCCCTGTCTTTATTGCAAACAATTCTAGAGATCCCTTGGTTTTGTTCCCCCTAGGTATGGTATTTGATACACAAGATTTTTCTCAAGACACACTTGTAGGGACCTCACAAATCACTAATTATTTGATAGGTATGCCAAAAATTACCCCAAAAACTTGGTATTAAAAACCCTAGAAAATTGGCCGAAAAAGCCTCTCAATCGCGATCGACAGGTCTGTCAATCGTGATTGATAGAGGTGTCTGTCAGGGCCTGTCGGTCGCGATCGACACGTCAGTCGCGATCGACAGTGTCAATCGCAATCGACAGAGTCGATCGTGGGTCCTGTCAATCGTGATCGATTGTGTCAATCGCGATCGACACATTTTCTGGGATTTTCACCGTAAATTCAGTCGATCGGGGCTGTGTCCGTCGCGATGGACACGTGGTAACGCAAGAAATTCAGTCAATCATCAAAGTTCAATCGATCGCAATCGACGGTGTCAATCGCAATCGACGGTGTCAATCGCGACTGACAGAGGTGTCGGTCGTGGCTGTCGATCGCGATCGATGGTGTCAATCGCGATTGATAGGGTCAATCGTTTGTGAGGTCTATTGGTCGCGATCGACAAGTCTGTCGGTTGCGATTGACAGGGTCTGTCGGTCGCGATTGATAGATGTTGTCGATCGTGGCTGTCGATCGCGATCGATGGTGTCGATCGCGATCGATGGTGTCGGTCGCGATTGACAGAGAAGCACAAAATTTTTTAATTTTGTTTAGTGATTTGGAATGTGCTCATCTTGTGTATTAAGGTGGTGCACTTTGTTTTACCAAATAGGCGATTTTTTTGTCGATCGCGATTGACAGAGGTCTGCGACACAGAGACAGTTCAGAAGTCGTCCGTACCTGCGCAGTGTGCTGGAGGGGATGATATAGCTGTACCTGCAAGAGTGCTCAAAAAACATGCAAAAACACAGCACACAAGTCGCTCTCTCTCTCTCACAAGTGGAATGAAGGAAATGGAAGGGAGGAGGTGATATGATCAAAAAACTGAAAATTTTCATGATGATGGAGATGGAGATCGGATATGGTGAGGATGATGATGGTGATGATGATGGTGAGGTAAGAAAGAGAAAAATAAGAAAAGTAAAGAAAATTACCTACAACGCCAACGCCTCAAATCTACATCTTACCATCACACGCTCGTCCTCAAAGCTCGATCCCCGGCAACGGTGCCAAAATTTGGTGTAGCTTAGTGATGAGTAGCACCTCCTTTAATGTCAATCCGGGAAGACGTGAGGATGGTATGAAGACCTCGAGCAAGTGAAGGCACAAGTGCGTGAGTGCAAAGCACACTAACATGCACACACATACACACACACGCGCACACAAGGTAAGACAAAGAGTGAGAAGCAATGGAGTCTTTAGATTACTTTCAAAAAGCTCATACAAGTTCAAATCAATTACAAGCTAAGCTCAAAAATGAGCTCTCTAGCTCTATTTATAGTTTTTGACTAGGTTTTGGCCGTGTCCAGACCTAGTGTCCGGCCTAGTTAAAAATTAGGTTCTAGGGCCTATTTGAAGACTCAAACGAAGTCTAAAAATTATGAAAATTGGTAGGTAGCTACTTCAAATGCTCCTCAAGCTCAAGGACTCCTTGGCTTGCACAAAATGGAGCTCTAGCAAGATTTCAAGGCAAAAAACGATGTGGTGAACAAAATTTCACTAATGAAGTACCATTGCAAATAGAAGGATCCAAAAAAATGGTGTCTGATAATGATATATAATATTTGAGAAACAAGTGGAAAAAATGAAGCATGAATTGAAGGATGGAAAAATTTCAGAAAAACAACTAATACACATGACACCACAACTATGACAGGTGAGTTATAACTCATTGAATGAGAAGGTAGTAAAAGAAAGAGGTGAACTTCAACCGAATAAAGCAAAGATGTTTAGGGAAATTAAAAAATGGATGATAGGTACACACAAGATGCTAGATGAAGCAAAAAAGAAGATTTCAAAACACAGAGAAAGATAAATTGAGAACAATATAGAAAGATAAAAAGAACAAAGGCAATCAGCTATTATTGAATCAAAGTCTCAAAAAAAATGAGTAGAATGATGTAGCGTATGAAGAGAGTGATGATTTTGTACACAACCTTTTAATAGATCGAGAAGCAAGAATGAAATATATAAAAACATTACATGAGCAATATGAAGATAGGATAGTGAAATTTGCATTGGATAATGGGGTTAACCAATCTCATCATAAAAAATATGTCAGAATGATATATGATCAATATGAAGATAGGATAGTTATGTTTTCATTTGAGAAAGAGGATGAGAGTTCTATTCTTGCTAGCTAGCTTAATTTTCCAAAGCTTTCAGCACTAAAGCAAGGAAGTTGGCCAACATGAAGGTCTATGGAAACCACATGTAAAGAGGTCATTGAGTTCTTATGCCCAAGCCTTATTTTAGAGAGATTTTACGAGCACTTCCTATAATTGCTATTGAGAGCCCTTGGAATATATCATTGAAGATTTGGTGCTAACAAATTTGTAGTTTTTTATCACTTTGGAAATGGGAATCATCTCCATCATGGTGTGATTGTTATTGCAGATGGGAGTAGTTGTAGAGCTCATTTCCTTCATAAAAAAAGGGGTTCAAAATCCCTTAGAGAATCCCAAGCACCCCTCCCCCAAGGAGCCCTCATGCATGCAAGTGCCCACAAAAGCCACTCAATGACAGGAAGCCACGTGATGTCCACGTGGTGACCTTTCTTAGGTGTGAGGAGGAGGAGATAGAGGATCTTCATATACTCACTCCTTTTGTATAGAGGACGATGAGGAATGGGAAAGCTCTTTATGGTGGAAAAATGGAGGTTTATTTACGTATATGGGATTCAATCCCCAACTCACATGCCTAGCTCTGAGAAGTCTTTGTATGAGAATGAAGTGAGCCATCTTCTCCTCCAAGAAAGACTTTTTCATATACCCATACTTTTGAGCACATCTACTAGCACCTATCTTCACCAAAAAGGGAATAAATTCTACATTATAGATTCAAAATGGAATGATTCCACTTTCCATGGAATCTTGACGTAGAGGGATATCAATTGAGTAGTGGAAGATATCATCTAGCTACATCCAATGACCTACATGAATCTAAAGTTGGTTGTAGATTATCAACCAACCTCATTGGAGTACCTTTTTGATGCAAGGAGGATGGAGTTCGACTTGACAGCTCAAGAGGGCTAAGTACTGATCATTTAGCATGTGAAATATACTTGCAAGTGGAATTTGTGATACTTAAGATAAAGTTTCTTGTGAATTTATGCATTTCTACTCTCTTTCATGCATTGTTTGGCATCTAGGATAAGCATAGGCATGTTATACATGCATATATGCTTGGCCATATGCTTGTTAAGCACTACACTTTTTATAAAAGTAAGATGGTAGCATGGCTTCTTGCAAGTACGATGAGGACAAAATAAGAACATCTAGCATTATTATAATTTTATTTGTGTCACAAGCACATTGATCATTATTCAGGACATGTAGTGCCCTTTGGTTATTTTGGTTGTATATTGTGTTCCTGCTAGCACTCTTGTCTTGAAGTGTGCATAGAGTAGTTTGATGAAATTTTTTATGATTCTCATGAATTTCTTGTTTAAATGCGTCCAAATTTTGTAAAACTTTACATGCATAGTTGATTGATGCATAAAACGTAGAGAGCATATTAATAGTGTTGTTGTTTGTAGTCCTTAAGAAACCAAGGATAAATGATTGGTGAACATTTGATGCCTAGTTACTACACCCGACCAACTTGATTCCACCATGGATCAGAACATTTTTTATTGAACAAAGGAAACTGAAATGATCGGGATGACCAAGACTGTGGTAACTAATCAGTTCAAATTCATCGAGAAGTCAAGGGTTGAGAATCTTGGTCTTGCTATTTTGGTTGATGCTGGTTAATAGGCAGACCACCTATTGGTTGTTGCTAGGATGTCTAATTAAGAAAGTGTGATTGACCTTGATCTTCTCCACCCATAGGTTGCTACTAGTACTGCTCTGGTGGACCTTGGCTATCAAAGGTCCACTAGAGCAGCACCATCAAAGGGCTTCTTGCACAATATTGATTTGAGCTCACTTCTCAACATTTAAAGGATCCGTAAGGTCCAGATGAGGTTGTTTACCTTGTCATTTGCTAGTTTGAAGAAAAGTTGCTTCGTCCACTATAACAAACTATTGCAACGTAGATAGAGGGGCTATGAGCATCATCAATGCTAACAACATACCAAGCTTTGTTTCCAATTGTTGAGGCTTCCATGTTTGTTAGCACAGTCGATGCACTTCCTTCTTTATTCTTTGAAAAATGATCTCTACCCAATTAACCTGACCATTTGTTGCTTTTGCATCGTTCATCAGAGAATATAACATATGTGAGATCCCACAAGGTTTTGTCTACACAAAGATAGCCAAAGTTGCTAGGTGGAATCCAAACTTCCATGGATTAGTCTCTAGGAGTCTCGCATACTTGTATTCTCGTGAGCAGGCTCTATCGAACATCAGTTCCATCTCTTCAGCCGAAGTTAATTCTATTAGCATTGTTAATCCCTATTGGCTAACATGTATTTGCATGAATAATTTTTCTCTACTATCGTCAAATGGCAACTCGCATAATAAATAGGGCAAAACTAGGATCTTCCTACCTTCTGCATTGAAACTACTCCAAAAGTACTACTTGAAGCATCCACAAAGACATGGAAAGGTTAAAACCAATTTGGATTTTGAAGTACAAGCGCTTGAGTAAGTATGTCTTCAATGTACAAAATGCTAGATCACACTCGAGAGTCCATATAAGGGCATAACAATATGATCTAAGCAATGCAAATGGCATCCTTGCCATCGGTTCTATCCTAAAAATTGGAGTACCTCCTAAGGAGTACATGGTGATGGTACTTCTAAGACCGCTTTAACTTTTTTCGGATCAATGACAATCTGTGTACTAGAAATAACCTCTAAAAATTGATTTACCAGGATTCAGATTCAAATGAACCTCTTGGCATTTAGTAAAACAGAATCTTAATTGTTATAAGTGATATAATTGGTGTCCTGAAACCAAAAAATCATCCCAAAATACTCACATGAAATTGGTCAAAACAGGAGCAAAAATCTGTTGGCTATAGTGTTGGAATGTACTAGGGGCATTCTACAATCCAAACCACATTACAGTGCATGCAAAAACACCCCAATTTGTGATAAATGTGGTTTTGGGAATATCAGATTCAAGCATTCTGACCTACTTATAACCATTGAATCCATCTAGAAAGGCGAGAAACTTCATCCAACAAAGTAACTAAAAATGATAGAGGAAAAGGATCTAGAATTCTAGTAGCATTTAACTTTTTGTAGTCCACACAAATTGGCAATTACTTATTTTTCTTAGGGAAAATTGCAATGGGAGACACCCACTCTGGATATTCAATGGGAACAATGAACCCTACCTTCAATAATCTATCCAATTCTTCCTTCACCTACTTTGCAAAATTAATATTCATTTGATAACATTGTTGGATAATTGGGGAAGCATCTGGTTTGAGTACAATCTTCTATTGATAGAATCTAAGGTCTAATCTTTTCATATGTGAGTAGTTCCACGCAAACACATCCTTGAATTTAGATAAAAGTTGACACAATCTTGTCAAAATGCACCTACTAGATCAGCACCAATTTTAAAATTCTATGGTGAAATTTTGGTTCCAAAATTTACCTCTTCTACTTGATCTTCTTGAATATGTACACTGCTTTGAGTGAAAATGTCGTCTTTCACCAACCATGCTATTTATTCATCCATTGGAAGGGACATCTTCTCGATTTGCACAGTCGCTACTATCAAATCTTGTTCAATCTTAGTGTATGCCTCAACAATATCAATTAATCCTATCGACCATAAATCACCATTAGCTTCTAGAAACTACAATTCTTCATCCTCTTCAAACCCAACTATCATGTGTGACAGTTCTGCAATAGATGGTATTTGAGGCTTTAGACATTGTTGCTTATCTTCCAAGGGAATGGAATATTTCTTATGTCTGCATCAAAAAGTAATTGCTTGAGATCCCCAATCCTCCGGAACTTTAGCCTGCTTAATCCAGGGTTATCGAAGCAAAATATTATAATCGTTACTTTTCCCAATTAAATCAATTACCATGAAAGTCACTTTAAAAGGGATGTTTTGATTTTTTATCATTATATCTTTGATTAGTCCAATCATTGAATGCTTGACTGGTCTGCCATACAAATATAGAGCAGAGTTGGTTGCATGTCTATCCAACCTAGCTGGCAACAAATAGGCATTGTGGGAATACTAATGCGAAATCCACCATCAATTAGCACTTTAGAAATCTGAGTATTTTATAACGACACCAAAATAAGCAGGCCTGCATAGTCTAGTAGTTCTTCTTGAACGATTACTATCTTATTTACTTGAGCTTGTTGTAATTCAATTTCTATGGGATTAGGTTTTTGCACACTTTTCAATAAAGTGTCTCAAAAAGTAGGGACTAGATCTAATAAATCTCCTAGTGGTAGTCGGATCGTAGACTTACAAAATGTCTACTAGGGGTCCATGCCAGTGCTAGTTCCTTCAAGAATTTTTAGATCGGACTCATTGATAATTGTTTCATGATGTGTTTTCGTACTGGACTGTAAGTCTACACAAGTATGCACAATTGTATCTTGCATGTTCAGTGTATTTTGAACCTACCTACTTGAACTCAATTTGGGGAATACCACTAGAGCTTCCTTGGCCCATCTTGCAGGTTCATTATATAGTGTATGATGTACATTTACTTTGGGAATTATCATAGAACCATTGACATTCCAAAATTTTATTGAGCGAGTGACTCTTGTAGTTGTTGGTTCCTCAAAAGTAAGGGCCACCATGTTATTCATCAGTGCTTTAAGTCTTACTTCTTGCTTTCTTCGATCATAATCTTGGGCATCGATAAAGTCAGACAAATTTGATCGAATTCAAGAAAAAATTGACACTGAGGACCCTTAACTTCCTTTTGATATGTTGCATCCTCTCTTTGGTAACGATTGAAGGGTTGTCGTCCTTGACCATAGCCTACATAGTTTGACCTTTTGTGTCCTTGATTACTTGAAAAATTCAATTCTGGTATAATTCTTGAATTACTAGAATCATTTATCTATACATTTTACTAGAATCATTTATCTATACATTATGTACAACGAGGGTCAAATACCATTGCGCATTGGGTCTAAATTCTAGTTGCATGTAGTTAGTTGATACTAATTGGTTCCTAGTATTATATCTACACTAGTCTGTATTATGATTCTACATATTTCATATTGCACAATACATTTGTTTCAAGGCACAACTTTTCACTACATGCCATAAGATTCTAGCATTTAGTACATAACATTTGGTTATAGGGATCAATATCAGCCAAAGGGTTTGAGGTTAGCACATTTACAACATCTGAAAAGTTCTGTTGCATCAATGATCTGGTCAAAGGATCCGGTTTGATCTAATGCAAAAAAACATATTTTTTCCATTAATAATGAATTTATTCCATCCATGAACAAACCTCATACCACATCTTCAGGGGTCTCTCAGTTTTCAAAATTTGTCGCAATGTACTCTAGAATAGCAATGTGTAATCTACCACCATCTATTTGGGACGTTGTACCATATTTAGTAGAGTAATGAACAATTGACAAATCATTTTTTCTTTCTAGAATCATCCTAAAAATGAATTTTTAAGCATATCGTATGTAGCAAAATGATTTGGGGTGAAATCTATTAGCCAACGGACATCTTCTCCCCCCAAAGTGGCCTGAAATACTTGACATTTCCTTGCATCATCTAGATTCCCTTTCAATAGATCGTACTCCGTGTTGAAAAATCTAACATGCATGTCTCGATCATCATCAATTCTTCTGCTCAATTCAATGAATTGCATTCCACTGATTTGATGTATTTGGACTACCATACTAAATGGGACTTGCCACAAGTTCCACCCATCATCTCTGAGTACCAATTAGATTTTGTCCTCCTCTATCTTTACTTTGTTTTGAGAATCTCTCTTGCTTGCTACACCAAACTGTCTTTGTAACACAGTATGCTTTTCCGCTAGTTGCTCTATCCAAACAAAATCTAGAAGGCATGATGTCAAATTCGAATCTCAAGGTCTTCTTTTTGTTTCCTTGTTTGAGTCCTCCTTAACCCGTCATCCTTCCATGTTGTTTGCTTGGGACTTGGTTGTCTCAAAAGCTATCTTTACCTCCCACAGTTGGGTCAATAGCAGGTACAGAACCACACCTCATTCCACCAAGTATCATAGTTGCATAGATACATGGCTGCTATTTGAACTTTCTCCTTCGTGTACATTCATATGTGATGTCATAGTTGCTCTAGCCACTCCAAACGTTGCACGTTGTTATGAGAGTTGACATTCTCCTTCTCAAGCGTGTTGGCATTCTCCTTCTCCATCGCAATCTTTTGCTCTAACAGGTGAATTTCTCCTTCTTCAATGGTTGTCGTCTACTTCCCACCATGCACTTGTTATAATTTATGGAATAATGGAATGTTATATGGATTTTAATGTCTTGAGGGTTTTAATGTGATTTGTGTTTTCATTTAGCAGTGAAGATTCATGATGGTGTGAACACACATGGGCTTATTCGAATATTTTGGAAGATATTTAGAAGAATATTTAGAATATAGGATTTTAATTATTCTTTGTAAAAATAATAGATTGCTTTAGAAAGCAAAGTTTTTGTAAGAATAGTAGATCACTTGAAAAGCAATGATTTTGTAAATAATGTAGAATTTTGTAAACACATGCTTTTTGAAGCATCACCCACATGTATCTTCTATTTAGGATGTAATGAAAAATACCTATAAATACACATTCTCTGATATACTCGTCCATCAGAGTATGTGGGGAGAGGTTGATTTGGGGTCAAGTCTCTTGTCTCTTTCTATTCTCTGAGTACTTTTGTGAGATTTCAATTTTGTACTATCCTCTGCATATGTGTGTTTGTGAGATCTAGGCAACATTGGTATCAAAGCCAAGGCACATCTACAAGGTAGTTTCTCTGCATCGAGTTGTGATTCATGTTGTCCATTCCATTCTCGATTCGGCATACATCTCAATTGTCCAGTCCAAGCCATGGACCCTACCAATAACACCAAGGATTTTGGTACATCACCCCTACCCGAGGTATCACCTGAGCAACAGTTGGAACTTTTGTGGCAAGAACTCCGAAATACTCAAAACAAACATGATGTTGCACTCCAACAATTGCAAAGTGACGATAATAACCTAGTTAGGGTAGTGGAGGCCATTATCACGATTCAAGAACAAGGCACGTAGTCAAAGATTGAATGCCAAAAATTTCCAATTTTCACAATTCGATGGGCAAAAGGATGGCCAAATTGTTCTTTCATGGATATCCCAATTTGATGACTTTTATTTTGATGAATCATATTCTGAAATTAAAAAAGTGAGATTTCTTACTAATTATTTGGTGGGTAAGACCCACATATGATGGAATGTTTTGTGGCATAGCATCGACCACCCCACCACAAGGATTGCATTTCAAGAACATATCAAGGAATCCTTCCTTCCTCCTTAGTTCCACTTACATGCTCGTCGATCATGGACAACTTTTGGATGGAAAGATGGAGATATTGTGTCTACCTACACTAAATATTTTTTACAACGATTACTTCTTATTCCTTCGCTTGAAACAATTCCTGAAGATACCTTGCAACGAAAGTACGAAGATGGTTTGGAGATGGCAATCCAAGCCAAGCTCAATAAACTATGTCCGATGACTCTTTATGAAGCTATTTCTTTTGCACATGATGCTGAGAAGGAATTTTAATCCATCACCAAGTCCATTTGCTTACAACAAATGCATCAATGACAATAGCCACTCAAGCCCAATTTTCCTTTCAAGCATCCTTTCACTACTTTCTCTTCCCCTACTTTTCAACACCCACATACTTTTCAATGCCCTCCTCCATCCAATTTCTCATTAGTACTGAGGACAACCCCCATCCAACCTACCAAAGCTCTAGTCCTTCAAACTATGACGATGGATGCTCAACAAAAGAGGCCCCGTATCACTTGCTAGCATTGTGGTAAGTTTGGTCATGCTAAAGCTAAATTTAGGTTTTGAAGTAATGACATGAAGCCTGTTGGAGGTCGTTCCTGGAGACATTCAACATGATTGGACCGAAGAAGCACTGGAAAAAGGATCTAAGTACCTTGGGTAATGCAATTTCTATTCATTCTCTACTTTGCATGCAAGGTACTATTAATGGTAAATTTGTTAATATTTTACATGATGATGGTAATTCACATGATTTTATTTCTCATACACTAGTACAAGCTCTCGAATTACCTCAACTCCCTTCTATGTATAAAGTTAAGGCTTCATTTCAAGGAAATAGATATAATGTTACAAGTGAAGTCAATAATATTTCTCCTGTTCATATTTAATAATTTCATGAGATGATTCCTACTTATGCATCTGATTTGCATTTTTCACAAACATGCAATGCTTTCAATAATTCTCAGCATTTAGTGAGGATCACTACATGTTTCATAATGGATTCTTGTATTTTCAACACAAGTTATGCATTACACAAGGTTTTAAAGAATTTGTTATGAAAGGGATGCATGAACCACCATATATGGGTCATAGGGGCATTTTGAGTACTATTTCTACATGTAAAGAATTTTTCTTTTGGCCCAATATGGAAAAGGATATTGCATAGTATGTTTCCCATTGCATTGTGTGTCAACACGTGAAACAACATCAAGGTAAAGCATTTGGATTATTAATGCCACTTCCCATACCTAATGGACCATGGGAACAAATTTCTATGGATTTTATTACTAGTCTACCTACAACTTCATCTCATAATGGTATGATTTGGACAACTGTTGATAGGTTTAGTAAACATGCATATTTCATTCATTGTAAAAAGACTCTTTCTGCACCTCAAGCTGCTAAGTTATTTATTAAATGTATTTTTTTGCACTGTTTCAAAATTTAGATTCTAAAATAGAATTTAGCTTTGAATTTCATCCCAAAAGTAATGGGAAAAGTGAAGCTATGAATAGTACTATTTGAGATTTATTACATTGTTATTCTTTAGATAATCCAAGTAATTGGGATGAGAAAATTGCTTTACTACAGTTTGCATATAATAACACAATAGATGCCACTATTAGACATGCACCATATGAAATTGTTTATGGTAAAAAGCTTCCCACTCCTATGACTCTCACTCAAACTGATATACCTATGGCTGATTCTTTTGCACAAGATCGTATTTCTACACTTCATGACATTCATGAGTAGATTAATAAGAGTCAAGATTGTTACATGCGTACTGTTCATAAGAAATGAGTAGCCAACAATTTACTGAAAATTAATTTGTATCGCTATGAATAATTAAAAGACATTTGAAAAATATTTCACAACATCCTAAGGTTAAACTTGCACCATGTTATTATGGACCTTTTCATATTATTCAAAAAATTAATGAGAATGCTTTTAGATTAGACATACCTTCTCATTGGAATATACATAATTCTTTTCATATCACTTTATTAAAATCATTTAAAGTAACTTTTCCACTCAATCCTATTTTGGATGATCCTCCTTTGTTAGAAGAGGATGATGAAATTTTAGTTCTATAGAAAATAATTGATTACGATGTTATTACTACATGTACAACTATTCAATATCATAGATATTTAGTTAATTATAAAACTCGTTCACTTAAAGAATCTCAATGGATTTATAAGACATCACTTATAACTCCACACTATGATCATTTGATTTTTGCATATCATTCACAGTCACATTAAATTCCAATTTTCCAATTCCATGCATGTGTTTTTAAATGGAACATGCTTATGATTGTTTAGTGATGGGAGATATGACTGGCCATCCATGTCTATTTTACTCTGATCAACTGAGGTCAGTACCTTGTCAACTAGAAGGAATGTTATAATCTATGGAATAGTGGAGTGTTATATGGATTTCAATGTTTTACTTTATAGAATAATGGAATGTTACATGGATTTTAATGTCTTGAGGGTTTTAATGTGATTTGTGTTTTGATTTAGCACGTGAAGACTCATGAGGTCATGAATGCACGTTGACCTATTCAGATATTTTTGAAGATATTTAGAAGAATAGTTAGAAAATAAAATTTTATTTATTTAATGTAAAAATAATAGATCGCTTTAGAAAGCGAAGTTTTTGTAAAAATAGTAGATCTCTTGAAAAATGATGATTTTATAAATAAAGCAGATTTTCGTAAACGCATGCTTTTTCAAGTGCCACCCTCATGTATCTCCTATTCAAGACATAATGAAAAATACCTATAAATACACATGCTCTAATAGACTCCTCCATCAGAGTATGTGCGAGGAGATTGTATCCAATCTGGTGTCAAGTCTCTTGTCTCTTTCTATTCCTAAGTACTTTTGTGAGATTTTGTTTGTGTACTATCCTCTACTTACCTGCATCTGCGGGATCGAGGCAACAACACTATTACTTTGCATCCCATCCCATGGTGATCCCCCAAATGTTTGGTTAGCATAGATTGTGTAATGTTGCTATGCACAATTGGATAGGTTTGGGGAATGGGGAATACCCGAGATTGCTCCAGTGTGTTTCTATTCCCTTACTACATACTATCTAACCTTACAACACAAATTAACGCAATAGAATAACAGAAGAATAAATGTCACAGTGATATACATAGAGTTGTTGCATTAGAGTTTGTATGTATGTTAATCCACAATGTATTACAAGGTACAATCTACGTATGTATGCTACTCAGACTCGGCTACGCTCTCTACGAGAGGAGATCCTGTTTTTCCACAAGAATAGGAAGTACTTATTCTTTCTCTCTTTTCTTCAGTTACATAGATGAACGTCTCTTGAATTCCTCGAAAGTTTTATCGAACTATTTTACAAAATATATAGTTCTGAATTTACAAAATAAGTCCTATCGATGGCAGCATAATAGAAGAATTGTGTTCAACATTGGAAATTTTGGACGCAAGTTAAAAAAGTAATAGTTTGGATTCTCAATTTTCTATTAACTCTAGTTTCTTATTGCAAGAATCAATTTGGGCAGGATGGAATAATTATTGGGCAAAGGGAACTTTAGATACTAAAAGGAATTAGTATAGAAGATTTAGATTTGATACTTGGAGCACTCTACTTAATAATGGGGTATTGATTCATACTAGGCTTTCCTTTTCTTGCAGGCAATTGTTGATAGAGAGAAAAATTATGCTCCAAGAAGTGCCAAAAAATTGCTCACAGGATAAACATATAGATTTGCATAGAGTAGCTACACATATTTACACTCAATTCAAAAGCATGTAGCTCCAATCAACAAGTGTGAGGACAAGGTCAATAACATGTGGAGGATTCAGTAGACTCCAACTCAATGGAAGTGTAGGCTTAAGTGCATTTGGGCCTTCCCCTTCTCAATAAAACATTCACCATTACATTGGTTGATTTTAGTGTTGGAGGTAGACATCTGCAGAAGCACGCAAACAACACATAATAATGAACGTATTACCACTAGAATGTAACAAAGATAAGTAACTCGTTAGGGCAATAAGCATATATACAAGTCAAGGGATAAGAAACCTCCTAAAGAGGGAAAAAAGTGTCCTAATGGTCCTAGTGTGTTCACACACATCACTACCTAAATATATCAATAAATCCCCTTGAGAGTGATATGATGAAAATGAGATGGCAGTCATGTATAAGGAAGTGCCAAGATATATTGAATCAACCCACAAAAGGAAGTAAGCCTAAAGCTTTGCGGAAATCTTCAAACTTCTCCCTAGGCAGAGCCTTTGTGAAAAGGTCTGCAATGTTCTCTTGTATGGGCACATGTGCCAAGCTGATCTCTCCAATAGAGAACCTCTCCCTGACATAATGATAATGCACCTCAATGTGCTTAGTGGGAGCATGGAACACACGGTTCCTCACAACTACTAATGTGATCTAACTATCAGTGAAGATGGTGGTGGCAAAAGATTGACCAACACCCAAATCAGCCATAAGGCATCTGAGCCACACACACTCAACAGTCGTTTTGAAAGCTGCCCTATACTCAACCTCACAACTACAAGTGTCCACAATAGGCTGCTTCTTGCTCAACCAAGATATGCATGAGCTACCAAGCATGAAGCAAAAAACACTAGTGGAGACACGAGTGTCATAGCAACCAGCCCAATCAGAGTCAAAAAAAGCATGTAAATATGGCGGTAGTGATCCCCCCTTGGTATAAAACAATCCAAGTAGTCGGGTACCCCTCAAGTAGCAAAAGATGTGCTTAACCACATGTCAATGCTTGACACCTAGGCAATGCATAAATCTGCTCATCTGTGAGACAACAAACTGAGTGAAGACTCAATCATTAACGTGTCTCCATAGGATTGGCAATAGGTTTACAGTCTTCAAGGCCAAAATGCTGCAACAATGTGTCAATATATTTTGTTTGACACAAAGCCATTGCACCATCAAATTGCATAAAATGAATGCCCAAATAATGATGCAAATGCTCCAAGTCAGACATCTCAAATGAGTCATGCAAATCAGCCTTGAAATCAGCAAGATGCTTCTCATGAGGACCAGTGAGTAGCATGTCATCAACATACACAACAATGATAACAAGCACATCATTTGCATGCTTAACATATAAGGTGCTTTCACTTAGATTGTTCTCAAAACCATGTGCAATCAGATGGGCATGTATCTTTTCAGACCAACCATGGGGTGCTTGCTTTAAACCATATAATGCCTTCTTTAACCTGCACACCTAGCTTTCATGCCCTTTCTGCACAAAGCCACGGGGCTGAAAAACATACACTTCTTCATGCAAGTCACCATTCAAAAATGCAGTTTTAATGTCCAATTGATGTATATTCCAACTATGATGAGCTGCAAGTGCACACATGCTATGAACAGTAGTCATTTGACATGTAGGTGCAAAGGTCTCATCAAAATCAATGCCTCTTTCCTATTCATAACTCTTTGCAAAAATCCTAGCCTTATACATGTCAAGTGTTCCATCAGGTTTATGCTTTAGCTTGTATACCCACTTAGTGCCAATGGCCTTCTTGCCAAGAGGCAAGTCACATAAAGACTAGGTACCATTTTTTATGATAGCATCATACTTAGATTGCATTGCAACCATCCAATGTTCAAAATTTTATGCGTCAACAAATGAAATAGGCTCAATCTCATCATAGAGACTAGAGGAAGTCATAACATAACAATTTGATGCAAAAGAGGCACTATGAGAGCCCGAACGAGTATGGTATGATAGAGGTGCATCTAATTTGTTGTCATGCAAAGTTTGCACTAACATTTTGGCATAGTTTTTGCCTCCTCAATATCAACTCTCTCATCAACAAGTGCATCATGAAAATCTGCATAAAAAATGGAATGATCTGCATCATCACATGAAACTTGTAAACAATGAGAAGTAGCCTCAATAGAACTAGCACTAGACTGTTCACCTGTAAAAAGAGGCAGCAAAGTATCATACATTTCTTTGGAGCTAACAGATGTCTCCTTCATGCATGAAAGTAAAGGTTGAATAGCATCTTCCACAAAAACAACATCACGACTAACCAAAATGTGTTTAGATAGTAGATGATACAGATGATAGCCTTTGCTTTGAGAATTGTACCCAACAAAAATACATTTTACTGCTTTATCATCCAATTTCCTGCAATGTTGCTTAGACACTAATGCATATGCCAGACAACCAAAAGCATGCAAATGAGCAAAAAATGGCTTGGGAACATGCCAAGACTCAAGCCAGAAACTATGTGGTAAAGCCCGACTCTTGACCATAAACATCGCCATCTCCATGAGTGACATGTTCTTTCGTTCAACAAATCCATTATGTTAAGGTGTATATGGCATTGTACACAATATTTTATCCCACGTTCAACCAGAAATGTGTTAAAGCCTGAAGACATATATATCCCTCCCTTGATTAGAACAGAGGGTGCCCATTTTACATGCTGATAGATTTTCAGCCAAAACCAAAGACTTTTGAAGCACATGAACACTTCAGAGTTTTCTTTCAATGGATATACCTGTGCATGCCTGGAAAAATCATCAATAAAATTCATGAAATAAGGATAATTTCCAAAAGAGGGTGTCTACATGGGACCACAAACATCACTGTGAACAAGCTATAGTTTTTTAGTAGCTCGAACTAAACCATCTTTTGGAAAGGAGGAACACTGCATTTTGCCCAAAATACAGCCTTCACAGACATGTTATTTGGGTGCCTCAATTCTGGGCAAAGAGGACACCATTTCAGATTTTTTTAGGCGTATCAAACTAGCAAAATTCAGTTACCATCAGTAGTAGTCAGAATGATCTTAACAACTCCCATGATAGGATAAGAGGACTTGTTGGTGCATGTGATAGTATTCCCTATAGGGTAGGCTCAAGTAAAGTGAAGAAACTACACTGTGAGGTAATATGTTTGGCTGCCCCACTATCAAAATACCAAACATCTGAGTCTACTATAGACATACACTCATCATGAGAAGATGGGTCAAAACTGCAAACATTAGTAAATGCCCATTCTTCATTTTGCACAAGATTTGCAGACTGTGTTTTCGGTGTAGTGGCCTCTACAACAACCATTCGAGCCTCTTTTTTCTTTTCCTCTTTTGCAACCAGTTTTGGATAGTTCTTTATGATATGATCATTTCCTTCATAGTACTTACAAATAATTTTTCTTTTCTGATTTCTTCTCATATTTTTCTTCCTTCTTCAAATGTGGAGCATTTGTAGATTTTTGCTTACTAGTAGATGAGCTCCATTTGCCTTTGCCCTTCTAATTAGCTAGGAAAGCTTGATCTACAACACGCATAATGGACGTGTTCTGCCTAAACTAATCTTCTTGCAATAGAACAGAGACTAACTCCTCAAATATCAAGGCATTTGGATTGCCTTTCATCATCAAACAAATTGTAGAAGCAAAACTATGATATGAATCAGGAAGACCATTTAGAAGGGTCTGCACAAGTGAGCTATCTGGCATAACTTCATCAACAGAAATCAATTGTTCCTTCGAGTCTTTGATCTTTGTTAGAAAAAATTCCATAGAATCAACTTCATTCATATGCTCACTCTCCAAGTGTTTTTGGAGGTAAGCAACACAAGCCTCAGTCCTAGCTTGGTAAAATGTGGTAAGTGTATCCCAAGCATCCTTAGCTGTTCTGCAAGAGCAAATGTGAGGAATAATGGCACCTTTGACAGATAAGGCTATCAATGCATGTGCCTGAACATCTCTACCATCCCAACGAATTTGCTCTATAGTAAGTGCAGTAAAAACCACAACACAAATAGGAATTTGAAGAATATCAGCATCTTCAAGTCCATCTGCATCAACTTCAATACCTGTATTTGCAGGTGTAATAGGAAGTTTTTCAACACCTTGCACCATGTTCCACAGTCCTTTTGTAACCAATACATGTTGCATGATATAAGCCCACAATGGGTAATTGGCACCATCCAGCTTATCCTCAACATCCAACATACGGAATACATCACTACTTTCAGCTATGGCCATTGACTAAAATACCCTGATGTAGAAAAATGGTTGCATATGAAAAAGTTGAGTAGAACTACCCTGACGAGTTTTGCTAAACATGTACCAGATTTCAAGATGTTTATACTGGCGAACCGGAACCTGTATATATCTTTGGCACAAAAAGATGAAATAGCCTACATAAGCACTACGATAGTGCGTTCAAAGGCCAAAACGAGCTCAGATCGTGATTTCAGCACCTCAAAACAAAGTTATTTTGATCTCTTAATCACCCTAAGTATGCTCAACAAATTTCGTGTGATTTTGAGACTATGACTGGAGGCGTGTCAATGATGCCCTAGATGAAGCGACAACCTTCTCTAATACGAATTGTTGGAGTTAGACGTCTACGGAAGCACACAAACAACACAAGGAAGAAGAAGAAGCTTGGAGCACAACACATAATACTGAATGTATTACCACTAGAATGTACAAAGATAAGTAACCCATTAGGGAAATAGGTATATATACAAGTCGGGGGAACAAAACCTCCTAAAGAGGGAATAAAGTGCCCTGGCGGTCCTAGTGTGTTCAGTACATCACTACCTAAACATATCAACATTTACACAAGGGCATTTGGAATGCTATCAAAGCCAAGAAGATTATTATTGGAATACGACAGTGCACATTTTGTGATCCAAGGGAGGATCTTATCGATGTTTTTATACATCGTTGGCATGCCCAAACATACTGATGACTCTTGAAGAATATATGTAACATCTTTGCAATTGCCCAATTCGGTGTCAATGAGATTCTGTTGGGCTCTTGTGGTTAAATGGACCTTTTTCTGTGGAAACTCTAGAGGTTTGAGATTCTTTGGATTATTTGGATAAGTAGAAATTAGAGGATTTTCAAGTCTGATAAAAAAGATTATGTGTACTCTTGTACCAAAGAGATAAAAAATATAGCTAAGCTATGTAGTAGTTCTTTGAAAGAAGCACTCCAAACACTTTTAGAATTTATGCAGATTAATAAAGTGAAACATATTGACTCTAGTTGAAGATGGGATCTGTAACAACTCATCTCTCCACAAATTACAAGGGAATCTCTCCATAAATAACAACAGCTTGATGTAATTTGATAGGAGAAGCGTCCTGGTTGGCTTCTCCTAGGTTTGCTGCCCTCTAGATGATTTCCCTTCCTCTCAAAGGTCTGTTCTAATTCTCTTTTGATTTGCATCAATCTTATATTCTCTATTTTGTCAAAAAAAAAAAAGAATGTATGATTATCTCTGTATCATAAAACCAAATTTGTGGAGAAAGAACCTCTTTTCCTTGTAATCAGATGCTAGGTTGACCATGATCCTTATCCTATTTTAGGGTAATTTGTAATTGTTCTTATCTTTCTAGGGGACCTACCCTGTGTACATATTGTAACTGCTGTGCTTTAATATTAATATTCTTTGCATTTGCTCAGAGAAAGAAAAAAAGTTTGAGACTCCTGATCCTTGCTATCTGAACGAGGCCTTCCACATGTAAAATTTTAATTAAAGCATGCATTCATTGAAGGGGCTTCCGCCTTGTCTGAATCGGGCAAGGTGAAAATTTGGTTCTTCTATGCATGTCCAATGAGTGGGCCACGTGGCAATTCAATCCCTGGCCCACGGACATGGATCTCCGACTACAGTCCCACACAATCCTCGACCTGTGCAGGCTATCACCTTGACAACGTTGGTCCATGCCATGGAAGTGTTACCACACATGTGCTCTCTCTCTCTCTGGGTAATGCATAACGCACGTACACCTAATAGTTCGATACAATCATTACACATTTGTTAAAATTTTGTTGATACAAGGTTATTAGTATTATTATTATTATTATTATCAAAGATTTAAACTACGAAAAAACAATATCTACTAGAAAGCTAGAGAGAATTACAAAGAAAGGTTATAACTTTTTTCTGAAAGGGGAAGTTTGGCTATGCCGTTTATAAACTTTTCATCTTGTTTGTGGAGGACCTATTTACTTTTTAGCTTGTTGTTGTCTAAGGTAGACATCTGTTGTGTCAAAATGGGGAGGATGGGGAGGAATTTCTTATAATCATGAATTCTCCTACATAGATAGACTAGATATTTCTTTATTCACCACTCTTTGGGAAACTTTCTGAAGTTCAACACACATCTTTCCTTCTAAATCTTCGAGAGCACTTCTCTTCTAATGGCATTTCACAAAGAAGATGAGGAGCCAACCACTTCAATATGTAGGGCTTGCTTCCAATCATCTGGATGGTGTAATTTCAGGAGCTGTTAGACATTGTTCTATAGAGACCAGTCCATGTGTGTATGGGACAAGTGCTAATCATAGCAAAGATCCCTAGCTTGGAGGGTATCCTAAGGTATTCAATGGTAATGAGGATGATTGTTGCATGGTGGCCACATGTCAGCACTAGACCATTCTAGATCATTGCTATTTTAAATGCAAGGGGATATAATGGGTGGGAGGAGATTGGCGCACACATGCAATTTTTAAGCTACCAACCTTGAGAGTTTCTAGGAACCTTCTAATATTTGGTATTCAATGTTTGAGAAGAACATTGAAGAAATTTTTTGCAAGAAAATTTTACAACTGGCTTTGATTTTGATGCAGGATCATGGTGTTAGCGAGCATAAAAATAGAAATACTTCTTGAAACAACATGATATATGGTCAAAGCAAAGCACCTTCCTAACAAGTTTTGGATGGAAGTGATCCTGTGTGCAAACTATGTGTTGAATTGCTACCCTACAAAAGCATTGTGAATCATCAATCCTTATGAGGATTGAAATTAACATAAACCTATGGTTAATCATATGTGTGTGTTTGGTTGTTTGGCATATGTCTTGTGCCATCACAACAACATCACAAACTTGATGATAAGGCAAAGAAATGTATATTTTTTGGTTATAGTGTTGAAAGTAAGGTATATCATTTGTACCATGCATTAATAAACACAATTATTATGATTCGAGATGTGGTATTTGCTAAAAATTGTGTTTTCTCTCTACTTAAATGCAGAAAACAATCAAAAGTTAGCTCACAAGATGTGTTCGATACACTCATGCCTTTGTTCCAAAATGGTGTGTTTGAATATGGCCATGTAGATCATCCCACTAAGGTTCAAAGAGATGAAAAATTCTAGCAAAATAGAGATAAAAATGCAGAGAATTTCCAACCAAACATGGCACACAATTTCCAGCAAAAAATTATTGAAAATGCTCAAAATTTCCAGCCACATATGGATGAAGATTGGCATCCAAATATGGTTGAAAATGATCATGAAATTCAGCCCATGCATGACATACATGTTGATGATGTATTATATAATGAATGCATGTCTATCAAGAGTGCAGAAACTATGCCAAAGTGGCTGAAACAAACTTTGTAGAACAACAAATTGATTGCACATTTACTTTGTAGAACAAGATCAAACTCTCACCATGCATCAAGTAATTTTGTGGATTATTCTCTTATTGCAATAGCATGTAATGAAGAGCCACTTACTTTTGAAGATGCATGTGAGGATCCACAATGGATGAGTGCAATGGAGTCAAAAATGGATTCCATACATAAGAATGGTACTTGGGAGTTATGTGAACTGCCAAAAGGAAAAAATGCCATTGGTACAAAATGGGTTTACAAGATTAAGAGAAATTCTAATGGTAGCATTGATCGCTACAAAAGCTAGATTGGTTGCCAAAGGATATGTGCAAAAATATGGCATCGACAATGGAAACTTGTGCCTACTTCATGCATGACTAGCATTCATACTATGGTTGCATTGGCTGCCCATCGAGGTTGGAGAGTAGATCAGTTGGACATAAAAACAACTTTCTTGAATGGTGATTTGCAAGAGCACGTCTATATGAAGCAACCTCTTGGATTTGCCATGAAAGGGAAGGATCATATCGGTTTTCACTTGCATAAAGCCTTGTATGGTCTCAATCAAGCTCCATGTGCATGGTATGCAAAAATTAATAAGCACTTGATTGCTCTTAGATTCACATGTAGTCCAATCGAAACGACACTCTATGTACACAAAGATGGGGTTAATCTTATAGTGCTTGTTGTTTATGTCGATGACATACTCTTGATTGGGCCATGTGATGCAAAACTTGACATTCTTATCACTGATTTGCAACATACTTTTGATGTCACTTATCTTGGTCTTTTGAGCTACTATCTTGGCATCCAGTTTTGTATCTCTTTGAGGTGGGAATTGTTATGCATCAAGCAGAGTATGTTGAAAAACTACTTCAACTTTTTGACTTTGAGGATTGCAAGCTAGTTTCCATGCGAGTTGAGATAGGATTTAGGTATTCAATTGAGGATTCTATTCATGCATTTGACACCTCTCTTTATCAGTAAGCTATGGTATGTCTTATATATGCATGCAACACAAGGTCAGATATATAGTATGTAGTTTTCTAGTTGAGTCGATTCATCCATAGCCCTTACATTAAGCATTAGCAAGTGGTGAAACATGTGTTTAGATATCTTGAAGACACTTGAGCTTAGGCCTCTTTTATGGAACATATATTCAACCATGCTTGCATGCTTTTACATATAGTGATTAGGCTGGTTGTTATGATACTTGTGGTCCACTAGTGGTAATTTCTTTTTCCTTGAAGACTCATACAAATCTTGGTTGAGTAAGAAGCAACCTAGAGTGGCAACATTGAGTTGTGAAGCTGACTACAAGGCACTTTTCATAGCTATAGTGGAGTGTATATGGTTGAGATGCCTATTGATGGATCTTTGCATGGGGACCGATGCTGCTTCACATATTCTCATTGATAGTTAGAGTGCATTGGCTATTGCATGAAACCAAGTGTTTCATGTGTGGACCAAACATATTTAGGTGTGTTATCACTGTGTGAGAGAGTGGTTTCATGAAGGAGATATTGATTTGGTATATGTGCCTTCACAACATAATGTGGCAGACATATTCACCAAAGCCTTTCCACGAGAAACGTTTTAAGATTTTCGCAAAGCTTAGTGCTTATTACCTTGTGGGGGCTTATCTATCACTCCCTATCTATTACGAAGTACCAGAAGGCGACCTTCTATGAATGGAGTTAGATGCACTAGGTGGGCACTGTTACACTTATGTGTTCCGTAAGTAGCTTTGATGTGAACCTTTTCCGCATACATGGGTACTTTTTACGTAGTGTTGGATAGATATTTTTTCCCCATGTTACGACATACATGATTCACTCATATGTGGTGGTACTTTGTACTTAGGGATATTAATCAACTCTTACTTTAGTCTACTTCATTGTTGATGGAGAGTGTTAATCTCCAAAACAACAAGTTATCCTTGATTTAGAGCACCTCTATATCAAGAACAACTCAAAACCTCAACCAATTTTGGAAGACCAATACTAGATTACCAAAATTTTGAACCAACTGTGAACAACCTCAAAGATACAGAAAGTATGCTTCACTTAATTCACTCATATAGACTGATCCAATGTGCAAAATTTCCAATGAAACCTTTTATGACCTATTGTCTAATGGTTGCGCACCTTCTCCAAATCAAATTTTCTCAAAAGATTTAGTAAATCTTGAGATTTACTCCAAACAATTCACCTATGTCTAAAACTGTACTTCTGTACAGTCGACTTCGACACCTGCAACTTCTAATGCATAGTTCTCTTAAAGTAGAATCCATTTATTCAAATGCTTTTAGCCATAGGTATCTTACCTTCAAACTAAAGAATGAGTGCTTAGTTGCTGAAAAATTTACATTGTGAAAGGAGAATTGACCAAAACATTATCATCAAATTTGTGCCTCCTGGAGTCTTCTCTTCTTCACATTTACACATGTAAATGATCTTACTTGAAATTCTCTCAGCCTAATCACAATTAGGATCTAAAAAATCTGTATATAGGTCACTCGACTATAGACTTAGACTTTAGCAAAAGCATTTCCCAAAAGGATAAACACAGAAGGAGCACTCAGCAAAAGATCGGGGTGCAACTTTTCTTCTATTCAGGAAAACATTACACTTGATTTATGAGACATATTCTCTTCACTTCTAAAGTGTCTAATGACTTCTAAAACTTATCATTCATCATCGCTCTCTCATGCCCTAACTTTCTACTTGTATATATAGGCATATATGTACAAAGTCATGACCATAACAAAGGTATAAGTGGGTTAATTACAATTTTAGTGTACATGTATATAAGTCTTCATTCACTAGTCTTCATGCTTTTGAATTTGATCTTTGCTTTATTCTTTGACTTCAATCCTTTTCCCTAATCACAAATTGTTGATTTTCGTGCACCAAAAACTCCCCCTCAATCATCAATTGTGATTCTCTCCAACTTTTTTATACCTGCCATGCTGTTGAATCTCTGTAGCTTTGGTCCATCCAAGCTTTTGGTTAACATGTCTACAATCTGATCTGTTGTTGAAGTATGTAAGACTTCAATCTCTTCATCTATCACCTTATCTCTCAGAAAGTGATATTGAATCTCAATATGTTTAGTCTTGGCATGAAATATAGGGTTAACAGCTAGATACAATGAACTCATATTATCTCCATGAATAGTGGGTGTACTCTGAATGATGTCAAAACTCTTCATGAGAGTCTTCAACCATATAACCTCCTTTGCAGCTTTGACCATACCTTTATACTCTGCTTTTGTGGATGACAAAGTTATGTTGCTTCTTAGAACACCAAGAGATTAACTTATCTCCCACATAACATAGATACCCATAGGTTGACCTCCTATCATCAGGATTACCTGCCCAATCTGTATCACTATATATCTTGATGTTTGTATCTGATGTGAATCCATAGTACAAACCTTCTTTGAGTGTACCCTTAATGTATCTTAGCACCCTTTGTCCTGCAACCCAATGTTCTTTCCTAGGACAATGCATGAATTGAGACAACACTCCAACTACATATGACAAATCAGGCCTAGTTAATGTAGCATAGATTAAACTACCAACCGGACTTTGATATAAATTCATGTACTTGAATTCTTCTCCTCCATATCTGATCAATTTGTGATTCACCTCCATTGGAGTAGGTGCTACCATGCAATCTTTCATTTTAAACTTGATTAGCAAGTTCTTCAAATACCTTTCTTGAGTCACATATACTCCATGTTGAGTATATGAAATCTCCATGCCCAAGAAATATGACAAATCTCCCAAGTCACTGATCTTGAATTCTTTCTCCATTTGCTTCTTAAGACCTTGTATGCCTTTCTCATCTATAACTCTAAGAATTATGTCATCAACATATATGCACATGTAAATGAACCCATCATCACTTGCTTTAAGAAGCAAGCTACTATCTTCCTTAGACACTTGGAAACCAAGCTCCTTCAAAAACTTCACAAGTCTATAATTCCATGCCCTTGGGGCCTGCTTCAAACCACACAAAGCTCTCTTGAGCTTACATACATACTCTGGATACCTTTTATCCTTGAAACTTTCTGGTTGCTCCATGAAAACATCATTTGAAATGTAACCATTTAGAAAAGCATTCTTCACATCTAATTGACATATCTTCCAACCTTTCCATGCACCAATAGCTATGAGCATCCTTATAGTTGCCATCTTTGCCACATGACTATAACTTTCATCATAATCTATACCATATGTCTGAGCATATCCTTTCACAACAATTCTAGCTTTATATCTAGACACACTTCCATCTGCATACCCCTTTGTCTTGCAGACCCATTTGCATCCAATGATCTTCTGACTATTTGGTTTGGAAACCAAATCCCATGTCTCATTCTCCATTAATGCATCATACTCTTCCTGCATAGCTTTTTACCAATTTTCCTTACCTTTTGCCTCTTCATATGTAGAAGGGTCTTCCTCTATTTTCACCATATAAGCATAGTCTTTCATAGTCAAAAAAGTAGTATAGCTATACCTTGTAGGTTACCATTTATGCCTTGAAGATCTTCTGAGTTATCCACTCCTTGAAGTTTCTGCTTCATGACACTCAGGATCAAACCTTGGCATTTCTTCAACTTTAACTGATGCTTCATTGTTCTCTTCTTCATCAAATATTTGAACCTTTGATTTACCTTTTTTCTGATTCAATGTTTCTTCATCACCTGATGGATATTAATTTTACCTGCATACCAAGTACCTTGCTCATCAAATGTAACATCCTTTGACACAAGGAATTGTTTTGTGGATTGACTCCACAAACTATAACCCATCTGCTTATCAGCATAACCAATGAACACGTACTTTTTAGCTTTAGGTTCCAATTTATGCCTCAACTGAGATGGCATATATGCATAAGCCAAACATCCAAACACTTTGCAATGATCTAACGTAGGTCTCTTACCCTAGTATGCCTCATAAGGTGCCATACCGTGCAAAGCTTTACATGGTATCCTATTAACCAAGTATGTAGCTGTATTTAGAGCCTCCGCCCACAAATAATTGGGATAATTTTTCTCCTTTATCATTGACCTTGCAAACTCAACAAGATTTCTATTTATCCTTTCTGCTACACCATTCTATTGGGGAGACTACCTCCAAGTAACTTCCCTTTTTATACTCGCATTCCACAACTAAATTCATTAGAGAAATACTCTCCCCCTCCATTTGACCTTAGTCTCTTCAATTTTTGTCCTGAAACTCTTTCTACATACACATGGTAATGTTTAAATGTATTAAACACCTCTCATTTATCTTTGATCACATATATAGTGATCCACCTTGTAGCATCATCAATATAAATCACATAATATCTTGAACCATTAATGCTAAAGTCCTTTAATCGTTCCCACACATATGTATGTACCAATTAAAGCTTCTGTGAATACATGAAACCATGCTTATTATATGATAGCTTATGAGCCTTACCTAATTGACATGACTCACATCTGTATGTCATTTGTTGACCTGCAACATTAGGTAATCCAAGCACTGAACCATTGTTAATCATATCCTTAATACCTCTTTCATTGAAATGTCCAAGTCTTTTATGCCAAAGATCTAACTCAGAGATCTTATGTCCTCCATAAGTGAACAAGGCATGAACAAAATTGCCTTGAATCTTCAATGTGAATAGCCTTCCTTCTTTGTTCCCTGAAACAATTTGTTTCTACCCATTGCTAGGGTCTTCCACAAAAACTCCATCATTAGTGAACCGTACTTCATAACCTTTCTCTACAATTTGCCCTACACTTATCAAATTCTTTGGGATTCTAGGAACATACAAAACCTTACTCAGAAGAGCGCTTCCATCCTTGGCCTTTATTGATCCAATAGACTTCACATTATGCTTTGTGTTATCACATGTTTGAACTATATGATTAGTTACCTTATTCTCCAAATCAATCATCAAGGGTATGTTGCCACTCAGATGATTGCTACACCCTAAGTCAATGTAGAAGACTCTTTGATATTCACATTGTCTTTCACAAGTTGCATTCATAATTAAGGTTGAATCCTCCTTCTGATCTGAAGCATATTTGTAGTAGGTATTATTGGAGGATTGACTTTGGAAGCCTCTACCTGCATTTCTTCCAAAGTAACCTCTACTATCTCTACCTATGAAAGAACCTCTCTGATTTCTATTACCTCTTCCTCTTGAGTTAAAGTTCTGATTATATCCTCCACCATTCTGATTATTATACCAACATTCATGAGCTAAATGATTAGTCTTACCACAAATCCAGCAAGCTTTGACACCATCTTTATTGCTTCTGTCTCTTCCTCTTCCTTTGCCACCACCTCTTCCTCTTACGAAGTTAGCTTGGCTAGTAGTGCCTTCATCTTCATTCAATTGTTGATTGCCTTTGTTAATCTTCTTCTTGTCCTTTGAATACATTGCTTGACTTGTACTTTTATCAACATCACCTTTGACATCTTGCTCAAAGGTTAGCATATGTCCTAGCAATTGATTCAAATCAGGAGTGAAATGATCTAGTGACAATTCAGTGGATAGAATGAAAGGCTTCCACTTCTCATGTCCTCTCAAACCTGTGAGAATTTGTCTTACCAATTTATCCTCTTCAATATCGTCCTCAACTGCTTCTAATGCATCTGCAATGTCCTTCATCCTTGCTACATAATCAGAAATAGATTGAGAATCCTTCCTCTTGAATGTGGTTAATTCTGCCCATAAAGATTCCTTCCTTGACTTTGAAGTATCTTGGAAATGCTCTTCCAAAGCATTCCATATGTCACTTGCACTTTCAAGTCCTCTAATGTGAGGTAGCAAGTAATGATTAACTCCCATGTAGATAATGCTCCTTGCTTCAGCATCCTTCTTCATCCATGTCTTCAAATCTGAGAGCTCTTCCCTTGAAGGAACATTAGGATCCCTAAACTCTGGTTTTTCTTCTTCACCTGTGATGTAACCTATCAGGTCTTTGCTCATGAGATGATCTTCCATCCTCATTGACCAAGATGGATAGTTTTCTCTATCCAATTTCTCTATGTGAAGAGAATCTCCCATCCTTTCTTCACCTGTGCAATAAATTCTTCAAGCTTTGTGAATAATGAATATACCGTTACTTTGAGTGTAATTCCTTTTGATCTTCTTGATAGCTTCAGGCCTCCTTCTCTAGCTTTTACTTTAAGCTTTCACCTTTTGAAACTTCAAAGGTTGATTTCTGTATAACTGCAACAGTCTAAGTCCTCCTTTCCTCAATTCTGATAACTCCTAACTGTTGGAGAGTGTTAATCTTCAAAAGAAAATGTTGTCCTTCATGTTAGAGCACCTCTTTATCAAGAACAACTCAAAACCTCAACCAATTTTGGAAGAACAATACCAAATTACCAAAATTTTGAACTAACTGTGAGCAACCTCAACATACAGAAAGTCTGCTTCACTTAATTCACTCACAGACTCATCAAATGTGTAAGGTTTCCAATGAGTCTTTGTGTGAGTGTTGTATACTGATTGTGCACCTTCTCCAAGTTAAATGTTCTCAAAAGGTTTAGTAAATCTTGAGATTCACTCAAAACAATTCAGCTATGTCTAAAACTGTACTTTTGTACAATTGACTTTGACACCTACAACTTCTAATGCATAGTTCTCTTAAACTAGAACCCGTTTATTCAAATGCTTTTAGCCATAGGTAGCTTACCTTCCAACTTAAAGAACGAGTGCTTACTTGCTCAAAAGGTTATACTGTGGAAGGAGAACTGACCAAAACATTATCATCAAATTCGCACCTACTATAGTCTTCTCTTCTTCACATTTACACATGTAAATGTTCCTACTTAATATTCTCTCAGCCTGATCACAATTAGGATCTAAAAATTTTCACAGAGGTCACTCAACTATAGAATTAGACTTGTGCAAAAGCATTTCACAAAAGGATAAACACAGAAGGAGCAGTGAGCAAAAGATCGGGTTGGAACTTTTCTTCTATTCAGGAAAACATTACATCTGATTGATGAGACATATTCTCTTCACTTCTAAAACTTCTAAAACTTATCATTTT
>CM035437.1:1512500-1745000 GCA_020310875.1 Ceratopteris richardii | reverse complement strand
AGTCACATTTCAATGGAGTTCTTTGCATCCGATTGTTGGAAGGACCTTGTTTTACTTCTTTGTCTGCACTCTTTGGGTCCTTGGATTGCATTCTTTTGGGCTTGTTTATTTCTTTTCATTGCATGCACCCTAGAGCTAAGGTGAAATATATTTAGTCGCTTCTCATTAGAGTTCTTCCCATTGTTGAGAACCTTACAGGTGAGGGAAGTACTTTAATAATATTCTTTATTCACATTCTTTGGGCCCTTCTTGTTTCTTGTTGAAGCTTGATGCCTAGCTCTACAAGGCTTTGGGCAAAGTGTGAGTCTTTTATTGAGCTATTTTGCGTTTTGATTTTTTTCTTATTCTTTTCTTGCTAGATTCTCCCTCCACACATCCTTCCTCCTGAACTTTGTCATCTCTGATAGGCTATGATAGGTAATGTGAGTATTTTTGGAATATTGTTTGATCTTTTGATTAAACAAATTGGCTTCATCTATCATTAACCCTTTCCATTGAGAAAATTTAATGGCATCATTTGGTGTTTGTTTATGATCTGCAAAGAAGCTTAGCTCATATGCGACCAATCGAGCGTTTAAGTTGGAAGACATTTTCAAAAATATTTTAGAGTCCATTTAATAAATTCCTATAAAGAATGTTTCTTGGAATGTCTGCATATATTGAATTTGCAAAAAACATGAGTCTAGAATAAATAGCCTTTATGTTAAGTCCACTAGTCATAATAGAAAGATAAAAAATGAGAGCATATGTCCCCTTGTTAATATTGTGCAAAAATGTATATTTCACATGTTTGAAGACCTTCAAAACTGTGAGAAATATGCTCAACACTTTATTGGTCATTTTGATTGCTAAATTTGGGACCGAAGCATATCTTGAAATCCAAAATTTGATTGTTCAAACCATGTAATCTTCGGTTGGTAAGTAATTATGTGCTGGGATTGACAATAATGGATAATTAAGCCATTGGTTATTTATTGTGCCCTATCATTGTGCCTCCCCAAATTGTATCCATGGTCTTCTTCTTGGCACAGGAAAAAAAGATGGATTTATGTGGAGTAAATATGGTGCATCTTCCCAATGCACCTATAGTGTAGGGTTCTTTTCCATAAATCTGCACCTCCATATTGGATCAGCTTTGTCGAATTGCTCTTGTGTGTATGAAAATGTGTGAGCCCTGAAGTTTAATTGGTGGTCTGGTTCTTTCTACATAATTCTTTTGAATAGTGTCTACTTTCTTCTTTGAGTAGCTCGTATGGCATAGTGAATGGTTTTATAATCTGATCAAGATTTGTACTTTTTATTTTTGCTTCCTTCATCACCTTTACTACTCTATCTTCAAGTTGTGCTATGAGTTGGGACACTAGTAGGGTCCATTCCCTTTGGCTTACTTCTGCAATGTTTGGTATATCTTGATTAGCATATTGTATCTCCTCTTCAATATGTATAGGTGAGTTATGGATGGGGGCAGAAAGAGAGAATACCTCAGTCTCCACAATAGATGCTTGAGAGCTTGGACTATTGGTGTCCCCGTATGCTGTGATTTTCGATCTCGTCTTGGAGCCTTTTGATGAGGGCATCTTTTTCTTCCAATTGTTTTCTTATTTCACTTAACTCCCTGTCATTGTTCATTTTATATTTGCCAAGTGCAGCCACTTGATTTGTGTCTTCATGATAGTGTTTAATGTACCTTGATTTTGCTCCTTTCCATTTATTCCTTAATTCATTAGTATCATGCATATATTTTGATTCCCATTGTTTTCTTAATTCTTGCTCCTATTTGAGCTGAAGCATACTTTTCTAGTTTTGCTTATAGTTTTGTCATTTCATCATTGGTGGTTTGGCCATAGTAATGGGTTGATTGAGTAGAAAGGAATTCATTAATTCTTTTCTGTTTCATAGTGCATCGGCCTCTTCCATATGGATTTTGATTTCAGTTTCTAAAATTTTGCTCCTATTTACTAGCCATACCTTTTTAGCTTCACTTGTTTCATACTTTTGTGTGACCTCTTGTAGTTGATCTTTGAATTTATTATTTTCTTCTTTGAGTTTATTGCAATTCACCATTGCATCGTTAAGGTCATCCTCCTTCCTTTCTAGAGCTTGTTGAGATTGTAATACCTATGTGGATAGCTCTTCACTTAATATTTTGAAGAGATTTCTTTCAATATGTGCATGTTCATAATCCCTATCTGCTTCCATTAAATGTTGTTGTGTGTCAATGTTGTATCATTTGCTTCACTAAAGGTTTGAGTTGGGCCACATCCACATTCAGCCATGTTTGTGGTATGATTGGTTCTTCTCTGATTTTTATATCTTTTCCTTTATCAATATGTAACTTAAAATTTTGTGAATGCATGTTTGGCACGGTAACCTACACCATTGGGGCACTCTAAATCACTAGAAGTTTCTCAAAAATTTGCGTTTTTTCAGTCTATCGCGACAGACACCGTCTATCGCGACAGACCGAAATTCCACGACAGACAGCGTCTATCGCGACAGACCCGTCTATCGCGACAGACACCGTCTATCGCGACAGACACCGTCTATCGCGACAGACACCGTCTATCGCGACAGACAGACATTCCGCGACAGACACCGTCTATCGCGACAGACCCGTCTATCGCGACAGACACCGTCTATCGCGACAGACCGAAATTCCACGATAGACACCGTCTATCGCGACAGACCCGTCTATCGCGACAGACCCGTCTATCGCGACAGACACCGTCTATCGCGACAGACCGAAATTCCACGATAGACACTGTCTATCGCGACAGACCAAAATTCCACGATAGACACCGTCTATCGCGACAGACCAGTCTATCGCGACAGACACCGTCTATCGCGACAGACCGAAATTCCACGATAGACACTGTCTATCGCGACAGACCCGTCTATCGCGACAGACACCGTCTATCGCGACAGACCGAAATTCCACGATAGACACCGTCTATCGCGACAGACCAGTCTATCGCGACAGACACCGTCTATCGCGACAGACACCGTCTATCGCGACAGACAGACATTTTCGGCAAAAATTAAGGGGTAAATTTTTTGGAAATTTAGGCTAAATTTTGGGCATATTTGCACTCTCAAATACTCCTACACTTACAAAGGCCTTAGAAAAATGCATTAAAACCCCTGAAAGGTTCTATTTGTCTAGTTAACCCCCTAAACCCTGAACGGTCATAACTTTTTCATACGAAATCCATTTTTTGAGCTCTAGGGCTTGTCGGAAAGCTCTTGGCATATACTACACGCCCTCAACTATTTTTTATAAGAATAACGCGTTGATTTTCAGATAGGATATTTGGAAGTTGACACACAGAGGGGTAGAAACACCAAGGGAACTCTAGAGGAAATTTCTAGCAATACAAAAGGGGGAACAAGGGTCATTAAGAAAGTGTCTGAAATAAATTGTCTGTCAAGTGAAAGGTCAACTTGGAGCTAATCTTGGGATTGATGCAGATCTATTGAGAAGCAATTGAGAGCGTCCAAGCAAGGGTTTTGCGCAAGCTTGAGAATCAACTTCTCGAGCACTAAAGAGCAAGGGTCAACAAGGAAGGTCGGAATACTCTCATCTCCTCTTCGTCAATTCCTAGCTTAGGCTAAGAACGATCAGAAGTAGGAGTAAGTTAGGACGACGATAGGCAACTATCAAGTTGAAGCATACCTAAACTTTCAAGCTCAAGCTAAGGGCATAATCCTTGTACTGTCGAGAATTTTAAAGGAAAAGAACTTAACGTGGAACGATCAACTGTAAGTGCGAAACAACATTCAAATATTCCTGACGACGTGATATCAGACAAGACCTTAAACACGATGAAATAACCAAAAAGAACCAAGCGACTAATCTAAAGTAACTAGCAACGAGGTTGTACTCTGGGCAAAGAATTGGGCTACTTAGATAGACATATGAACCTTAGATCAGGACGACATCTAGTAAGGGAGAGACAAAGCCTTAGATCTTCAGAGGCTAGTGTTAACCACACTGCTAGGTCTTGGGCCCAGCAGTTGAGCCACCACTCATACTATCCTAGCTCTGAGACCAGTGAGTCAGAGATGTCTCAAGGTATGGACAGACCTACGGGAAGTTCTGGAGTGCCATACTTGCACAGGGTAGAAGGCCCTTACAAAACGCAGTTGGAATACCTTAGGAACAACCGATTAGGTGCTAGCATCTATGAGGATGGCCTAGGAAGATCCGTGGTCCAGATTAAAAACCCTGACCAATCCATAGGACTAGAGCATCCAGCTGTCAAGTTTGAAAACGGTGCATACCTGGACAAAGAAGGAACCATATACGTAGTCACCAGTCACCCAGATAGGACAGATGAATTTGGAAATGTAATCTCAGAAGCGGACTTAGGTGACTTGGAACAAGGAAATATGGGAGTAGAACCTAGAACACCCCGAGGCAAATCTGTTCTTACGAGGATAATCACACCAGAATGGATTCCCCAAGATAATAAGAGCATAGATCTCCTTCTGAACCGAGAAACTGAAGAAGCCTTTTGGAGATATAAATCTGATCGGCCATTTGATGTAGGAACAATCATGATCTATGAGCTTAAGGATCCTGATAGCCCAGGCAGAGTAACCTACTTAGACCACGCCTCAGAAAGGATCTTCGTGGTGACAGAAAATGATAGGCATGCTTACACTTGGAAAGGTGAAATCATTTTCCCCCAACCAAGATCACATGTGTCCTACGGTCACCCTGGAGCGGGAACATCCCAAGCTCATGGAACTCAAAGAGACAGAAGTAGAGATAGGCCAGAAGTAAGTTTTGCCAACTCAGGGGGTAGAGAAAGAACGAGGACGGAAACGAATAGAGTAGAACCTGGGACACTTAGAGCTCACAGAAATCCAAGAAATGCGGATGAGTTCCCTCTACCACGACCTAGAGAGCACACAAGGACTTTGAGACCAACTCAGCTAGTTAAGTCCATGAAAAATTACTTTGATGGCACAGGAGACCCATACGATCATGTGGCAGAGTTTAGGCAAGTCTTGAGAGCAGAACAAGTGGAGGATCTATTCACACAATATAATGCCTTTGGTCTAACCCTTAGGAACACAGCCCTTACGTGGTTCCAACCATTGAATGAGAGACAATTTAGGAGCATAGACCAACTCCTGGAGGCTTTCGTTATTGAATTCTCTAAGAGTGGCATAAGACATAATACCTCCTCATTGATTCACAGCTTCAAGCAAACCCCTCAAGAGACCGTAAGACTTGCAAGACGAAGATTTAGGCAATATCTTGAAAGATGCCCTATTACGGAGCTCCCCACACCAGCTAAGCAAGTGGCTTTATTCTTAGATGGATTGCTGAGTACAAAGTTAAGATCCTATGTGTACTTGAAGGACCCTAGGACCATAGAAGAGTGTGTACGCATGTGCATTGACATCGAGGATAACCTAGGGGAGGAATTAGAGCTTTCCAAGATATACAAAGATTCAGATGGTGCCTCTAGCCTCTCTTCCACGCAATCCACATCAATTGAGGAACTGGCAGAGAAAGTAGCTCAGAAATTAGGTGTCACTGGTAAACAGATCCCAAGGTTTGCCTCTGTGAAGAGATGCTACACTTGTGGTGGCGACCACATGGCGAATGTATGTCCCGTTATGGCTCAACCCCAAGTAAATCCTAGTAGCCAGTATTGCACCATAGAACGGAGGTACACCAATCACACCGCACAAGATTGCCCCTACAATAAGCAAACAGTTAGGCAAACTCACCCTCAACCCTATCCACCGCAGGGAAGATACCAGAACCAGTACCCTCCACAACCATATGGCAGGCCACAGCAACCTTATCAGCAACCATACCAAAACCAACAAAGACCTCAGCCTGTGCTAGCCCAACAACCTCCAGCTCCATCCAACGTGATCCCAGTAAAGTATACAGCTGCAGAAGAAAACCTGAATAGAGCGATAGTCCCTGTAACACCATTGCTTTCAGAAAGTGACCCCAGTGACCATAGCTTCGATTCTACACATGTTGATAGTCCCCAGGCATACTACATGCAGTCTCCTGAACATGGTGAGTCTTACTATAGTGAAGAGCCAAATGAACCTAGTTGGGAATCAGATTACACGAATGTCATGTATGCAACCCCCAACCCCAGACCCCAACCTAGGCAGGTAAGACCCCCATTCCCTAGAGGACCATGCTACCGATGTCAGGGTGATCATCTCATTCGTGATTGCCCCTTGCCTCCACCTACACAGCCCCAGTCAGTAACGATCCAAGGTTATTGCCAAGAGTGTGGGAAAGAGCATCTCTTACGAGATTGCCCTAAAAATCCTAATAATATGCCAAAAATCACTCCTATAAATGTTATTGGGTTGGTTGTAGACTCCACAGGGAGTGTGACTTCCACTGCGCCAGTACAAGTGGTCACAAGAGCTCAAGCTTTGCAGCAAAACCAAACTGTAGGCCAGGAAAAGAGCCCAGAAGTTAGTGAAACCGAGAGCATGACAAAGAAAAGAACTAGAGCTTGGAGAGATAGTCGTGAAAGAATGAAAAGGCAATGGGCAAAGAAGATGAGTGAACTAGAGGAAAGTCTACGAGAAACCAAGGCCAAAATCATAGAGATCACGTCTCAACCGCACTCTCACACATTTCCACCGCTACCATCCCCATCACCCTCCATCCCTCCACCCTCTAACACACCCCACGTAACCCACCCACCACCCCGAGCAGGATCAGTATTAGCTGATCCCACTCCTGAAGACATAGACATGATGCTTAAAGCATATCAGGCCAGAATCCAAGAAGGGCCAAATGTAACGGATCATGACAAGTGCTACCCTAGAGCTGACCTAGAGATAGAAAGAACCAAGCTTTGCGCGAAAATGGTCGCATTGGCTCAGACTATGTTTGAAGCTAGTCGCCTATTCAATTACTCGGGCTCAGCCAAGACGCAACTACACCTGGATGGACTTCTAGAGAAGTTAGAGGGCATAATTGCAAGATCTGCCAAGGAAGAAAAAGATCAAGAAAGAGATAAAGCAAGCAAAAACATGACCCATCCCCCATCGGAAGCTTATGTACTCAATTCCACTGAACCAGACAACCCCCCTTCTCTAGGAAGAATGGAGAATCTAATGGCACACTCAGAAAAGGAACCTTCCCCTCAAAGAAAGGAAAGGGGAAGAGAACGGATAAGCCAGCCTCTTCAGGAAGCCCATGTGCCTCCTCAAGAAGCTTATCTTTCCCCCCAAAAGGGAGATGAGCCTCCCTCGAAAGCTCACGTACCTCCACAGGTTGCCTACATTCCTTCTCAGGGAGCATATGAACCTGTTCGGAAAAGTAATAGAATAAGTAATCCTCCCCAGGAAGCTTGTACTCCAAACATCTATGAGAGCGAGGAAAGAGCCAATGATAGAATAAGCCCTCCTTCCCAGGTTACTTATGTGCCTAATTCTACGGAGCCAGACACTTCTTCTTCTATGAATCGATTCACACCAGAATTCCTACGAGAGATTCAAGAAGACAAATGGGCTAAAGAAAGCGAAGTGCCTCCTCCCATTGAACTTGTGGATGATGCACATGACCAATTCCCACAAGACATCCCATCCATTTATGGGGAGCAGGAGAGCACCCAATCTCAAGAAAGATTAGACTTCGAATCTAATTCTCTACAGGAATTACCCCATTTCACGGGGCCATGGGAAGCCAAGTCTACTTGTATGAGAACCCCCACGATCATGGTAAGGAATGAAGATTCAGTCATACCTAGGAACACAGAGGTAGTGAAAAATACTAAAGTGCAGTGCAATCTCAAGTTAGAAGAGCTACTCAAGGTTAGACCTGAATTATGGAAACATGTAGCCAAACAAATACCAGAGATAGCAAAACCTCGTTCCCAGGCAGGATCACATAGGACAGTGCCAGAAATACCCTTGGATAAGATAGGAGATATGTGTGAAGGAGAAGAAGGGAACACCTATCTTCCCATTACTTATCAGGAGTACACCACCAAGGCAATTTTGGACTCAGGTGCAGGAGTTGCAATTGCCACCACTTCCCGATGGAAGCGTTGGGGCAAGCCGGCACTCAGGCCAACGAGAATGAAATTGCAGATGGCCGATGGTCACATAGAGAGACCCCTAGGATTGCTAGAAGGAATAACTCTCACCACTTGTGGTGTCGAGTTTGAGCATACATTTTCCATATGCGACTTCAGCAAAAATCATGCCTACGAGATGATTTTGGGAAGACCATTTATGCGACAGTTGCAAGTGGTACAGGATTGGGGAACCAACTCCTTGTATTTGCAACACTTGGGTGTTACGACCAAAGTCAATCTCAAGGATTATTCTCATAGAGATGTCCCTCCTATCCAATGGAATCCCATCCATAGAGCCAAAGAGGATACAGAATCGGTGCATTCCATAGGGTCTGGATCCTCATGGATGCATGAAGACACTCACTTATGGATGTGCAAGGTGGCAGTAGAAGAAGAGAACAGAGAGAAAGCCAGAGAGGTAGGTGCGAAAGAAACCCATAGATCAATCCAAGACCCAGCCTATGCACCTGTAGTTTTTCCAGACGAAGAATTTGAACCTCACGGTTGGGCAGAAATTTTAGCAACAATGGACGTAGCCATCAATGAAGAACAATGGACACCTCACTGTGATGAGGATGGCTATGACATTTCAGTCTTCTCCATAGAGCCAATCATGGGAGAGGCAGTTCTAGAAGAATGCGAACCTAGCCCTGATGCATTTGAGGATGCAAGTGACTCCGATCTAGAGTCAATCATTATGGATCCACCATTTGCATCAGATGAAGAATACTTCCATGAAGTAGAATTTCAACCCCAGAGGCACGGAGAGGTTACAAATGATGTAAGATTAGCAACACATGTGACCCCGAAGGAAGAAGGAAAGAAACGAAAGAAGAGAGAAGCCTCACCAGAAGAGGAAGAATCTTTGTTTGAGGTCCCAGAAAATTTTAAGAAATATGAGATAGATGACAGGAGAGTCATGATAAGAATGCCTAGACGAGAGGCTCAAGCAGGAGAGGCCTATGATAACAAAGAAACCACCAAGAAAATAGTAGTAGCCCTAGAAGAAGGAGAGGAGAGATGCACATACATAGGCCATGACCTGACAAAAGAGGAAGAACATGCGCTAATAGCCTTGCTAAGGGAATACAGAGATGTGTTCGCTTGGAGTTACAAGGATTTGAAAGGTGTTGACCCTGACATATGTTCACACACTATCCCCATGACCTCAGATGCTAAACCCTCTAAGCAAAAGCCTTATACATATAACGATAACTACGCTGCCAAAATCAAGGAAGAGATAGATAGACTAGTTGAAGCTGGATTTATCTACGAAATTGAGCACACTGAGTGGGTATCCCCCATCGTAGTGGTGCCCAAGAAGAATGGCAAGCTGCGTGTATGCATTAACTTGAAGAAGGTTAATGCAGCCACAATTCGAGATAACTATCCGCTTCCAATCACGGAGCACCTCTTGGAAAGAGTAGCAGGCAAGGAAGTGTACAGCTTCCTCGATGGATTTTCGGGCTACAACCAAGTAGCCATAGCTCCAGAAGATCAGCATAAGACAGCCTTTGCCACAGAATGGGGCATATTTGCCTTTAGAGTAATGCCATTTGGGCTTACCAATGCCCCAGCAACCTTCCAAAGGCTGATGTGCCATGTATTTAAGGAGTTCTTGAGAAAGAATTTAGAAGTCTATGTTGATGATCTTTGTGCTCACTCCAACATGAGACAAACCCATATTCCTGAACTCAGACAAATCTTTGACAAATGTAGAGAATATCAAGTCTGCCTGAACCCAGAAAAATGTGTTTTCATGGTCAGACAAGGCAAGATTCTAGGACACATAGTGTCAAAGAATGGCATATCCACGGATGAAGAGAAAGTAAGAGCTATAGCAGAGCTACCTAGGCCAAAAAATGTCAAGGAAGTACAAGCTTTCATGGGGCATTGTGGTTATTACCGACGATTTATACACATGTATGCCGTCATTGCAAAGCCCATGTACGGACTTCTGACTAACTTTGAGTGGACTGATGAATGTGAGAATTCCTTCCAGGAGCTTAAACGACGATTATGTTCAGCACCAATCTTAACCACACCAGATTGGAACAAGCCCTTCCATGTTCATGTGGATGCATCCAATTATGCCATTGGATGTGTGCTTGCACAACCTACTGGTGAAGGTAATATGGATCTCCCAATTGCCTATGCCAGTAGACAATTGAATGCAGCTGAACGAAATTATACCACTACAGAGAGAGAAGGCTTAGGCATGGTATATGCAGTCAAGAAATTTAGACACTATTTGCTTGCAAACAAGTTTAAATTTTTTACTGATCACCAAGCATTGTTATATCTCGTGAACAAGCCATGCAATACAGGAAGATTAGTAAGATGGTTTCTCTTGCTCATGGAATATGACTTTGAGGTTGTGGTAAGGAAAGGTAGGACTCATTTAAGAGCAGATCATCTCTCTAGGCTCACATCTGGAGAAGCCCCACAAGGAGTATCAGATGATCTTCCTGATGCTTACTTGTTTAATTTGGAAGTTGTACCGCAGTGGGCTAAGCCATTAGTACCAGTATTGACGTACGGGCCTAATCATCCAGTGGTGAACACACGAAATAGGGAGGTTGTGAGAGCCCAAAAGTACCACATCATGGCAGGAAGTATGTACAAGCACACAGATCAAGGGATCTTGGCTTGTTGCGTAGAAGAGGATGAGTACGCTAAATGGTTGCAATTAGCACATGTAGGTGCATTAGAGCAACATTACTCAAAGCAACGAACATTACAGACCCTAAAGAGACTCGGAGTACATTGGCCAACTATGGAAGCGGATGTCCAAAAGTTGTGCAAGGAATGCCCAATCTGTTGCACTAAACCACCTGTGGAACACGCCACTCTTTATCAAGTGTCCATAGTGCCAGATTGGAGTGAACCACTAGTATCCTTCTTAAGGACGAGAACATTCCCTCCAGACATGACTCTGGCTAGGCAAAAGAGTTTAGAACAAGAAGCCCAGGATTATTCACTCATTGGTGATAATCTATACAAGCGTGGTAAAGACGGTTACCTGAGACTATGTGTCCATGAGAGTGAGTATCTCAAGATCTTGGACACTGCTCACCAAGGTGTAGCAGGAGGACACTTTGGACCAGATCGGGTGATCAAGGCAATACTATTTGCGGGCTTCTGGTGGCCAACCCTTCACATGGACGCACATACCTATGTGAAACGGTGTGATGTCTGTCAGCGAACCCAATATCCTATACGTAAAGATGAGATGCCACTGAAACCTATGATGGGTGGACGTGCTTTCTCTAAGTGGGGAATAGACTTCGTAGGTCCTATTAATCCCCCAGCTAAGGGTTCCCATGCAGAATATATCATTGTTGCAACAGACTATCTAACTAAGTGGGTGGAGGTAAAAGCCACAACGAAGAACGATGCTCAAACAACTGCTAAGTTTTTATTTGAGAATGTGTTCACTAGATACGGACTACCCATAGAGCTTGTAAGTGATAGAGGCACTCACTTCTTGAACGAAGTTATTGAAAATCTGCTCAAAGAATTCTTAGTAATACATAAGAAGTCTGCCCCCTATCACCCTCAAGCAAATGGCCAAGCTGAGAGTACCAACAAGATCTTATGCAATGTATTGACGAAATTAGTGAATAATAAACGCTCTGATTGGGACAAACAACTACACCATGCTGTTTGGGCATACCGAGTTGCCTACAAAACGGTACTCCAAGCCACGCCCTTTCAAATGGTGTTTGGACAAAATGCTGTGCTACCGCTAGACTTTTTGATCCCTACGTTGAAAGTAGCACAAGAGTACGAATGGACAGGTCATGAGCTCTCCTCTAGGATCTTTGACCTTGAACGATTAGGGGAAACAAGACTGAGAGCCGCTGCCGGAATATATGCAGCCAAGAAGAGACAGAAGGCATATTTCGATGCCCATGTGAAGAATAAGGGCTTGAAAGCAGGAGATCTAGTTTTAGTCTATACACTGAAACAACACGCAAGGAAACTAGAAAAGAGAGGCTACGGACCTATGATTATCAATAGGATCTCCACGAGTGGAGCAGTACAATTAGCCACGCTAGAAGGTGATATTCTCCCAAACTATATTAGCGGTTGCCGAGTCAAGTTGTATCAGGAACCCCTCACGGAGGAAATGCTCAGCCGACTCAACACTGCTAAGAAACGCAAAGAGGAAGAAAAGCGAGTTCGAGAAGAAGCTCAAGCAGAAGCTTTAGAACGCATCAGAAGGATGAAGTTACGAAAGCAAGGTAGAGATCAGCCTAGAACGAATGACTATGCAGATCAAGGATATCCTATGGCCATGTGTGAAGTCGCAGGAACAAGCTTGCGTAGAATAATTGATCGACGTCCTTTCATAACCCTAGATATAGGACAAGGAAAGAGTGCAAGGACCGTAAGAGCCTTGATTGACTCCGGCGCAGCCACTAGTGCTGTTAGAGTGTCTTACTGTCAAGAGTTGCAATTAATTGTCAATCCTGTGGAAGCATATCTCATAGGATTGGGAGGCGTGGAAACCCCTTGCATAGGCGAGGTGGAACTTCCCCTCTATATTCATGATGAGGCAATGACGGTTAAAGTACTAGTGTGTCAAGATGAGGATCTCACTGAACCTCTTGTCTTGGGTCAAGATTGGATCTATGACCAAGCAATTAACTTAAACTTAAGAAGTGGACTTCTTCAGGTTTGGGTCAATCATAGTCGAATTACAGTAGAGTTAAATAATGGAGCACTCAAGGAACTAGAAAAGACACGGACTCCTGGTCCCTCCAGGGGTGCACATGAAGTTGATCATGCTGTTCTTGTCCAAGGCTATGTGATGCAGAAGAATGAAGATCTCAAAAAAGGAGTCAGGGATGCAAAGGAACTCCCTTCTTTTCCAAAGGCCAGAAGGAGGCAACAACCAAAGGTGGATCAAAGGCAGAAGAAGCAGAGTACTACCTATGTCTGGGATCCAAAGTACTTGCGCAGCAAAATGTCCCAGCAAGTGAAACAAGTGTGGGTGCGGAGAGGCGAACACCCGGTTGCACCCCAGCCAACCACACAGGCAAAGCCTCTTATTAGTAACCAACAACACGACACTAATAAGAAGTCTTTCGGAAATTCTTCTGCTAACGTGAAATCTATTTGGGTGCCCAAGAAGTCGATGAAGGCTAGGTCACAATCAAGACAAATTTGGGTGCCTAAGACTTGCTTGCGGGCGCAAATAACTACACCGAAGCCACAACCTATACAGCGTAACCCATTCACTCGCACAACCGGCATCCACGCGTTTTCAACACTCACGAACACACCAAGGCCCATGAGCACGAACAGAATCATTTGTAAATCGATCCATAAAAGGCCTCATGTTCAAGCTGATACACCTACAATGTTCTCTAGCGTCTCTACGAAACGAAGAGAAAAACCCATCCACTGCATTTGGCAGCTCAAGACCTGTAATAAACCCCCCGACCCCAATTTGTAAATTCAACCCCACTTACTAACTGCGTTAGTCTCCTAGGAATACCCAAGCATTAACTACACACACTGTCTTCGTGCACTTACTAACCACTAACTCACCATCTACCTCATGTTAATGTTGTGACGGGGACAACTACGGAATTATTCTGTCCATTACGATGTTAACACATGATTCTATATTCTCACAGAATCAGAAGGCAAGAAGTAAAATGGCAGAAGCGACAGGTTCGGGCTCACAAGTAGGGATACTCACTGCAGGAATTGATGTGGATAGTCTACCTGTGGATGTTCCACCAATTGAACGACCAAGAGAGCTGCAGCACCTTCAGCAAATCCCGGTGCCGGATCCACCCACAGGGATCACAGAAAGAGTCCATGCCAATTCTCATTGGTTCAATGGCATGCCAGGTCCATTAGGAGAGGCCAAGTATATATGGGAGTCTAAGTGCGAGTATGACAGATCATGGGTTCGATTCCAATTTTTCTCCAAAGAGTTCGAGACTTTACAGAACACCGAGGATCTCCAAACCATATGACAACGAGCAGGGCTGGCCGAATACTTTGAAGCCCCACTACCTAAACCAGATCTCCTCCGATGTTACTATTTGGTCTCCACATTACAAGCTAATGAAGAAAAGGACAAACCCGGATCATTTGTTCTTCCCTCCTTGCTAGGCAACAACGAGTTGAAGAGGTTCGAACTTACTGTGGAATTGGTAAGCGACGCTTTAAATATGCACGGCACGCATGTACCCTCTGAAAAAGATGCTCTTGTTCCCACTAACATGAAGGATAGGAAACTATTGAGGCTTAAAGACATGGCAGCACTCACCCCAAATGTGTCCATCCCTCTTCGCATGTGCATGCAACATTTCGCCTTTCCCGGCCAAGACCGATTCACACAACCACACAAGAGAATCTGGTTCGCTCTCTACTTAGCGGAAGCAGGCTCGTTACCCATCAAGCTACCGGTATGGATTATAGATCAATTGTATGAAGCAAACAAACGGTCTTCGAGGAAATTAGTGGTGAACGGATGCTGTGCAATCACACGCATTATTTACCGGTGCCTAGCATACGATGTCCCCATTGAACGTGCCTTAACTTGGGCACAATTACAAATGTTTAAAAGGCTCAAGACGTCCACACATCAATCCAAGCGCATGAGGGGTGCGATCCCTTGTGTCCAGACAAGGGAAGTTCTGACTACTCCTGAGGTATCGCCACGACGGGAGGACACTGTACCTCCCTTCACCATTAGGATACCCAGGTCGGGATCTGAAACTACCACACAAGCTACCCCATTGGCTCCTCCTGTTCCACCTGAATTCGAATTTGCTGCCACTGGAGATGCGGAGGGAATGGACCCCCAGGACTTCGAAGCATTCCTACAAAGTACACAATTCTCTGATGTGGAGTTTTATTCAGAGGCAGAGGAGCAAGGCACATCCTCACAAAGAAGAAGAAAGTCTACAGACGGTCGACATGTACATTGGAGTGATGCTCAGCAAGGTCAACAACAAGGACACCTCGAAGAAGAAGGAGCGTATGAAGAGGAGACCACTGAAGCCCCAGCCTATACAGCAGAACTCCGAAGGCTGTATCAGATTATGGAAAGAGTGCGATCGCAACAACTACTCACCGAACAGAGTAGCAGAGTACTCATGACTCAGTTGTTGGAAGAAGCAGGAGTTGACTCAGAGTATCGGGAAGGTCTCTTATTGATGGCAGAAACATATGGGGTAGTGGAAGCAGTGCGCACTGCCATTAGGAAGTCTCCAGTTCAATATGATCCACGAAGGTTCCAGACACGACGACGCTCAGGTAAGAATATCCAGATTCCTATCACAATTGCAGAAGGGCCAACTATTACATCTGAACCCACCAAGACAGCCCCCCAAGCAACCGAAACGGCTAGCCAACAGCACCCAGTCACCCATGAGGAGTCCACCGAGCCACTACCACCCACACCCCCACCATCACCTCCTAGAGCAGAAACAGTGGAAACCTCCTCGACCACTCAACCCACCGACCCAACCTTCATTTTCCGTACTCCCATCTCTAGTTTCACCCTATTCTCTACCACTGATAACCCAATCTTTGAAGCAACCCCCATCACTACACAATCCACCGAACCGCTCCTAGAACCTGCCCTAGGGCAACCATCCCCAATGCCCTCAGCCATAGGTCATCCCGACCCTAGATCCACATTCATGGGTTTCCCTGCTACCATGCAACCCTTCGCGCCCTCCTCCAATTTACGACCTCAACCCCCGACCTCTCTCTCTCCATTTCTACAATCCCTCCATGACTTCCTGGCTAGAACGTTTCAACCAGGGTCTCAACCATTTCCTTTCTTTTCAGCTCCCCACCCCACTTTGCATCTATTCACCACTTCCACACACACTCCACCTACCATCCCAATGTATATGGCAGACCCCACACTCACAACCACTCCTGAAGGTATGGACATTTCACCACCCACGGCACCTCCCCCCACGATTCCACCCCCTCCCATTCCCCCTCCACCAATTTCACTCACACACACGACTTCAATAGACACATCATTCACTCTTCCCCATCCCCAATTCCCTTCCCATGCATCTCCCACTGTAAACTCCACCCACTCATCTATAGGAAGTGCATTGGACACCATGCTGGCTTGTATATCAAACTTAAGGACAGATTACATTCAGCTCCAGCAACAGAATGAACGCCTGCACGAGCACTCAGAAACACTACAGCACCGCCTCGCGGCACTAAAAGAGGAAAATGCTCGCCTCCACACACAGTTCCAAACTCTCCAAGAAGCTCATGGCATATTGGAGGTACAATTACAGAACACAGATCAGGAAGCGATACAGGTGGTAGAAGGTCACCTACGGACACAGCTGGAACGCAACTCAAAGCTTCAACGAAATATGGCTCTACTCAAATGCCATCTTGCGGCCGCTCAGGAAGAGAATCGACGTCTGCAAGTACAAGATCAAGAGAACCTGGAGGCAGCTATTGAGAGCACACCGGGGGCACCCATCAGCCCATCCAAGTTTCAAGCAGTGACCCCCGATAATATCAAGATCATATTGGAAGACTATGCCATGCTGCTTGAAGCACATGATAAGCTATCGGAGGAACTGGGACAATTGAAGCAGAAACACCAAAAAGGACAAACAGCAGCCTCCCCAACCACCCCCTCCGCTGCTTCACTTCTCACAGACACAGAGGCCATAAAAGATCTCCAGAAACAGGTCACGGAATTGCAAACACGCCTACTACAATATGAGAGGCCACCTTCCCCTCCAGAGGCTCCCACGGACGAAGAAGTTGTACAAATTCCTGTGGAACAAACGTTTGACGAAGAATACGATCCACAACCATTCCCAGGAGGACAACAAACAGAAGAAGCGCAGGACACATTCGAGGCACCACGGCCCCCATGGCTACGTCAAGTGGAGGAAATCGGGAGTTCGCACGAAGAGCGCACAGTAGTGCAAAATCAGGCCATGAGGGTCATAGAGGAAACAGTGCTACAATCGGCTTACTTCAAGAAATTGTCATCGAGACGACTGATCCTCTCATCCGAACTCCAATACAGGCCGTATTATATTATCTTGGCGGATTATAATGCAGAAATACAAAGAGTCACGGGTCAGATTCCTACCTTTGCGACCCAATTTCAACCCGAAGACCTTCCTCCAGAGGCGCAAAAAGGTAAAATTCGTCAACCCACCTGGCGGCAAAAACTTTTAGAGACATATCCAGAAATGCTACGCACATGGAACAACGCGCCTTTACACCTCCTATACAATCCATGCTATGGTCCAGTCCCACGCCGCAGGTCGTGGAAGGCATTCAATATTAAGGTGCAGAACAACGCACAATGCAAGGAATGGCTGAACTATCCGTACATTGCGCCACCACAGGGACCGCCGTCGGTCGCATATATGATGGGAACCATTCGCCACTGGATGCCGCGCTTGAAGCCCATGCAAGATGTAGCAGCGCAGATGATGCTTAAAATCTTAGATATGATGCAGGTAGTCCTGAAAACTTTTAGAAATGCAGCCGCACCACAGGTACGTCTCCCGGGGTTCAGCAATGGCAATTATGACTTGGTGTATGACATGAGCACCACCCCCAGTATTCGTGTGGCTTACGCCTGGCATGCGCGCATCAAATACCTCCCTGCCTGTTACAAACAAACCTTTGAAGAAATGTTCAGATCAGGTTTCTGGGAGTATCACTCAGAGATTTTCACACCGAAGCCAACACATCTGCTCCAACTTTTTGCTTGTGAACAAGCAATGTATTCTGAGTACTACACTACCCCGCAACCAGAGACCCCTGGTGCAATAAATTGGGATGCTTTGGAAGCTGATCTAGCAAGAGGCTTAAGGATAGGAGAACATGAACTGGCCACCAATGTCATCCAATATTACATCGACCACCCGAGAGAACAAAGGTCTGTCAGGGGCGACAAACGCTAGGAAGGGGGGAGTGTTGGCATACAAAGCAACAGAGGAGTCATGCACAATACGGCAACAAGGCCAAATCATTTTTTTCCATGGATTCTTTACAACTCAAGTGATTTTAATCACTACACAAACATTGTAAATCCCGTTTTTGGTAGAATAGACTCCATTTTGTGCAAGCCGAGGAGTCCTCGAGCTTGAGGAGTATTAGAACTAGCGACATATCAATTTTCATAATTTTTAGACTCTGTTTGAGCCCTCAAATAGACTCTAGAACCTAATTTTTAACTAGGCCGGACACTAGGTCTGGACAAGACCAAAGCTAGTTAGAAAACTATAAAAAGAGCTAGAGAGCTCATTTTTGGGGTTAGATTGTTTGTGAATTGAGCTTATGTAAGAGACTTTTTGACTAATGCAAAGAACTCCATTGTTCCTCTCCTTGTTCTTGCCTTGTGTGCGCGTGTGTGTATGTGTGTGCATGCTTGTGTGCTTCTCACTCACGCACTTGTGCCTTCACTTGCTCATAGTCTTCATACTAGTCCTCACGTCTCCACGGATTGACAATTATGAGGTGAATCTTCTCACGTTGGTACTCACCATTGTGCTAGAGTGACACTGTGTTAATTCAGGTTGCCACGCACACACCTAGCGACTAAGGTGACATATATCTAGTCACATTTCAATGGAGTTCTTTGCATCCGATTGTTGGAAGGACCTTGTTTTACTTCTTTGTCTGCACTCTTTGGGTCCTTGGATTGCATTCTTTTGGGCTTGTTTATTTCTTTTCATTGCATGCACCCTAGAGCTAAGGTGAAATATATTTAGTCGCTTCTCATTAGAGTTCTTCCCATTGTTGAGAACCTTACAGGTGAGGGAAGTACTTTAATAATATTCTTTATTCACATTCTTTGGGCCCTTCTTGTTTCTTGTTGAAGCTTGATGCCTAGCTCTACAAGGCTTTGGGCAAAGTGTGAGTCTTTTATTGAGCTATTTTGCGTTTTGATTTTTTTCTTATTCTTTTCTTGCTAGATTCTCCCTCCACACATCCTTCCTCCTGAACTTTGTCATCTCTGATAGGCTATGATAGGTAATGTGAGTATTTTTGGAATATTGTTTGATCTTTTGATTAAACAAATTGGCTTCATCTATCATTAACCCTTTCCATTGAGAAAATTTAATGGCATCATTTGGTGTTTGTTTATGATCTGCAAAGAAGCTTAGCTCATATGCGACCAATCGAGCGTTTAAGTTGGAAGACATTTTCAAAAATATTTTAGAGTCCATTTAATAAATTCCTATAAAGAATGTTTCTTGGAATGTCTGCATATATTGAATTTGCAAAAAACATGAGTCTAGAATAAATAGCCTTTATGTTAAGTCCACTAGTCATAATAGAAAGATAAAAAATGAGAGCATATGTCCCCTTGTTAATATTGTTCAAAAATTTATATTTCACATGTTTGAAGACCTTCAAAACTGTGAGAAATATGCTCAACACTTTATTGGTCATTTTGATTGCTAAATTTGGGACCGAAGCATATCTTGAAATCCAAAATTTGATTGTTCAAACCATGTAATCTTCGGTTGGTAAGTAATTATGTGCTGGGATTGACAATAATGGATAATTAAGCCATTGGTTATTTATTGTGCCCTATCATTGTGCCTCCCCAAATTGTATCCATGGTCTTCTTCTTGGCACAGGAAAAAAAGATGGATTTATGTGGAGTAAATATGGTGCATCTTCCCAATGCACCTATAGTGTAGGGTTCTTTTCCATAAATTTGCACCTCCATATTGGATCAGCTTTGTCGAATTGCTCTTGTGTGTATGAAAATGTGTGAGCCCTGAAGTTTAATTGGTGGTCTGGTTCTTTCTACATAATTCTTTTGAATAGTGTCTACTTTCTTCTTTGAGTAGCTCGTATGGCATAGTGAATGGTTTTATAATCTGATCAAGATTTGTACTTTTTATTTTTGCTTCCTTCATCACCTTTACTACTCTATCTTCAAGTTGTGCTATGAGTTGGGACACTAGTAGGGTCCATTCCCTTTGGCTTACTTCTGCAATGTTTGGTATATCTTGATTAGCATATTGTATCTCCTCTTCAATATGTATAGGTGAGTTATGGATGGGGGCAGAAAGAGAGAATACCTCAGTCTCCACAATAGATGCTTGAGAGCTTGGACTATTGGTGTCCCCGTATGCTGTGATTTTCGATCTCGTCTTGGAGCCTTTTGATGAGGGCATCTTTTTCTTCCAATTGTTTTCTTATTTCACTTAACTCCCTGTCATTGTTCATTTTATATTTGCCAAGTGCAGCCACTTGATTTGTGTCTTCATGATAGTGTTTAATGTACCTTGATTTTGCTCCTTTCCATTTATTCCTTAATTCATTAGTATCATGCATATATTTTGATTCCCATTGTTTTCTTAATTCTTGCTCCTATTTGAGCTGAAGCATACTTTTCTAGTTTTGCTTATAGTTTTGTCATTTCATCATTGGTGGTTTGGCCATAGTAATGGGTTGATTGAGTAGAAAGGAATTCATTAATTCTTTTCTGTTTCATAGTGCATCGGCCTCTTCCATATGGATTTTGATTTCAGTTTCTAAAATTTTGCTCCTATTTACTAGCCATACCTTTTTAGCTTCACTTGTTTCATACTTTTGTGTGACCTCTTGTAGTTGATCTTTGAATTTATTATTTTCTTCTTTGAGTTTATTGCAATTCACCATTGCATCGTTAAGGTCATCCTCCTTCCTTTCTAGAGCTTGTTGAGATTGTAATACCTATGTGGATAGCTCTTCACTTAATATTTTGAAGAGATTTCTTTCAATATGTGCATGTTCATAATCCCTATCTGCTTCCATTAAATGTTGTTGTGTGTCAATGTTGTATCATTTGCTTCACTAAAGGTTTGAGTTGGGCCACATCCACATTCAGCCATGTTTGTGGTATGATTGGTTCTTCTCTGATTTTTATATCTTTTCCTTTATCAATATGTAGTGTTTCATTCTATGGTTGACGGATGTGAAGGTGAACCTGTTGTTCATCCTCATGTGTTGTGTTTGGCTTTGATGAGCTACTTTTGAAATGTCACATCCATAGGTGACAGTTCTACCACCACTCTAATGGGCACATTCGGTTCCTTTTCAAGAATTTCTTCTTCCTGTGGCTCTTCCTTGGGATACTTTATTTTTCCTTGATCTTCAATATTAATTTTTGTAAATTGCAACTTTGTTGCTTCATTTATTTGAATAGTACACACACCTTTATCTTGTTGGCTATTCATTAGATCTTTCTCGAGTCTATTTGATCTGTCTTCACCTTGTTCTTTGCTTACCACTTCCTATTGGTTGACCAAATGATTGAGTTCATCCCATCCACCCTCATTGTTTGTTTCTGTGTGCACATCTAGATTCATCTCATTCTCCTCTTGGGCTTCTAATGATGAACTTGAATTTATTAGTCCCGATTCTCTATATCTAAGGAATTTTGTTAATCCTTTTCTAGGTTGATTGTGGTATGTCATACTTGTTTGATGGTAGTGATGAACTTGTACTGATAAATTGAGTTGTCCTTCTGTATACTTTTGAGTTTGTCATAATGCCTCTTGTAATTCAGCCTCAGTAATCGATGCCGGCTTTTCTAATTGTGTTCTTGGAAGTACATGTATCCTCTTCAAAGTTGGAGTTTTTTCCTCTTTAAGTGCCTTGTGCAATCCTTTTTCTCCTCACATTAAAGGTTTAGAGCTCATCTCAACAGCTTCTATAATAACTACATTCTTTCTCTTTTTAGGGACAACAGCAGATTTTGCCGTTTCAAATGTTGAAGGCATCTCTAGAAGATATTGTGGAATATTCAGTGCATGATAGATATGCAGCATCAACGCCACACTTCCATTACAATTTTTTTTGTGGCCCCACTGTTTTCTAGATTTGAATAGCCTTTCTTGAGTATATGGCATTAGATTGATTTGGTTGCCCACTTGCTTGATGCATGAGACAAGATCTGAACTACAATTTTCTACGGTGCTATGTACTGATGCATATTTGGTAAATAGAAATGTTGGTGCATTAAACAAACCACTTCCTCAATATCAGTTCTATTGATGTCCAAAAATGTTCTCTTTTTAGCTTCATGGATTTCTTCTTTAAGATATGTGACACCATTTAGTCCATCGGAATGCTTCTTTAAGCAACTCGTGTGTAAATTTGATTGTGATCCATTACTTTTGCTTATGGCATTGAGGTCATATCCAATGCTAGATGTAGAGTGTTCATTACTTGAGTGCATCTATTAGAATCCGGCTTATAAATCGGTAATGAAGAATATTTTTTGATGCCTGCTTTTGTCAAGACGTCCATAGTTGATGGAATTTCATGGAGTATTCAAAAATCTTGCGACATTACAAGAAGTTGATGATCCCTATCCATGATCTTTATGCTGACAAGAAATAGATGCTCTCCAACTGGTTGATCTTCATAGAACCAATGTCCCTTTGCCTTGGATATTCTTTTTAGAGGAAATTCAAAGATTTCTTCTTGCACCATTGCTTTAGAATCTTCTAAATCCATCTTCACTTGCAATGCAATTGAGAATTAGTATCAAGCTAACTCCTTTGCTAGCAAGGCTCTTATGCAATTCAACGTAGCTTCTATGTCAATCAATGAGTCTACTAATTGGTTAGTCATCTATACCAATGTCTAGGCTCAAATATGGTCTTTTGATAAAGTTACCTAATGTGTCTATTTTATTCGCTCGATAGTTTGCCATGGGGATAGGTTCTTCTCCTTGTAGATAACTTTCTTCCCATTCTCATATCCACTCTTTCCGTTTTCTTATGCCTTCTAGTGCTACTATTTCATCTTCTTCCCTTATTCTTTCTTCTTCTTTTTTTTTTTTGTTATGTGCTCCTAAGAGTCTTGCTTACATCTTTTCAGTTAATGGTTCCATATACCTCTTGACTCTACAGTCGCTTATGTAGTTAGGTATTACATCTCCATCTAGCATAGGCAAGTTAATCGCTCCACTAGTTGAAATTTGATTTATCAATGGCAGTCCATACCCTCGTTGTTGTAGTTTCTTTGCATGTCATTTGAGCGTGTATACTAACACTAGATCTCCTTCATTTAATCCCTTGTCTTTAACATGAGCATCATAATAGGCTTTTTGTATCCTCTTTGCAACATAAATACCTACCACTAGTTGTAACCTCGTCTCATGTAGCTTCTCAATTTGATCCAATTGTCTAGACAATTCATGTCCCATCCATTCATATTGTTGGGTAACTCTTATAGTGGGCACTAAAAGTCAATTGGCAATATTGCAATCTGTCCATAGACTAAATTGAATGGAGTAGTTCCAATAGTGGTCTTGTATGCTACGCAAAAGGCCCATATTGCATGATGCAATTGTTTATCCCAATCCAACCTTCAATTGTTAACTATCTTATTTAAAATTGTGCATAGCACCTTATTGGAACTCTCAGCTTGTCCATTGGCTTGAGGATGATAGGGAGCTGATTTCTTATGAATTACTAGATATTCAATCATCAAATCAATAACCTCATTTATAAAGTGTGTTCCTCTATCACTAATGATTTCAATTGGGAGTCCAAAATGCGTGAATATATTTTCAGAAAAAAATTTGCTTGTGGTATGGGCATCATTTTTTCTAGTCGCTCTAGCTTCTACCCATTTTGTCATATAATACGCGGCTATAATAACATAGTTAGCATGCACCATTTCTCTGGGGGATTTATTGGTCCTATGAAATCAATAACCCATTTGAAAAATGCTCTAGCATTAATCATTGGTCTCAGAGGCATTTCCTCTCATCTTATAGGATACTTTGTTCGTTGACATACTTCACAACTTTGTGCATAAGTCTCTACATCCATATCGAAGGTTGGCCACCATAAGCCAGCAAAGAGAATAATTTTGACAGTCTTTTTGGCTTAAAAATGTCCTCTAGCTCCCCTTGCATGAGCCTTTTCTAGGACTAGTAAGTATTCTCCTTCATGTACACATAATTGTAATTGATTATCCTTTCCTCTTTTGAATAATTTTCCTCTTATGATGGCATAGTCTGTGCTCTCCTCTTCTAGACATCTCTTTCTAGCTAGGCTTGCTCCTTTTAGGTAAGTTCGTGATCTCAAAAAGTGAAGTAACACTTTGCTCCATTCTGGGGTGATGGTGGAGTAACAAAAGGATGAATATTCATCTGGTGGAATTTCCTTACATTCTCGGCAGTCAATGATGTGTTCATGTAAGTCCTTTTGCATATCTGGTGTTGGAAGCAGTCAGAGGCACAGACGCCACGGAAGCATGTGAAGACGAAGCAGGGAGCCAGGTGGATCAATTTTTTAAACAAATATATTTCTTATTAATTCTCCAAACATTCAACAGTGATTATTATCACTAATTGTAACATATGTATCATAAGAAAACCCCATTTTGTAATCCATAGCTCCATTTTCTGCAAGCCGAGGAGTCCTCGAGCTTGAGGAGCTTAGGTAGAATGCTCGTACCAATTTTCGTTATTTTTAGACATCGTTTACCCCTCCAAATAGCATCTAGGACCTATTTTTTAACTAGGCCGGTCACTAGATGTGAAACCGGTCAAAACTAGTCTAGAAACTATAAAAAGAGCTAGAGAGCTCATTTTAGAGGTTGGTTCATTTTGGTTAGTGTGAGCATAGAGCTAGTTTGAGCTTGTAAGAGCATTCTTGGGTAATAGAGTTGATTCCCCACCTTCCATTGTGTCTTGCTTGTCTCTTCTTTGTGTGTGTGTATGTGTGTGTGCATCTTTGTGCTTCTCACCTTCACTCTCACATCATCTCACGTTCACGATCTTCATATCACTCCTACCTCTCCCACGGATTGACATTAAGGAGGTGAAGCTTCTTAACGTGGTATTTACCATTGTGCTAGAGCAACACCAAATTTGGCGCCGTTGCCGGGGATCGAGTCTAGGACGAATGTGTGATGGTAAGAGTATAGCAAGAAGTGGCGTTGGAAGGTAAAAATTTCAGTTTCTGTTGTTGTTTTTACTTAGTTTTTAGTGTTTTCACCTCCCCCACACTCCATCTTCATCACCGCATCATCATCTTCATCTCCAAAAAAATCAGAAAATTCACCATATCCACCCATTCTCCTCATTTCCCCTCATTTGTGCATGCGAGAGAGCAAGAGAGAACTTTTGTGCTTGTGTGTGCTTGTGTTTTCTTGAGTTTTCTTGCAGGTACAGAGCTTCAGAGCATCAGGAGAGCTTCCAAAAGGTAAAAAATGTACTTTCTGTCAGAAATTTCCGACTGTGTCGGACCATCGCGATGGTCCGCCAAGTTCGGATTTTGAGGTAGGCGACCACACCACGAGGAAGGCGATCCCTGCGCATACACGGCACCATAGTTGCATTTCAAAAATTCGTCATTTGGTGGACCATCGCGATTGGCTCGGACCATCGCGATTGTGTCACACCATCGCGATTGGCTCACGCCATCGCGACGGCTCGGCCGGACCATCGCGACGGTTCATTTTTTTGGACCATCGCGACGGTTCACTTGAACCATCGCGACGGTCCACTTGGACCATCGCGACGGTTCATTTGACCCCGGACCATCGCGATTGGCTCATGCCATCGCCACGACGGTGCCACGTGTCTCGATAGACCATCGCGACGGTTCAACTTTTGGACCATCGCGACAGCCCAAAATCGGACCATCGCGATTGGCTCAAGCCATCGCATCGCGGACCATCGCGACGGGTCACCCCGGACCATCGCGATTGTCCACCGTTGACCGTTGACCGTTGACCGCGCCATCGCGATTGTCCGCCTGGTCACGCCATCGCGACGGTTCAATTTTTGGACCATCGCGACGGTTCGACCTCACGCCATCGCGATCGTTCATTTCGGGCCATCGCGACGGTTCGACCTCACGCCATCGCGATCGTTCATTTCGGGCCATCGCGACGGTTCGACCTCACGCCATCGCGATCGTTCATTTCGGGCCATCGCGACGGTTCGCTTTTTCGGGCCATCGCGATTGTCCAAATTCCACGCCATCGCGACGGTTCGCTCGGACCATCGCGACGGTCCCAGACCATCGCGATTGTCCACCCCCATCGCAAATTTTGGACTTCAATTTTTGACCAATTTTGAGGGTATTTTTGGAAAATTTTTGGACCATTAGACTCATAGGAGACCCCTTAGCTCATATTTGAGGGAAAACTGGATCGTCAGTTTTTACCCCCCAAGGCCTGAACGCTCATAACTTTTTCATCCGAAGTCCGTTTTTTGAGCTTAATAGCTCGTTAGAAAGCTCGTGACGAGTACTACGTGACCTCAACTGTTTTTTTCATAAAGAATACATCTATTTTTGGATAAGCTATTTTGAGGTTCACCTAGTCTGGGACTAGGAAGTCAGGGGGCACACATTGAAAATTTGAGCTAAAAAGGTGTATATACTCAAGTGTTTAATCATCTTGTGAATTGGTCTAACATTGGAATTTTCCAGGTCTAGCAAGGGCAATCCAAGGCTAGCAAGCAAGGCAGTGGAGACAACAGAGCTTGGGAAGCACGGCTTCTTGGGCAACAGGGCATCAGAGCAACAGAAAAGCCGACTCGAGGTTGGAAGATTACTCAACCCCCTCAGTCAATTCTTAGCTTAGGCTAAACGGTAGTTGTGGATTAACGACGATAGGAACGCCTCAAGTTCAAGATACCTAATTCTATCAAGTTTAAGACTCAAAGTAAAGGTGTGTGTGACGAAAACCTAAAGAAAAGAACCTAAGTCTGACGGAACGAGAACCCAAAACTATAACGGAAAGTCGAATTCCTGACGCATATATTAAGACAAGAATCCAAAGAAGAATTAAAAAGAATCAAGAATTAATCACAAAGAGCCATTGACGATCTAAGTGTGTAATTGAGTGAGCAAGGAAGAAAATTAATGAACCTTAGATCAGGCAAACATATAGGTAAGTCGGACCGACGAAGCCTTAGATCATCAGAGGCTAGTGTAAGAACCACTGCACGATCTTGGGCTCAGCAATTGAATAATAGTTATCCCTACGAGAGCTCAGACACTAGCGAATCAGAAATGGCATTCAGCACAGAAAGACCAGAAGGAGGGTCTAATGTTGCATACTTAGAAAGACCAGAAGGACCCTATAGAACGCAATTAGAGTTTCTCCGAACCAACCGATTAGGTGCTCGCATCTATGAAGATGGTTTGCAAAGGCAAGTGGTGCAACTGCACAACCCTGATCAACCCATTGGATTGGAGAGACCAGTGGTGAAATTTGAGAGAGATGCTTACATAGACAAGGAAGGAACCATGTACGTCCTAAGTACGCAGCCAAACGATACTAATGAGTTTGGCACAATTCAATTAGAGACGGAAGCGAAATTTCAAGGAAAAGAGCCGTTGGAAGAACCTAGAACACCAAGAGGGAAATCTGTATTAACGAGAGTACTAATCCCAGAATGGATCCCTCAGGATAACAGAAGCATAGAGTTGTTCGTAAATAAAGAAACAGACGAAGCCTTTTGGAGGTACAGAAAGGAAAACCCCAGTGAGGTAGGCATCATTACAATTTATGAATTCAAGGACCCAGATACACCTGGAAAGGTTGTATACCTGGATGAGACTTCAGAAAGAGTCTTTGTGGTGCCTGAGCGCGCTAAAAACACCTACACTTGGAGAGGTGAATTGATATTCCCTCCATCCCAAACAAACATGAATGCAAATCAACAAGGGGCAGGAACATCCTCAGCCCAGGGAAATCAAAGAGAAGGAAATCACGAGAGACCGGAAGTAAGCTTCATTCACCCCATAGGGAGAGATGGAACAACCATGAACACTAATAGGACGGATAGACAAAGAGAACATGGAATACCAGGTGGTAGAGATGATTTTCCTCTACCTAGACCACGTGAACATGCAAGAGTATTGAGACCCACACAGTTAGTAAAATCAATGAAGAATTACTTTGATGGGACAGGAGATCCCTATGACCATGTCGCAGAATTCAAGCAAGTACTAAGAGCAGAACAAGTTGAAGACATGTTCACGCAGTACAATGCATTTGGACTAACGTTAAAGAATACAGCTTTAACTTGGTTCCAACCACTGCAACAAAGGCAATTTAGAGACATCCATCACTTTTTAGAGTCATTCATTACTGAATTCTCTAAAAGTGGGGTTAGACATGACACGTCTTCGTTGATTCATAGTTTTAAGCAAACCCCTCAGGAAACAGTAAGACTGGCAGGTCGTAGATTTAGACAATATGTTGAACGATGTCCAATGCAAGAGCTACCCTCACAAGCCAAGCAAGTGTCATTGTTCCTAGATGGCTTGTTGAGCGCTAAACTACGCTCTTATGTGTACCTAAAAGAACCCAGAACGCTAGAGGAGTGTGTAAGAATATGTATAGACATTGAGGATAACCTAGGAGAGGAATTAGAACTCTCAAAGGTCTATAAGGACTCAGATTGCTCTTCTCTAGCATCCACAAAATTGTCGAATTCAATAGAGGATCTAGCAGAAAAAGTGGCCCAAAAACTAGGAGTTTCTAGTAAACAGGTGCCCAAGCTACCTACAAATGTACGTTGTTACTCTTGTGGTGGAAATCATTTGGCAAACATGTGCCCTAATGCACCTCAACCTCAAGCCAACCCTAGTGGCCAATATTGTACAATTGAGAGACGATACACGAATCATACGGCTCAGGACTGCCCATACAACAAACAAACCGTGAGACAGAATTACCCGCAAACATACCAGCAGCCAGGTAGGTATCAAGGCCAATACAATGCTCAGCCTTATTACTATAGGCCTCCCCAGAACTACCCTTACCAGGCTCAACAGAGACCTCAACCCGTCTTAGCTCAGCAGCCACCCCCACCAGCGAATGTCATCTCAGTCAAATACGCTGCTGCAGAAGAGAACCTAAGTAGGGCCTTAGTGCCTTCTTCACCCCTGATCACCGAAAGTGACCTGAACTCCAACAGTTTTGACTCTACTCATGTAACTAGTCCACCAGCTTATTACACGGAGTCACCAGAGCATGTGGAGACATATCATTATGATAGTCCACCAATGGAACCTAGTTGGGAGCCAGATTATACTACTGTGATGTACGTAAACCCACACCCACGGCCCCAATTGAGACAACAAAGACCACAGGGCCCTAGAGGACCATGCTTTAGGTGCCAAGGAGATCATTTCATAAAGGATTGTCCACATCTCCCAATAGCAAGGCAATCACAGTACTATAACATACAAGGCTTTTGTGCCGATTGTGGCAAAGAACACATAATCAAAGATTGTCCTAAGAACCCAGTTAACACATCAAATGTGACATCGATCAACGTGATAGGTATTGTAAACAATGAAGATGGATCCAACCCTACATACGTGCCTATCCAAGCTATAACAAGAGCCCAGGCGCTCTTACAAAACCAACAGCTTAATCAAGAGAAGGTAGCTGGAACCAGTGAAGTTGCAGAATCGAGTAGTAAAAAGACAAAATCTTGGAAAGATTCTAGAGAAAGAATAAAGAGAAAATGGAGTAAAAAGATAAGTGAGTTGGAAGGAAGTCTAAGAGAATCTAGGGCCAAAATACAAGAATTGACCTCACAAGAATTAAACCAAGAAATCCCAGCTCAGAAATCGGGATCAGTCTTAGCGGAACCCATACCGGAAGATCTAGACATGATGTTTCGTGCATATCAGGCTAGAATAAAAGAAGGACCTCAAGTAGCTGAAATGAGTAAGAATTACCCTCGAGCTGATCTGGAAATTGAGAGAACTAAACTTTGCATGAAGATGGTAGAACTAGCACAAGCTTTGTTCGAAGCCTCTAGATATCTTAACTGGAATAACATGGCAAAACCGGAGTTACACTTCCAAGGGCTAATGGAGAGGCTAGAATATTTGATCGAGAGCAAAGAGAAAAAGGATCAGCATAGGAATCCTATTGTCCCAGAGACACAGGAAAGGAATGCACCATCCCTGTCTCAAGTGCCCAATACAGAAAGTCAAGACAATTTGTCTTCTATACATAGGTACTCACATGAATTTTTGAGAGAAATCCAAGAAGAGAAATGGAGAAATGAACAAGAAACTCATCCTCCTATTCAAGAAATAGATGATTTGCAGGAGCAATTTCCCCAAGATATTCCCTCTATTTACGATGATGTAGAGGAAGAACAACTGAGTGATCACACAGGCTTTGAATCGAATTCTTTACAAGAATTACCTCAGTTCACAGGACCTTGGGAAGCAAAGTCTATTAATATGAGAGCACCCACGATAATAGTGAGGAATGAAGAATCAGTAATCCCTAGAAACACGGAAGTGATCAAGAGTACTAAGGTACAATGTAACCTCACTCTAGAGGAGCTATTAAAGGTAAAACCAGAATTGTGGAAGCACGTAGCAAATCAATTCCCCGAGCTTGCTACTACTCCCTCTCAAATAGGATCACATAATAAGGAACCAGAGATTCCAGTGGAAAAGATTGGAGACGTAAGCGAAGGAGAGGAAGGTAACACATATCTTCCAATAACCCATCAAGGCTACACCACGAAAGCCATCTTAGATTCAGGAGCCGGAGTAGCTATCGCTACTACCGCCTTATGGAAACGTTGGGGTAAGCCAGCACTCAGACCCACCAGGATGAAGCTGCAAATGGCTGATGGACACATAGAAAAACCATTAGGCTTACTAGAAGGAATATCTCTCACCACTTGTGGTGTAGAATTTGAGCATACCTTTGCCATTTGTGATTTCAGTAAAAACCATGCATATGAGATGATATTGGGACGACCATTCATGCGTCAGTTGCAAATTGTACAAGATTGGGGAACTAATTCTTTGTACTTGCAACATTTAGGAGTGACTACCAAAGTTAATCTTAAAGACTATTCACATAGAGATGTACCCCCAATACAATGGAATACCATCCATAAGACACAAGTAGAGACGGGATCCGTGCACTCATTAGAATCAGATCCTTCTTGGTTGCACGAGGATACTCATTTATGGATGTGTAAAGTAGCCAAACAAGAGGAAGAACGATTAGAAGCAAGGACCTTAGGTGCAGATCAACATCCACGAACCCTACAAGATCCAGCCTACGCACCTGTAGTATTCCCAGACGAAGAGTTTGAACCCCATGGTTGGGCAGAAATCCTAGCAACCATGGATGTAGCCATCAATGAAGAACAATGGACTCCCCACTGTGATGAGGATGGCTATGACATTTCAGTTTTCACGATAGAGCCAATCATGTGCGATGCGATTTTAGAAGAGTGTGAACCTAACACTGATGCATTTGAGGATGCAAGCGATTTTGATTTAGAATCAATTATCATGGACCCACCCTTTGCATCAGAGGAAGAATATTTTTACGAAGTAGAGACTCACCCTCAGAGACATGAGGAAGTTATGAATGACATGAGAATAGCCACTCAAGTGACTAATAAAAGCGAAGGCAAGAAAAGAAAGAAGAAAGAAACCATGTCCGAAGAAGAAGAATCTTTATTTGAAGTACCGGAGAATTTCAAGAAATATGAAATTGAAGATAGAAGAATCATGGTACGGATGCCCAATAGAAAGGCGAATGACGGACAAGTATATGATAACCGAGAGAAAACCAAGAAAATAATAGTGGCCATAGAAGGAGAAGAAGAAAAATGTACCTACATAGGGCATGATCTGACGTCTGAAGAAGAAGAAGAGTTAGTTGCCCTATTGCGCGAGTATAGAGATGTTTTTGCTTGGAGTTACAAAGATTTGAAAGGAGTAGATCCAGATATATGTTCTCATAGAATCCCTATGACTCCAGATGCAAAACCGACAAAACAGAAACCTTACACGTACAATGATAATTACGCTGCGAAGATTAAAGAGGAGATAGATCGGTTGATAGAAGCAGGATTCATCTATGAAATTGAGCATACCGAATGGGTATCCCCAATTGTGGTAGTACCCAAGAAGAATGGAAAATTGCGTGTGTGTATTAACCTTAAAAAAGTTAATGCCGCAACGATTAGAGATAGCTATCCTCTTCCTATCACAGAACACCTCTTGGAAAGAGTTGCGGGCAAGGAAGTTTACAGCTTTCTTGATGGATTCTCAGGCTATAATCAAGTAGCCATTGCTCCAGAAGACCAACACAAGACGGCTTTTGCCACTGAATGGGGCATATTTGCATTTCGTGTAATGCCTTTTGGCTTAACAAATGCACCCGCCACTTTCCAGCGACTCATGTGTCATGTTTTTAAGGAATTTTTACGCAAGAGCTTAGAAGTTTATGTCGATGACCTATGTGCGCATTCAAATGTAAGACAGACACATATTCCAGAGTTAAGACAAATATTTGACAAATGTCGAGAATATCAGGTTTGCTTGAACCCAGAAAAATGCGTTTTCATGGTCAGACAAGGCAAAATTCTAGGACACATTGTGTCAAAAAATGGAATCTCTACGGATGAAGAAAAGGTGAAGGTAATTGCAGACTTACCTAGACCAACTAATGTGAAAGAGGTACAGGCATTTATGGGCCATTGCGGATATTATAGGAGATTCATACACATGTATGCAATCATAGCCAAGCCTTTGTACTCTCTTTTAACCAATTTTGAATGGACAGATGAATGTGAAAATTCATTTAAAGAACTTAAACGACGCTTGTGCTCAGCACCTATATTGACAACCCCAGATTGGAGTAAGCCGTTCCATGTACATGTGGACGCATCCAATTATGCCATAGGATGTGTGTTAGCACAACCCACGAGTGAAGGTAACATCGATCTCCCCATAGCTTACGCGAGCAGACAATTGAACGCAGCAGAAAGAAATTACACCACGACGGAACGAGAAGGATTAGGGATGATCTACGCAGTAAAGAAGTTCAGGCACTACTTGTTGGCCAACAAATTCAAGTTCTTTACAGATCATCAAGCCCTATTATACTTAGTCAACAAACCATGTAACACGGGACGACTAATACGTTGGTTTCTATTACTCATGGAGTACGATTTCGAAGTAGTAGTCAGGAAAGGAAAGACACATCTTAGAGCTGACCACCTTTCAAGATTAACATCAGGAGAAGCTCCTCAAGGAGTAATGGATGATCTACCAGATGCATATTTGTTTAATCTTGAGATAGCACCAGAATGGGCTAAGCCTATAGTCCCTATTCTCACCTATGGACCCAAGAATCCTAGGTTAAAGATAAAAGAGGGAGAGATTACCAAGTCTCAGAGATACCAAATCTTAGCAGGAAGCATATATAAACAGGATAATCAAAAGATTCTTGCTTGTTGTGTAGATGAATCAGAACATGCGAACTGGTTGCAATTAGCACACATAGGTGCATTAAAGCAACATCATTCGAAACATCGAACATTACAGACTCTGCATAGACTAGGAGTATATTGGCCTTCAATGGAAGCAGACGTCTACAAGCTGTGTAAAGAATGCCACATTTGTCGTGAAAGACCACCAGTAGAGCATGCTACTTTATATCATGTGTCTCTCACACCAGACTGGAGTGAACCTTTAGTGACATACTTGAGGACGAACACATTCCCTCAAGGCATGACCTTAGCTCGACAACGTAGTCTGGAGCAGGAATCTCAAGACTATTCACTTATTGGCGATAATCTATACAAAAGAGGGCGAGATGGATATCTAAGACAATGTGTGCATGAAAGCGATTATCTGAGCATACTAGAGACTGCACACCAAGGTGTTGCAGGAGGTCATTTTGGACCCGATAGGATAACCAAAGCCATCCTCTTTGCAGGATTATGGTGGCCCACTCTTCACATGGATGCGCATACCTATGTTAAGAGATGTGATGTGTGCCAAAGAACTCAGTTTCCTACTCGCAGAGATGAAATGCCATTGAAACCCATGATGGGCGGACGTGCATTTTCCAAGTGGGGTATAGACTTTGTAGGACCCATTAACCCCCCTGCAAAAGGTACACATGCGGAGTACATTATAGTTGCGACAGATTATCTTACGAAATGGGTAGAGGCAAAAGCCACGAAAAAGAATGATGCACACACAACTGCAAAATTCTTATTTGAAAATGTCTTTACAAGATATGGATTGCCTATAGAGATAGTGAGCGATCGAGGCACTCACTTTCTAAACCAAGTCATTGAATATTTGTTACAGGATTTTATGGTAATTCACAAGAAATCTGCACCATATCATCCTCAGGCCAATGGTCAGGCTGAAAGCACTAATAAGATCCTTTGTAACGTACTGACAAAACTTGTGAACAACAAACGTTCAGATTGGGACAAACAGTTACACCACGCTGTTTGGGCATATCGAGTGGCCTACAAGACCGTACTCAATGCAACTCCCTTTCAGATGGTTTTTGGTCAGAATGCTGTGCTTCCTTTGGACTTCTTGATACCGACCCTTAAGGTTGCACAAGAACATCAGTGGACCGGCCATGAATTATCAACAAGAATAATGGACTTGGAACGATTAGGAAAAACCAGGCTAAAGGCAGCAGCAGGAATATACGCAGCGAAGAAGCGACAGAAAGCATATTTTGATGCACATGTGAAAGATAAAGGCCTAAAAGAAGGAGATTTAGTTCTAGTATATACGCTGAAACAACACGCACGAAAGTTAGAAAAGCGAGGTTATGGACCTATGATCATTAACAGACTCTCGACTAGTGGAGCAGTGCAGTTAGCCACCTTAGAAGGAGATATAATGCCTAATTATATTAGTGGCTGTAGAGTCAAGTTATATCAAGAACCTCTTACTGAGGATATGCTTAGACGACTCACATTGGCAAAGAAGCGTAAGGAGGAAGAAAATAGAATACGAGCAGAAGCTCAGGCAGAAGCCATAGAACGCATTAAGCGCATGAAGCTAAGAAGACAAGGACTAGGGAGAGAACATTATAACCACCTGGAAACATCACCCAGATATCCCATGGCCATGTGTCAAGTAAAGTCAACCACTCATCCTAGCATAGTGGACAGGAGACCATTCATTAAAGTTAGGCTAGAGCACGGTAACCATAGCCAAGAACTCAGGGCTTTGATTGACTCAGGTGCTGCGACTAGTGCGATTAGATGGTCCCACTATAAGGATTCAGGAATAGAAATGCGGCCGATTGAGGCATACCTCATAGGTCTAGGAGGCATGGAAACCCCTTGCATGGGTGAGGTGGACCTTCCTATCCTCATTAAGGATGTGACTATGACAGCGAAGCTGCTAGTGTGCCATGATGACGACCTGATAGAACCCCTAATCCTTGGCCAAGATTGGCTATACGATCACTCAGTGGACCTAAATCTTAGACAAGGCTCCTTACAGATTGGAACCTTCGAGCAGAAGCGAGTGATACCGCTTGACTTCCCTAACGGCATTCCGCTTGACGGTTGTGACCCTAGACCCTATGAAATGCATGCGACGGAAGACCGAAAGATCTTTAAGCAGACCAGTCACGTTACGTCTACACCAACCCACTTGGGCTTGGCTATGGACAGTTGTCAATCAGAGGGACGACACGAGATCTTCCCTGGGACTTCCTGCAAACTAGAAGAGACAGTTACCCAACAGCAAGAGCAGATGGGCACAATCAGAGGTCAGGTGGGTTGCATCAGCAGCCGAACGAGCACACCACCCTGCGGTGCTCATCCTTCCAAACTTGTTGCGGACTGGCCTAGATTAAAGTTACAAAAGGCATCACTTCCTAATGGGCAGGTCACGCAAGTGTTGGATCTCCCTTCTTTTCCAAAGAAGAGTGTCCAAAGGACCTCTCAAACCCTACCACGAAGGAGTCAACCACAACAGAGGAACCCAGACCGACTGCAGTATCGGAGGAAACAACAAGAAAGGCAGTTCAGGCCACCCAAAGGAAGCGGCACCAGACAAATGTGGGTGCCAAAAGGACAAAAAGCACCAATGAACTCCAGCCAAGCAGAAAGCGATAAAAAAAAGGGAGTACAGAAACAGAATCGATATCCACCATCCCCTCGACCTTCTTCTACAGGTCCGAGCATCCGACAAATGTGGATCGCCAAGAAGTACCTTACCCATAGACCCACGCCCACGCAGATTTGGGTACCCAAACCATGTATCATAGCTCAAACCATAAGCCATGTAATATATAACCCCCACAACTCATTTCATCCCTCGATACCACCACACACGACACCACCCTTTGCCCCTCAGCAGAAACCCACCTCCCACTCTAAGATCCTTAGGAAATGGATACCGAAACGTGTCCAACCTTCTCCCCCTAACCCCATGTCTGATAAAACTACCCCCCCGACTAACATACAACCTCGTACTAAATCACTAACCTTTAAACCTTGTATAAATTCACCCACCATCATCACACATCACTCGTAATCTCATATCATCAAGAAATGTATGCATGATCTGAAACGTATAGGTGTCTAGAGACCTGCACTAGTGCTGCAAGAAACACTGCATCCATCACATCACAGCACTTGGCTACACGGGTTACGCATCAGTTATGGAAAGGGATTGCGGTCTCACTTTAATGGGATCATAATTAATTTCCATGCTAATGTGTTAATCTTTTGTAGCAGATCTTTCTAATTAGAGCATCTGTCACCATGCAAACCGACGAAGGAACATCCGGAGCAGGCCCCAGTGTAGCGGCTGTGCCCCTCAACGTGCTACGAGCAGAGTCCCACCCGACTGCTCCACCGCCGGAATTTCAGGGATTTCAAGGGCCCATGCCTATCGACAACCCACCCATGGGTTACACTGAAAAGATACACAGGAACTCTCATTGGTTTCAGGGCCTTGCAGGACCCCTTGCGGACGCGGACTTCATATTCGAATCCTCTCTGACTTTTGATGACCGCACGTGGGGAAAGTACCAGTTTTTCTCCAGAGAATTCGAAGCCCTACAAAGCACCCAGGATTTAACTCATGTTTGGGCCCGAGCAGGCTTCACAGAGTATTTCAGTGATCCTCTGCCCAAACCAGATTTTTACAGGTGCTATTACTTGATCACTACCTTACCGGCATCAGAGAATAAGGACATCCCAGGAACCTTCATATTGCCTACCTTAGTGGATGATCCACCTTACAAGAGATTTTATCTCTCTAAAGACTTAATCAGAGCAGCCATTAAGATTCATGGAACCCACACACCCACAGATCGAGAGAGATTAATTCCAGAACCGATGAAACGTGGGGATGTCACGAAGTGGGAAGAGATTTCGGCCATTACACCTGAGCTGTCAAAGCCACTAAGGATATGCATGCAACATTTTGCATTTCCAGCTCAGGACAGATTTACCATGCCCCATAAACGAATTTGGTTCGGATTATATTTGGCATGTACGGGACCTCAAACAGTTGATCTGGCAAGCTGGATCATAGATAAGATGTACCTGGCACAGCACAGATGGGAGCGCAAGAAAGTACTCAATGGATGTTGTGCACTCACTAGAATTGTGTATATGTGCTTAGCATATGACTTGCCCATCGAGCGTGCATTAACAAAAGAAGAGCTGAAGGCATTCAAAGGAACGGCGAAGAAAGCCAGGAAGCCCAGTAGAACACGGGCAGGTAAGCGCATGAGAGGCACTATTCCTTGCCTTCAAGTGCCAGAGTCACCATCACCACAACCCTCTCCAGCACAATCACCGACAGAAGCCGCTCCCACAGTACAACCTATTCGCATAAGGTTGTCTAGACCAGTGGCCACGGAGGGCACCACTAGTACCGCTGCACCTCAGGCAGCTGCCACCTCAGAACCCACCACCACAACAGCAGAAGCTCCCACCACTATTGGTGCGGAAGCGTTTTCCTTCCCGATACCACATATGGAGGCCGACCCCATAAACACGACATTTGATTTTGAGATGCCTGATGCATTCTCAAACGAATTTCAGTATTCAGAAGCCCAACTATTCTCCCAGGAATATGAACGTCCCAGCTACCCGACTACGCCGCGAGACTTGCCACAGGGACAAGCTGTGTCGGGCTCTGAAGAAGAAAGAACCGAAACAGACGACGATCAAGGCAACGATGAAGCCAGCCAGGGTTCACATGACGACCAGACAGAGGGGCAAGGCCAACAAACCGACACGCACGGCGACACCAGCACATATGAAGATGAAACTTTCGAAGCCGCAGCTTACACATTGGCCATAAAGAAATTATATCGTACCATGGAGAAAGTCTGGGCACGAAAGAGGTTAACTGAAGAGGAGAGCCAGGCATTAATTGAACAGGAACTCATCTCCGGAGGATTCGAAGACGCCTATATCAAAGGGTTCAGAGAGTTAGTCAAATCAGTAGGCTCCCATGAAGCACTCAGGTTTTTACAAAGAAAGCAACTCCCACAGTTTGATCCCCGCCGAGTGCGACTACTCTCAAAACCTGGGGAGTATATTCGTGTACCAACAGGAGCCCAATCTTTAGCACAAGCCAGGGAAACACGCCTCGCCCCCGAACGTTCAGTAACCGCAGAAACCATTCTTGTAGATTCGCCACCCCGTACCACCATTGTACATACCACTACAATCCTCGAAATAACCTCCACCCCTTCGACTCCTCTTTCACCTCATCTTTCACCAACCCATCCTGTATCACCCGCACACCCACCTGCTTTCCCCACATCCACACCTCTACAAAGCAATATAGCCCCAACCTCTTCCCTACCCATTCAGACCACCATGCCCATACCCAACCCTCTGCATCCCCATGTTAACCCCTTCACCCCTTCATCCTTCCCAGCGTTTCCCCCACCTCTAAGGCCCCCATTCCCCTTCCTAACCCCACTAACCTTCTCACCGGTCTCACCTCCCCAACCTACCATAACGCCTATTTCCCCGTTTCACCAAGCCGCTCCAACCATCCCCCCTGTAAACTACTCTACGTTTGTAAATCCTGTATTCACACCCACACAACCACCCACAATCACACCACTTTTCACAGTCACAACATTCAACACGTCCAATGGCATGGACATATCACCACCCACCTCACCACCACCCACTCCACTCACAGCACCCTCATATTTAGGCACTTCACAATTTTCCACAATCACCACTGCATCCACCGTCCCAACCCCGCTCCCCATTCCCACTGCATCTACTACCACTGCATCCTCATTTAGCACTTCACTACTACTATCGCCCACCATAGACAGCGCATTTCAACACATGTTCGCATGCATGACGCAAGTCCGCGATGAGTTTGCATCACTCGGCACCAACTATCAACAGCTGCAGAAAACGACGAACGACTTACAAACGCAGCTTAATTTGTTATCCCTTGAGAACGCCTCACTGAACAGCCGATACCAAGAGTTACGAGAGGCTTATCACAAGTTAGAAATAGAAAGTGAGGAAAAAAGCAAAGAGGCCACCGCGGATTTGGATAACCTACTTAGAGCCCAGACTGTCCGCAATGCAACACTTACTAGAAATATGGGCTTACTAAGAAGACACTTAGCCGCAGCAAAAGAGGAGAACCAGAGACTCCAAGAGCAAAATAGAGAGAACTTGGAAGCGGCTTTAGATCATCCAGAACAGCCACTAAGTCCGAGCAGATTCAAGGCAATCCCATCTGAATCGATGCGGATGCTGCTAGACGACCATGTCAGATTGCTCGAGGACTATGATCGTATGAACGAAGAACATCAAAAGTTAAAGGAAGATCACAAACTGCTACAACTCAGAGAACCAGCAACACAACAGGTACCAGTAGCAGCGGAATTACCAGCGCCTGTGGACCCTGCCCCTGAAGTTTTAGAGGAACTCAACGCACTCCGGGCCCAGGTAACAAATCTTGAATCTAGGATTGCCATCTATGAAGCACCACCAAGGCCAGACTCCCCACCTGAGCTACCAGCTGAGGAAGAAACAATCACTATCCCGGTGGAGGAGACCTTCGAAGAGGCTTATGAACCGATACCCATCCCAGGCGGACGTGTCACGGCCGAAGGCCAGATGACCTACGAATTACCTACCCCCGCGTGGATGAAGTCAGTAGAAGAACTCGGAACGACACACTCGGCCAGAGTAGAGGCACAGCTACATGCCATGGCCATAATTGAAGAGAAAATTTTACAGTCACCATTCTTTGCTCAATTGGCCCCGCGACGATACATATCTGGGCATGAGCTCCAATATAAACCGTACTTCATGTTAATGGCCGAATACCAGTTAACCATAGAGAAAGAAACAGGCATGAAACCAACGCATGCCACTCAATTCGAGCCAAAGGACTTGCCACCAAGGGCGCAAAGAGGTGAAATCCTTCAACCAGACTGGCGCAAAGATTTACTGCAAAATTATCCAGAAATGATGAGCACGTGGGTAAAAGCGCCGCTTCACTTAAAATTTAACCCGTGCTGGGGACCAGTACCACGACGCCGCTCTTGGAATGCCTTCGCCATTAAGGTACAGAACAATAAGCAGTGCCAAGACTGGCTGAACTATCCCTATTTCAGGCCACCAATCGAGTTACCCACAGTCGGCTACATGATGGCGACGATCCGCCACTGGCTCCCTCGATTAAAACATATGGATGATATTGCCGCGCACATGACTGTCAAAATCTTTGACATGATGCAAATGGTCTTTAAGGTCTTCCGAAGCATCAAGGCTCCCCATGTAAACACCCCGGGCTTCGAGCATGGCAATTTTGATTTAGTCTATGATATGAGCACAACGCCATCGCTACGGGTGTGTTACGCCTGGCACTGCAGGATCAAATATCTACCGGCATGTTACAAGCAAACATTCGAAGAAATGTTCACCACCGGTTTTTGGGAGTACCATTCCGAAGTATTCATAAGCAGGCCCACACACTTATTGCAATTATTCGCCTGTGAACGAATGGTGTACTCCACACATTATCAGCTCCCACCACCAGACGAGCCGCAACCTATCGACTGGGAGAAACTCGAGGCTGATCTAGCCCGAGGCATTCGTATATCAGAGCACACCCTCGCTCAAGACCTACTACAGAACTACATCCGGCAGACCGCACAACAAGGTTCTGTCAGGGACGACAGAAGCGAGAGGGAGGGGGGTGTTGGAAGCAGTCAGAGGCACAGACGCCACGGAAGCATGTGAAGACGAAGCAGGGAGCCAGGTGGATCAATTTTTTAAACAAATATATTTCTTATTAATTCTCCAAACATTCAACAGTGATTATTATCACTAATTGTAACATATGTATCATAAGAAAACCCCATTTTGTAATCCATAGCTCCATTTTGTGCAAGCCGAGGAGTCCTCGAGCTTGAGGAGCTTAGGTAGAATGCTCGTACCAATTTTCGTTATTTTTAGACATCGTTTACCCCTCCAAATAGCATCTAGGACCTATTTTTTAACTAGGCCGGTCACTAGATGTGAAACCGGTCAAAACTAGTCTAGAAACTATAAAAAGAGCTAGAGAGCTCATTTTAGAGGTTGGTTCATTTTGGTTAGTGTGAGCATAGAGCTAGTTTGAGCTTGTAAGAGCATTCTTGGGTAATAGAGTTGATTCCCCACCTTCCATTGTGTCTTGCTTGTCTCTTCTTTGTGTGTGTGTATGTGTGTGTGCATCTTTGTGCTTCTCACCTTCACTCTCACATCATCTCACGTTCACGATCTTCATATCACTCCTACCTCTCCCACGGATTGACATTAAGGAGGTGAAGCTTCTTAACGTGGTATTTACCATTGTGCTAGAGCAACATCTGGCCAATACACATCTAATCTTTTCAAATCTCTTGTTGTTCCATGAACACCCTTGTGCCTTCTTCACTTATTCACATGGTCTTGTTCAAGTAAGCTCTTACGCTCCTCATCTTCTACACACCTTAGCAACAATCCATTAGAATCTTTAAAATTCAGACTTCCCACAACAATATGCACGTTACATGATTGCATAAATTCCTTCTTGTTGTCCTTATTGATCCTATGATGTGGTCCATGCATGAGTATTGGGATCACTTTGTTTGCCCATTTTTGACATACTTCCAAATTGAACAGGTATGTGTCAAGTGGATCATCTACTACTCCTGTGGGTGGTTCTCTATGCATCATTCTCGATAAGTGATTTGGTCGTATATGAGTGTTCCCCTTTTTTACTACTACTTCAAAGTCAAATTCCATCAGTAGTAGAAACCATCTCACTAGCCTTCCCATCTTACAGGGTTTATTGACTAAGTACAATAATGCTTGGTGGTCATTAAAGAATTTAAATTTATTGGCTAGGAGGTAATGCCTACATTTTTTAACTACATACACCATTCCTAAGCCTTCCCTTTCTGTAGTGGTATAATTTCTTTATGCTTGGTTCAGTTGCCTACTAGCATATGCTATGGGATGATCTAAATTTATTTCACCTCTAGGTTGTGCTAAGATACATCCAATTTTGAAGTTGGATGCATCCACATGAATATGGAATGGCTTATTCCAATTCGGCACTTTCAAGATGGGTGTTGAACTTAGCCTCTTCTTCAACTCATTAAGAGCCTTTTCATAGTCTTTTTTCCATGTAAATTGTGTCAACAATCCATACAAGGGCTTTGCAATTATGGCATACATGTGGATGAATTGTCAATAATATACACAATGTCCCATAAAGGCTTGTACCTCTTTGCCATTCTTTGGTCTAGGTAGTTTCAGAATTACTTTTATTTTATCTTCATCTGTAGACCACTTTTCGGATTTAAGCACACTTTGTGTCCCAAGGTTTTTCCTTGTCTTACCATAAAAACACATTTTTTGGGATTTAAGCACACTTTGTACTATCTACATTTCTCAAATATCTTTCTTTACTTGAGGATATGTTCGATCCATTGAGAGGAGTATGTGCATAGATCGTCCATAGACTTCCATGTTTTTCCTCAAAAATTCTTTGAACACATGACACATAAAGCTCTAGAAAGTTGCAGGAGTGTTGGTCAGCCCAAATGGCATAACCTTGAAGCCATACACTCCTCATTCAGTAGCAAAATAAATCTTGTGTTGATCCTCAGTAGCAATAGCTACCTCGTTGTAACCAGAGAATCCATCAAGAAAGCTATAGACTTCCTTGCCTGCTACTATTTCTAGAAGGTGGTTTGTTATGGATAATGGGTAATTGTCCCGAATTATAGCGACGTTAACCTTCTTCAAATTAATACACACCCTAAGGTTCCTATTTTTCTTAGGCACTACCACCAATGGTGATACCGATTCTATATGTTCAATCTCATAGATAAATTCGGCTCCTAACAGTTTGTCAATTTCTTCCTTGATTTTTCCCAAATAAACATCATTATAGGTGTAAGGCCTTTTTTTAGAGGGCTTTGCATCTAGGATCATAGGAATTCGATGAGAAAAAATAGATGGATCCACTCCTTTAAGGTCTTCATATGTCCATGCAAACACATCTCTATATTTCGAGACCAACTCTATTAACTCTTGCCCCTCTATTGTGCATACATCTTTTCCTATGTATGTACATCTCTCTTCCTCTCCTTCCATGGTTACTGTAATCTTCTTAGTTTGTTCTTTTCTATTGCATGCTTCTCCATCCCGAGCTTCTCTCTTTGGCATTTGAATAGCTATTTTTCTTTCCTCTACCTCATATTGCATAAATGTTCTAACACTTCAAATTGGTCAAGATGTTGATCTTCCTCGTCCTTATATTTCTCTTGATACCTTTCTATGACTAGTACTCCAGGTTCTTCTTGGTCTTTGTCTTGAGTTTCTTTCAAGTATTGCTCTTCATAATCAAATTCAGGCTCCATTTCAATGCTTTCATAGTCCTCTCTCCATTCTTTCTCTAATAGTTCTCCTGCTTCTACTTCTTGGAGAACTACCATGTATAGGATTACGTCGTGCCCTTCTTCATCTATGCATTCATTCATTGTTAGGACTTCAACATTCACATGAACATCTAACGTGGATAATATTTCCATCCATCTATGGGGTTTGAACACTTCATACGTATACATTATGTATACGTATATGTCTCATGCAAAATGAAGAATGGGCATTTATAGTTGTTTGTAGTTATGACCCATCTTCGCATGCATAGTGTATGTCTACACTAAACTTAGATGTTTGATACTTTGATAGTGTGCCAACACCTCCTCTTACTTAGAGGTAACATGGAGAAGTTTTTATCCTTACCTTGACCATTAGAAGTCATTTGGACAAGTAACATAGAGAGCTTCTTATCCTTATCTTGAGCAATAGAAACCTTGCACAACAAAAGTCTTTGCACAATAGAAATTTTTAAAAGGTGATGATATAAACCAAAACAATACCAATATCAATATCATGATTTACATAAAAAGAGAGATGTAATTTTGCAAAATAGTTGCATGTTTGAGACAATGATAAAAGCTTTTGGTCAATATAGATATTCTTTAACCTATAAAAGTCTTTGCACAGTATAAAACTTAAATGAGTGATGATACAAACCAAAACAATACCAATATGAATGTGGTGAGTTTAATAAAAAGAGGATGTATTCAGTAGAAGAAAAAAGGCAAGTTTTTTTACATTCTTAAGTGTTGGAACTTGATCACCTGGGGTGGCAGACAAGTTATGCAAGATAGTGTTTTCTCTGATCTTAGATTTACCATTGCACCATCAATTGAAAATCTGAATTGTGGTGAAACCTCATCAAGGAACTCTATGAGCTCCCTTAAATTTTTTAGTTTCTAATTTGTAGTGACAATTATTTTTGTAAGTTGAAAATCTGGATAAATCAATATTTCCAACTCAAATTCTAGACATCTCTCCTCTGAATCCAAGGGTATCCATAGTCGAAGCTTTTTTTTCCACCTTTTGTAATCATATCCTAAAACAAGTGATTGTCAAGATATCTGATATGAAATTGAAAGAGAATTTGGGCTAACTTTACATAAAATGATGTCGCCTAGCTTTTGATCTTCTTTGCTATCCCATTCCCTACCTAAAACATTATCAATCTCAAAAATTGGAACTCTCCTATTCAACCACATTGTTTTTGTTTTCTGTAATAACATGTTTTTAAAACATGCTACAACAATGTGAAGAGGAAGAAACCATTGAATCTTTATCCTTCCAGAAATTCGGCTTGTTGACATTGCCCTTTGGATGTCATCTTTCATTTTGCATAAAAAACTTGAAACTGTTGAATGATCAAGATCATCCCAATCTAATGAAGAGATGCAAGGAGTAGGCAGATGTATAAGATTTCCATAAGCACTCCTTCCTTATGGCACCTGATAATCTACAAAGTAGAAAAATAATTGAATGCTATTAAAAAATTGAACATATTTTTTTGCATACAGAAGTTTTGCATAATCCTTATGAAGGACTTTGAATGTTCCTGTCAAACATTCAACATCTTGCCACTCGAGAATATTGGAAGGAAAAATATCTCCAATACAGAAACATATATCTTGTAATACAAAAACAAATGAAGTTGATAAAAGAGCATTGTTAAACTTCACTTACAGTATGATGGGAATTGGAGATGATTTTCTAGCATGAGATCCTTAGCCCTGTACACATGTTGAACTTTTGCAAGCCAACCATCTCTCTTCAATCTGAAACTTAACATACGAGCTTTCCAGTGGTTTTTGTGTCATCTCTTATAGTATGCTTGACTTTATGGGCACCTCTCCAACCAAGAAGCATAGTCATACAATCATTAAGCTTCATAGAAAGAGGTTTCCATAAAGAATCCTCTCTTCTATTGTAAAGCTCACATGAGGTTACACGATTGGAAGGATGACGAGAAGGAGAAGCAAAACGAACACTCAGAGGTTTAACAAATTTTGCGAGTATTTCTAGACAAACAAATTTTGTACACGTGGAAGTGAAACACAATCTTTTGATTTGATGTATCAATTGTGACCAAAACATCATTGAATTTTGTGAACAAAAAAATATTTTGTATCTTCAAAAATCATTTCTCTATTGAAAATTTAAGGATTTGCATTGTCTGGTGTGCAAAAATATCTTTTTTCGTATGAAATCAAAAAGTTATACACTGAATTATAGAAATTCTACCACTTAAGAGAAACTTTTAAGCATATTTTCTTAAAAAAAGCATTTCTTCATACGATTAAAAGAGATAGGAATGTTATATTCTTGTACACATGGAAAGATCCTATTTGTGAATTTTCTTAATCTGTGATTAGCAAGCGAATCTTTTTCGCACATTTTTCACCCTAATAAGAAGGCTTTTGGATGTGTTGCATGTTCCATAAATCAAACAAAATCTGATTTCAATAGCTTCTATAACTTATCATGGTCATCATGTGTCTTTCAACAAGACAATGACTAAGATTTTGGACTCGAACAACAATGTTGTTAGGACGCGAATAAGAAGAAATAGCCTATACAAGTTGCGTGCTCTTACAGCCGCAATTTTTGTGGGTACAAGTAAGCTTTAGCATGGGATATTTGACCACATAGGGTACTCGATACTGAAAGAGATGCACGAAAAAGGTATGGTTGCTCACCTCCCTCCGGTTGTAGAGATGAAAGAACCATGTGAAGCTTGCATGATGGGCAAGCAATAGAGGAAGGCATTTCCACAAGTAAGAAAGAATAGAGCAAGCGATCCCCTTGAGTTGGTGCATGCTGATTTGTGCAAAAAAATGCTTACACAAGCCTTGGGAGGATCTTCCTACTCCATGTTACACGTCAATGACTACAATAGGAAGATGTGGGTGTACTTTCTTCATGATAAGGCTCAAGGGTTTTGGTATGTTTAAAGAATGGCTTCAGCTTATTGAAACTGAAACATGAAAAAAGATGAAGAAATTCAGGACGGATGGTGATGGTGAATTCACATCAATAGAATTTGACAATCTTTGTAAGGGCAAAGGAATCAAGCATGAATTCACAATGGTGCACAACCCTCAACAAAACCGTGTTGTTGAACATTGGAATCAAACCATCATGGAAACGGAAAGGTGCATGTTGAAGGGAAAAGGTTTGCCTAATCATTTTGGGCAAAGGCCGCAAACACAAATCTTTACATCTTGAATCATAGCTACACTAAGGCACTTGATGGAAGGAATCCAAAAGAAGCCTACACTGGTAGAAAGACTTTGTTTCCCATTTAGTGTTTGGAAGTGAGTGTTATGTACACATTCTAGACAAAGAGAGAAACAAGCTTCAATAAAAAAGAACCAAATGTATCCTCTTATGGTACAATGAAGAGAGGAAAGCTTACAAGCTTTATGACCTAGACACAAAGATGACCATTGTGAGTCCCAATGTGGTGTTCAAGGAGGAGTAGCTAGTACATGTGGTGGAAGGAGAAAAGAAAGCTTCCACTCTATGAACAGATGAAGAAGTAATCCACTATGAACTTGATCTAAGAGCTAGCCCTTCTAGGGAAGAGAAGGAAGCATCATCCTCAAATGATGAGACTATAAGTCACCAACATGCACTCACTCAAGTGGAAAAGCCATTGCCAAAGTGGGTGAGGTAGTTGGATGATTCCGGAAATCCCATCCCAGAATGAATTGATCAGACTACCAATGATCCAAGGCAATCACAAAGAATAGAGGAACAAAGATGAGTAGAGGCCCATATTATAAACTCCACATTGATGCCTGAGATTATCCTTAAACAAGCAAAGGAGCCAACAATTGTGAAAGAAGCACTCTGAAATCGGGATCGGAGAACTACTATGCAAACAGAATACAACAATATCATGAAGAATGGAACTTGGGAGCTCATGGAGTGACCTCCAAAGTGCAAGGTCATCAACACCAAGTGGATATGGAAGCTAAAATACAAGGCTGATGGTACTTTCAAGAAGTAAAAATGTAGACTTGTTGCATAGGGCTATTCATAAGTTGAAGGCATTGACTTCAATGAATTGTTTGCCTCGACAACAAGGATGACTAGTACTCGGCTATATCTGTGGTTGCACATAAACAATAAGCAGTATACCACATGGATGTCAAATCAATGTTCTTGAATGGAGACCTCAAGGAGGAGATATATGGGTCTCTGCCACCAGGGTTTGAGGTTTCCAATTCAGAGAACAAAGTATGCAAGTTGAAAAAGGCATTTATGGGTTGAAGCAAGCCCCAAGAGCTTGGTAACAGTAGATAGATAGGTATCTTTTAGATATAGGATTCAAAAGATGTATTTTTTAAGATATTTTTATGTTCTAAAGAGAGGGGCAAGACAATTTTGCTTGTACTCTATGTAGATGACATTGTAATCACCAAAAATGATGTGCACTTCTCAAACAAATGAAAGATGCCTTGAGCTCAGAATTCAAAATAACACATTTGGGATTAATGCATTATTGCTTATACCTTGAATTCTAGCAAGAACTAGGGAATATCTTTATCTCACAACAAAAGTATGCAAAGTAGGTGTTGAAGGCATTTGACATGGAGGATTGCAAAGAAATCTCTACAACGATGGAATTCAACACAAAATTATCTATTGAAGATATTTCACCTCTCGAGGATATTGGAAGATAAAAGAGATTAGTTGGAAGTCTCATTTACTTGTGTAATAATAGATTAGATATCTCTTAGGTTGTTGGTGTAGTAAGTAGGTTCTCTAATAAGCCACGTGTAACTCATTGGAAGGCATGCACATGGATACATAAGTATGTCAAAGGAATCATTGATATGGTATTCTAGTATAATTATGTGCGAGAGTTGATCAAGGATGGAGTTGTGGAGCTACACTATTACTGATAAGATGAAAATGGAGAAGAGTTTCTCACCTAGGCTCTAGGGAGAGAGCAACTACTACTGTAAGTTGTACAACCTCCATTATGAGGAGAAGCCTTTATGATAGACTGAACACTGGTGATGAGGTCTACATGAGACCATAAAAAGTTCTAGATGATCTATGTGAGTCTAGTCAGAAGGCTAGCTAGGGTGTATACTTTAGTCACACCAGAATTTTGGAGGTATGACAGTTCCATCATCAACCATTCTTGAATTACAATGATGTGTATGGAATCCTAGAGGAAGTCAAGAGGTGGGTAGTCAACCTGTTTGGAATTATAGTGACTAGTTCAATAGTCAACATGTCCAGAATTACAGTGACTAGTTCGGTAGTCAACATGTTTGGAAGTTCGATAACCAATTCAATGGTCTAGATTTGTTCCGTGGTCTAAGTTCTATCAAAAGATCTACTCACTTCGGTAAATACAGATGTTTTGAAATTATAAATGATCCTGATAGTTATGCCTAAAACATAGCATCACATGGTCCCAAAGATCATGCCTAAATCAGTGGATTATGTAGCCTTGGATTACTACCGAAAATAATGGTTATGCACACTATAAAGCCCTTCATCCATAGTCTGTTTATATTGCTATCAAAACTCCATAGTAGGAGCACACGGGTGGATAGTATCATTGTTGTATATACATTGTTGTTGACAATTGGAGAATCTGAGTTCTCTGTGTCTTTATCTGTGTACAATTCTTTTAGTGTGATTTTCCACTCTTTACTCTACCTATCGATTCAAATCTACTGCATTATTCCTCTTTATCATTATTTTCTATCAACATCATCAATGATGTCAAAGTACTCTAAAATTGAAATCTTAAAGAAACCCTAGGTTCTCTTCCCAACAACAACCCTTCTTGGACAGGCAATCACGCAAGTATTAATTTAAGAGAAAACTCCAAAATAGTGGTAGGTTCAAGTCTCAGATCAGTTATAAGCCTAAGAACCTTCTAAGGAATCAAAGAAATTCAAAACACTTGCACTTCCATACAGGCAATTGTTTGATGTAGAGCAATCATTAACATGCATATTAGGTATTCAATGAGTCTTTTGGTACATTCCTAGCCTCTACACCATAAGGAGGGATAAGGATAAGTATTACAAGTTACTTGGAGAATTATAATTGCATCAATCTTGACTTTGATTTCGGGTAGTAATGGGCCAATTTTTTTTTGAATTACCATGAATTCTTGTAGTAGATATTCAATGAATTGTTCAAGACATATGTTGCCCTTTTAGTGACTAGTCCTATAGGAATTTCATATCTCTTGAAAAAAATTCCCACATCAAAATCTAGTGCATCACACCTGTTGATCATGTGGCTTTGATATGTTTGCCAGTCCTAGAACACTTTGATCCCTGCATATATCCTTCAAGGTTCTTTCATTCACATGAGCAAGTCTCTTATGCCACACTTCAAGCTCACTTAGGGTTTGAGACCCAAAGTTGAATAGAGCTATGTTCCTGGTTTCTCCTACTTCAAAAGTAAAGAGCCTACCATGCTTCTCACCTCGAGCTATCTTCTTGAAGCCTTGACATGGATCTTCCACAAAAGCTCCATGTTGGGTGAACCTAACTTGCAAGCCTTTTTCAACTATTTGGCCTACACTTATTACGTTTTTAGTGATAGTGGGTACATAGAGAACCTTACTTAGAATGTTTGTCCTACCATTGGAAGCTTTGACATTACCAATCTTCTCCACATTGTGCTTCGTGTCATCCCCTGTTTGCACTTCATGTCTATGCTTTGGACTTTCCAAATCAGATAGAAGAGAAATGTTGCTTGCAACATGATTCGAACATCCTGAATCTATGTAGAACAAATGATCATCTTCTTTACCTTCTTTGTGGCTTAGATTCATAAGAAGCAATGAGTCTTCATGTGGTTGATCTTCTGAATACTTTTTGTAGTCCCTTCTATTATAGCCTCTATTGTTATTGTTGAATTTGTATCCACCTCTGCCTCTATTGCTGCCATATCCACCTCTTCCACTTCCTTTCTGGGTCTTTCCGTTGAACCAGCAATTCTGAGTGGTGTGGTTGGTCTTATCGCATATGGAACAAGGTTGAACATTCTGACCTTTGGCTTTCTCTTGCTTTGGTCCTTTATTCTTCCCTTTTCACTTGCTCTTGCTTGCAAAGTTGGCTTGGGAAGTCTCTTCTTCATCTTCTTCCTTCTTCTTGCCTTTCTTCATCTTATCCTTCTTATCTGCATATAGAGCACTAGTTGAATTACCATGATAAGAGTTACCTTCCTTTATGCTATTGTTGGCTTCTTGATTGAAGAGTTGTCCAAGAAAGATGTTGAAGTGTGGAGTTTGCACATCCATGATGAGATCATAGGCCGTCGTGAAGGATTGCCATTTCTTATCACTTTGAATGCCATTGAGAATTTGCCTCATGATGAACTCTTCTTCAATCAGCTCTCCAATGGATGCTAACTGATCCATAACCTCCTTGAACTTGGTAACAAACTCTGTGATGGTTTGTTTAGGTGTCTTCTTCATTTGGTTGAAGTCGTTCCAAAGATGATTCTTTCTTGCTTTGGTAGTAGCAGAAAAGAAAGTATCGAGGGCATGCCAAGTCTCTTGAGATGTCTTGCATCCTCTAATATGTGGTAATAGAAAGTGAGAGATAGAGTTTAGTATGTAAGACCTTGCTTGAGCATCCCTTGCGCACCAAAGTGTGAGCTTATCTGTCTCCTCTTGTGTAGGTCCTCCTTTGGATCTTGGAATAGGCATAGCTTCATCACCTGCTACAATTCCATAAAGATTTCTACCTTGCAAATAGCCCTCCATCCTGATTTGCCAAGCCCCATACTTGTGTCGATCAAGCTTCTCAATCATTGAAGGAAATCCGTCACCCATCTTGATCTAGATCTGATACCACTGAAAGAACTTGGAGAAGCTTGTAGAAGGTAGAAGAGTGTGTTTCAAAGCGACGAAGTTTGGTCAAGCTAACCGGCACAAGACCAGCCCTTGAGCTTATGGAAAATCAAATAGACCTTATAGGCATGCGATAAGTGCAAATAAACACACTATGTACTTTGGAGCATCAAAGAGAATGAGTCGATACAAAACAGATAGGTTCGCAGGTCGACTAGCTCAAAAAACTTACTATCTATGGAAGAGACAATGAACTTCAAATGTCCATAGCAACCAACATGATTACAATTAGAAAAACATCCTTTTATGGGAGTGATACACATAGGGTTGAGTGTATGGAATGCACAAAATTATAAGGAATAAGCAAAATATGCTATAGGAATGAATGTGACATTCACCGGTGGTACTTCCTATTTTTCAGGAATACGCAGAGATTGACCCCGAGATAGAAAAACTCAGATTTCTCCCAATCTACTGAACCAAATGCTTTGAAACTTTATAGGCATAAACTAGACATAATACCTTTCCAATGAGCCATCTTGCACTCAATGTGGAGCTCTGGAGAGAGAGCAGCAACCTCTGCAAGATTACTGTTGGCGAAGAAGATGATGCAAAGAATTGAAGGAGCAAGACAATGATGGTCACAAGTGTATGTATATTGCTTCCATGTATTGTACAAGTGATTTCAAGTCTTTATATAGACTCCAGGAGTGTTCCACGACTTCTACAAGTGAAATTTGAATTCAAATGAAGGTGGGAATGGTTGTTGGAGGGAATCAATTCACTTTCCTACAATCTAGGAAAAGTGAAGATCTAGTTTGATCTACTTTTAGGTGATTGATTACTTGATTGAACGCAAATTCAACCACCACAAATTCGTGGGATTTGGGCTCTATCTTTCTACCTTTACATGTGTAAAGCTCAAGGCTTTTACAACGGTAAATGAACCATCAAAAATCTCTCAAAAAAATACAATAAATGAGCATATGAAAAAGAACTCTCCAACGGATATTCTTTCCATGCGATATCCTTTTTATGTGGATCAAATCCACCTCAAGCATAGTGTAAGCTTGATGTTCCAACAATGACAACCAATCGAATTAAGCAACTCTTCCAATTTTTTGATGGCTTGTACAGATTTATCGATTGGCTTCATAGAAAATTCATATTCTATGTGGAGCTTCAATAATCTATCAAATATTCTCATGAAGGCATGCAATGTGCAAAAGTGAACATTAACTAATGGAAATGGAGTAATGGGATTCCAATCTTTATCTAATGTGTCACCGTTAGGTATTTCTAACATTGGACACCTTAACAAAGGTCTATCCCATTCCATGGAAGTAGGTGCATCTATGTATTCATCTAAGCTAAATAGTCTTTTTTGTTGTCCCTTTGTTACTTTATAGCCTCGTGTACAAAATGGACATGGATAAAGAGCAGATGCACCTTGCTTGCAACCTAACATGCGACCATTCAAAAATGTAGATTTGACATCCATCTAGAAAATAGGCCAAGCCTTTTGTGCAGCTACTACAAGTACCGTCTGAATAGTTGTCATGCGTGCTGTTGGTGCAAAAGTTTCTTGAACATCAAATCCTTTGATCTGTGAAAAACCATGTGCAACTAATCTTGCCTTATACTTTTCTAGTGTTCCACCTGCTTCATACTTAGCTTTCCAAATCCATTTAGTACCTATTACCTTCTTCTTTGGCGGTAAGTCGACTAGATCCCATGTATCATTTTTTAGTATACTATCATACTCAGATTGCATTGCCCCTCTCCAACTTGGATCATCAAGGGCTTCTTCAATGGTGGTAGGTTCCTTTATCGAGCCCATGATATCTGCCATTAGAGCCATGTTAACAATGTGTTTTGAGGCTCTTCTTTGCTCCTCTATTCTCTTTGATCTTTGTAATTCATCCGAGGATGATTCTGGTACATCTACATGTGGATTGTGATCATCAAAGAGCTATTGTGCCCACTTCGGTAGTGGCTTATGCTCTGTAGCTACAACTGGTTGGATTTTTATCGAGGAAATTTCTCCATCAGATGTTTCCTCCTCCTCGACTTTAACTTGTCTTTTGATAGGCACAAGGTGAGATATTTTTCCATTTGATGAGATAGTAGATTTACGTTTATCTTCTACTAAGTGTGGTTGTTCATCAAACACCACATCTCGAATGACAAAAACCTTCCTTGCCTCAGGATCCCACAACCTGTATGCTTTAGAATCTTCACTATATCCTAGGAAGACACACTTTTTTCTTTTTGAATCCAACTTTGATCTTGTTGAATTAGGAATATGTGCATAACAAAAACAACAAAAAATTTTGAAATGCAAAATTGAAGGCTTTTTACCAGAATATGCTTCTTGAGGAGTCATCCCCTTCAGTGCTTTTGTGTAGCTTTGATTGAGGATGTAGATTGCTGTATCGACTGTTTATGCCCAAAATGAATCAGGCATGTCTTGAGCCATTAACATACAACGAGCCATTTCAACTACTTTCCTGTTCCTGCGCTCAACAACACCATTTTTTTGAGGTGTATGAGCTCTGGTAAGTTGCCTTTTCAGTCCATGCTCCTTACAGTAATTATTGAATTCTGTTCACAAGAATTCACCTCCTCTATTTGTTCTGAATTTCTTTAGTTTCATTCCTGATTCATTTTCCACATACTTATGTCACATGTTAAATTTTTCAAAAGCATCAGCCTTCTCTCAAATGAAATAAACCCACATCTTTCTACTATAATCGTCGACTAACATCAAAAAGTAGAAAGGTCCTCCTAAAGCAGGTGTAGAGATTTTATCGCACAGATCAGCATGTACCAACTCTAGATGATCTTGAGATCAATTGCTGGATTCTCATGGAAATGCCTTTCCTTGTTGCTTGCTCATCATACAAGCTTCACAGGGTTCCTGCAACTCTGAAAATGCAAGCAAATGAGCAACCATCCCTGTTCTTTGCATCTGCTTCAAAACTACAAATGTGAGATGCCCAAATCGTTGGTGCAATAACCTGCTTACATCTTTATCTTTTGTAGCAGTTAAGGCACTTAAATCATACAAGTTATCACGTCTTATGCCTTTACCTACTACATTACCTGATGAATCCATGATTTCTGCACCACTCTTATTGAAGTGAAATTCGAGTCCATGATCTGTTATTGTAGAAACTGACAACAAATTTCTTTTGAGTGTAGGTACATAAAGAACATCGGATAACTTTTTTTCAACACCTGGAGAAGTGATAAAAGAAATGGTTCCAGTTCCTTCTGCTGGACACTTGGAGTCATTTCCCACCACTACATTGATGGATTCCCGTAGAGGCACTAGGGAACTATACCAATCCTTTTTACTGGTCATATGGCGAGAAGCTCCACTATCTAAAATCCATGGTTCATCAACACGAGCTTGAGCAGATGAGCATACCTCTTCAATAACTACCCATAGTTCTAGCTCTGTGTTGTTTGCAGACTCTTTGTTCTTCCATGATGATCTTACAGTCCCATTCTGCTCATTAGCTTGCTTCTTTCTGCAATCCTTGATGGCATGGCCTTTCTTTCCACAATAGAAGCAACTTCCTCTGAACCTTTTCTTCTTTGGCTTCTTCTTTGATCCATCAAAAGAGCCTTTACCTTTTGCGTTTGCTGAGAATGCAGCATCACTTGTAGTTTGCCGATTCTTCAACCGCATCTCTGCTTCTAAAAGCATAGCACAAAACTCTTCAAATGTGAGGGGAGTTGGTCTTACCTGAGTGTTAAGGGTTGTTACTAATCCATCATACTTTGTTGGAAGAACACGTACACATCTTCAACACAACTCTTCTGGTGTTATAACAACACCAATTGCAACCAATTGATCCTGAAGATCTTTTATCCGTTTGATGAAATCTTCAGCCTTTTCAAAATCAGAATGCTTTTCTTTTGCTAACTGATTTTCTAAATTCTATATCCTAGTGTCGTTCTTGGTCTCATATTGAGGAGCCAATATGCCCCAAGCCTCATGTGCTTTAGTAGTATGTTGAACTAAAGTAAGAACAGAATCACTTACACTAGTGACAATTCCACATAATGCATCAACATTCCACCTCTTCAAAGCGTGTAGAAGATCTCGATCTGGCTGAATCATCAATCTTGAATTTGCTGGATCTTCAACTGGTATAGGCTCTGGATCCAATCCCATCGGTCCCATGAGAGTGTCAAGTAATTCATAGGAGTCCAAAATTGCAGAAATTTTGAACTTCCAGAGTGTATAGTTGGTTCCATCCAGCTTCCCTTCAGTGAATGTAGGTGGGCAAATTCGAAAAGGTGTAGCACTAACATTAGCTGAAGCACCAAGACCTATGTTGGACGATGAAGCCATCATGTAATCACTCGAATAATCTACTGATATTCTAGTCTGCAAGTAGGCTAAAATAGTGATACTTCTCAAGCTATTCGAACCTTATGGCTCTGATACCATGTAAGACAATAGTTACGCAATGTAACACACGAGCAGTAACAGAGAAGATAACAAATATAGGAGAATCTCAATAATTTTTCTACTATCAACAAGTACAAAGATGATGGCATTGTCTACCCGTGCGCTCTCAAGGTAGAGCTTAAATGGTGATCTAGACAACTCTAGATAGGGAGATACAAGGTAGAGGTATGCTGGCTCAATTTGATGTCACAGGTAGTGCAGAAGTCATGTATATATAGGATCATGGGATGGCCTTCGATGGATGGCTATACATGGGTGGTAGAGCATGCACGACCACAGCCCACGTAATTGCCATACAAGGCTTAGACTTTTTGAACCGAGTTAACAAATATAAATGATTTCTGACTCTGACAGGGAATATTCCATGAAACATTCCCTTTACTACCACGCTAGGGACGTTGCCCTCAGACCCCCACCAGGTGGCCCGTTGGCCCCCTAGGACCCCCCAACCAAGGGGCCCACTAGCCCCCTTGGACCCCCTAGCCGGGGCTTCTCACCACTGCCCCAGACCCCACAATTGGGGACCCTGGTAACTCCCTTTCCTTACAATACCTTACATGGTCCATTATGACCTTCATCCAACATACAAGTTGGGATTCCCATCAATTGGGTAATGCACGCTTGGCTTCTCCTCATAATGGGGGCCTTACAAAATGTACATACAAGCATGAGGGGTAGACATTGATCATATACTAACAAATCTATTCATATAAAGCAACTGACTAGAGGCAAGAGGAAATTGAACACTATGAGGAATTGCATGATCAGATGATGGCAGCAGAATATGAGGAAGTGCTTGTAAGAAAGGAAGTGGAATTATTAGCTTAATTCAAGGAGTTGCAGGGACCTCCAGAGACCAGAACCATAGTGGTTGTGAAAAGAAAGGTCCAAAAAAAGCCTCTTCAGAAAAAGAAACCAACCAAGAAGGATAAAGGTAAGGCTATTGAGCAGGAGATAGTTGAAGAGGCAGTAAAGACACCAGCAGAAGTAAAGAATCAGAAGGAAGCAGTTATAAGGGAAGAAAGAACTCAGGATCAAAAAAGAGAATTTGAAGTAGTTGCTTATTCAAAACTTTCTTCTGATTAAGATATATTGAGAATTTTTTATTGAAGAGTTTAAACCTATCCATACCAAGTACACCGTCAACTCAAGCATTAGAGGTGAATAAATCATTAGAAGAATTCATTGAGAGTTCAAAGGGAATCCAAATTCTTGAAGAATTCACAAAGCAAATTAGTCCTGGAGAAGAAAAGAGGAGGTTAAAGGGTAAAAGAGCAATGTTGCAAGAAGATGATGCAGTAAATGAAGGATTCAGTAGTGGAGTTGTAGATACATGATCAGAACTCATATGGACTAAACCTTCAAAACAACAGTATTGTCAACCTTATGTGGAAGAGCAACCAAGGCACAATGTTGTAACTGAAGAAAAGAGAAATTTGGGAGAAAGAGGCGAAGTACTTAAAGGAAGTATGACTCTAGAGGAGGGAATACTATTGGAAACAATGTCATATAGTACATTGCGCATAGTCATTGGTCAAATTTTCTCACAATATATGGGATGTGTAACTGTTCTTATTACTCCCTTTACAATCAAAAGCATGGGGCGATGTGGCTAAGTTGTCCTCTCATCCAACCCACGTGGGTTCAAATCTTGGTAGTGGCAGCATGATGCGAAGGAAGTTTTTTGCATGCTTTTCTCATATAAGAATAGCAGCGGATGCGAACTGATAGACGAATTGCAATGAATAAGCTTTTCATAGATCGTAGTGCTTTTGTTTTATTGGAGGAGCTTTTGGAGGGTACTCAATACTATATAAGAACATGCTTGGCTCATTGTCTATCATCCTACACCTAGTTCGACACTAGCTTTGGAGCTTTGGTCACTCAATAGAGGTGGTGCTTCTAAGCACATGGGGCAGCCATGCTTCTATCTTGGAGCATGTTGAGGAGTGGCTATGGAGTTCTTCTTGGAGCTCACACTCTTGCTTATGGAGAGGACTTATCTATTAGCAACTTGGTGGTGTGGATCAGCCATCCACATGATGTATTTGAAAATTGTCTTCTACATGAAGATTTGGGGTTACTTCAAAGACATTGGATGGTGGTTAACATAAGATTTGCATCTTATGTTAAGAATTCAGGTATATATTCTCTTTATGCACACAGGTACTACTTGAAGTATATGGAAGTGGCATCCATATCAGGAGGAGTCCTATTTGGCATAGGTACAAGAGAATCAGTACATGTATGCTTTATGCATATTTGGATGAGGTGTTCGAGAAGGTATGTTCACATGAGTATGAGGATTTCTGATAGCAAACTTGTTAGCATTCTTATCTACTTTTGTAAGTGTGTGAGCTTTCACACATGTATCTGACTTAGGGTCTTCCATAGCCTAAGTTTAGATGAGGGTTTGCTGATAATCAATTTTAGACTAATCCTTCCTCTTTTTGTCACTCATATTCACTCTTCTACAACCTATTAGGTCACACATCTCATATATATTCAGATTTCTATCCATACATCTGAATATGTTTGTTATATTTGTACATTCACTCATCCATCTAATTCTGTTCACATAGAGTGGTTGAGAGTTTTGCTCCCACATTGTAAATTGACATTTGTATATATGATAGTGTGAGTAAGCAGTGACTTATGTAACATTTTACACATGTCTAATCTTTCTCTATCTTTGTCTCATCATTTGTATGATTAAAGTGTGGTATGTTCATGTTTTGTCAATATTGGAAGATTTCTGAATATTTTGTTGTAGATGTTGGACCTATGGAACTTGGACCTGTGGTATTAGTTATGGGCCTACTAATTTCCGACATTTGGTATCAGAGCTTATCTAGGTTCATAGGTTTCCAAACTTCCCGGTTTACAACATATGATTTAAGAGCATCTTCTAATATTTGACATTTGACATTTGACATACACACTTAATCTAAATGAATAAAGATTTGAGAATTAGACAATTTAGTCACATGTTTGTTTATCAGTGTGGAAGTATGAAGTTGATGATCTCTTAGCAGCCGAATACTTTTGGAAGAGTATAAAAATACTTTACAGAAGTATTATTTGAAGACCCAAACTTGATAAAGAGAAGGCTACTTCAAATTCAAGGAAATACAATGGTTTGGAGAAGATGAAGGAACTAGATCAACATCAAATCACAGGTATCAGTTTCTACTATCAGATTGTCATTTGTAGGTCATATTTTAGAAGAGCAGTTATGAAGAGATTTGAAGGATTGCTTTTATAAACTTTCATTTTTTGAAAGTAAAAGCATTAGCTACATCAAAAAAGTTTTGATAGATCTCTTTCATGGCAAGAAAGCTTATCTAAGAAGACAAATTTGGAGATGAGATGAGTTTTGTTTTCAGCCAATCTTGTGTTGTAAGTTGGTTGGAAGTTTTTGCTTACATTTTGTATCTAGAGAGGTAACTCTAGAAAGGTAGTTCATCATTCAGACAAAAGGTTGGTGAATTCAGTCATATCAGTCACATTTGAAGCATAGTTTTGATTGAAAGATATGAGGAGATGGTAAAACATGATTTTATATTCACTTCCATTTGTATATCATGTTTGTTTTGTCTCTTACTCTTAGCACAAGAGGAAGAGAAAAAATCATTTGAAGACGTTAAGAGTGCTTGCTACTTCAAGATGAAGAGAACAAAAGGTATGGAAGAGAAGTTTGAAGATCTTGACATCATCATCAGGTGGAAGAAAGATGCAAAAGAAGAAAGTCCAACATTTCCAAAGGGAAAGTAAGACTTCCTTTTCTCTTATATTTTCCATATAACTTTCGTACTTTATCCTCTACATCCAAAGACATGTCTACGAGAACATCTTCTGTGAAGAAGAAGAAGTTTCTTGTTTTGCATTATTCTTGGTCATGTTTTAGTAGGTTTTGACAAATAATTGCATTGAGAGAAAGAAAAGAAGCTTGTATGTTTTGAATCATATGTGTATGAGTTATACTGAAGATCTTGAGCAGGCAGCTATATATTCCCTCAAAGAATTCATGGAGTGTCAATTCAAAGCTACTTGGTATATGACAAGTTGCAAAGAAGTATATTTCTTCTTTATCTAACTCTTGAGGTAAAAGAGTATTTGTGGCAGATGTTGGAGACTTGGAGAGAGGTTTTATGTTTGGAAAAGTTACCTCATATTCAGTATTTTCAGAAAACTTTAGAAAATTCAGATTTTTGATGTACTAGTGAGTTGAAAAATCTACTTTCTATGATTGTGTTGTTTTTTGGATACATGCTTGTATTCAAAAAGCTGTTCCATCTGATCCTATCACTTGATTGAGAAGTGGAGTTAGCCAAAAGAAAGTCAAGCAGGTACTGTCACATTTCACCCGGGAAGAATATGAAAGATATGAAGTATCAACTTGCAGCTTTTGGAGTTCTCAAGGTGAGAAATTTGTCCACTTATGTTTCAAGTAGGAGTTGTAGATTCTTGAAAAGGATTCGTTTGAAGAAACGTTTTACATCTTTGTGAGAAGAATGGAAACTTGGAGACATTCAGGTAGCAAATCAAACATTCAGTCATTAAGGTTTGATGAGAGTAGATTCTACACAGGTATTTTGTTGGAGAGATCATTGATCTTGGATGATCTCATATGAACTTGTAAGATCTTGATAGATCTTGTATGATCTTGGATGATCTTGAATGATCATGAAGATCTTGAGTATTTATGAGTCAATTATCCATCCTTTGTTTGTGAAAGTTCTTTAACATTGGAAGAAATAAGTCAAAGATTCATATTCTATCAGATTAGTGTCACAAAGGAATAGAAGAAGATACCTGTTATGTTGTAGAAGGTTATGAATCCCAAAATTCTTTCAACAAGGTTTATATGATAGATCAGCTAACCTTATTCTAGATTTTTGGGAAGTTGAAGAATGACAGAGAAAGCTATTGGCATGTGCACAATGCGAATAAAAAGGGTTCAGAAGTTTTTTTTGAGACACAAGTATTAATGTTATGAAAAATCAGATTTATGAAGGAAGACGTTCTAGATTTCATAAAGTCTGATATATTTGAAGAATTTTGGATACTAGTGTTAAATCATCCAGGGGGTGATGAAACATGAAGACTTATTTTTTAGCCATATGTGAAAGAATGCAAAGTCATACCTATAAGAATTCCAGGTATTCCTATATCAGGTATTCCTATAATTCCTTTCTCAGTTTCTCTTTATGTTCTAGCTTTGAAAGAAGAAGGAAGAAGGAGAATGTCTGGAGAAAGTTCCTGTTAGGATGTTCCTATTCAAGAGAAGGTTCCAAAGTTCTATTGAAGAGAAGCTTGATATTTCAGAGAGGTATGTTTTAGAGGTGCACACATTTATGTTTATACCAGATTCTGAAGGAAAGAGATTGAAGAAGGATTTACAAATTGAACAAGGATTTACAGATTGAACAAGGATGAAGACATAATGACATCATATATTTTTTGATGAGACTCATGAGTTGAGTTGACCTGACTCGACTTGAGTACAGTCACAGATGAACCAGTAGTGTTCATAATACACTAAGTTGTGAGTTGTCAGTCACAAGTCCCACGATTGAGTTCTTGATTATGTTTAGTGTATCTACATGACACAACAAAAGTACATTGAGAAACCTTTTGTAAGGTAAATGTTGTGGATCCTAGTGTATGTTTACAGATTTGAGAAGACAGGAGATAGCCGGTTCAGAGTCAATACATGCTACATATTTTGTCAAGCAGTGATTGCTTGATGTGTACACTATTGGATATATAGTTTGCATATTTTCTCAGGTATTATGGTTCATATTCAGCAAGTTCAATTTTTGAAGTTTGAAGGAAAGTCAAATTCAAAAATACTTTTGAAGAAAAGGTTTAAAGATCAATTTGGGGAGTACAAGTTTGAAGCTTATGAAGTTTGCAGATGAATGAAGTTGCATATTCAGTTCAGTTTGTACCAATATGACATTGCAGGGGGGATTGTTGAAAACAATGTCATATAGTACATTGTGCATGTTCATTGGTCAAATTTGCTCATAGTATATAGGATCTGTAGCTGTTTTTATTACTCCCTCTACAACCAAAAGCATGGGGCGACGTGGCTAAGTCATTGTCCTCTCATCCAACCCACACACGTTCAAATCCTAGCAGGGGTAGCACGACGCGAAGGAAGTTTTTGGCATGCTTTTCTCATATAAACACAGTAGTGGACACGAATTGACGGACGAATTGCAATGAATAAGATTTTTGTAGATTGTAGTGCTTTTGTTTTATTGGAGGAGCTTTTGGAGGGTACTCAATACTAGATAAGAACATGCTTGGCTCATTGTCTATCATCCTACACCTAATTCAACGAAGTCATTACCTTCAAATCTTTGAGAATGCCTTCGATTATGGTTTCTTTGAAAGAGAATCAGAAACTTCTGGGAATTTATCAGTAGGGACAAAGTCAAGACTCACTGCATATGACGCTGCATACACAGAATATTTGAAGAAGGATGTGATAGACAGACCAGAAGCAGCAGTTCAATGGAGAAAATCTTTATTTGAAATGGTGAACAATTTTAATGTCACAGAGAGAAAAAGTCATGATTTGGTGTCACAGTTTTATCAAAGGAAGAAGAAATAAGTGAATTCACACTAACATTTTGTCGGAACTATTTTTTGTTAGGAGCCAAAAAATTCTAGGTGGGGAAGGATGTTGGAAGAAGTACTTTTTGGAAGGAAATTATTCGTCAATTGACATTTTTATGTAGTTGTATTTATCCAAATAATGTAAAGTCAAGGAAGAGTCTTCCTCATGTATAGTAGAAGCATATATATTTTTAATCAACACAGCTTCCTAAGCATTTGCAAGTCCTCTATATTCAAACTTAGTTAATGAGAGTGCAATAGTGGGTTGCTTCTTTGAAGACATGAAAACAACTTTGTACCTGCAAAGGTGAGGTATCCATATGTGCATCTCCTATCATGCTTAGAGCCCTCTCAATCTGCACTAGAAAATGGCTTCATGTCTTTATCAAAGGTATAAGAATAGTATAGACATTAATTAATGGTTCCATTTGGATATTTTAGGATTCTTTTTGCTACTTGAATGTGAGGTTTCCTTGGAGTATGCATGAAATGACTTAAGATGCTTACTTTGATGCAAATGTCTACCCTGGTTAATGTAGCATACTTCAAACTACCAAATATATTCTAATAGCTAGTTACATCCTCAATTTGTGCACCTTCATGAGCAATTAACTTCAAGTTCATCTCCATAGGAGTACCTGAAACCTTTGAATTCTCCATTTTGAAGTTGAGAAGCATATCTTTGATGTACTTCCTTTTATTAAGGTATATAACTCTTTCCATATATACTACTCCAATCCTAGGAAGTATATGAGTAGACTTAGATCACTGATTTTGAACTCCTCTTTCATGTGAAGCTTGATCTCCCTAATTCCTTTATTATAATTACCTATAATTATAACATCATCAACATATACATATAGGTATATGAATTCTAATTGGTTCCTCTTCATGAAGAGGGAAGGATCCACTTTACTCACATTGAATCCCTTATCCTACAAATAAGTAAGTAGTCTATGATTGCAGCCCTTGAGGCTTACTTCAAATCATAAAAATCTTTTCTTAACCTACGTACATATTCAAAAATTGATGAATCTTCAAAACCAAGAGGTTGAGCCATGTATACTTCTTGAGATATCCATGCATTTAGAAAGGCATTTTTAACATCCATTTGATAAATTTTCCAATTCTTCAAAGATGCAACACTCATCAGTACCATGATGGTAGGCATCTTTGCAACATGTGAAAAAGTTTCTTCATAGTCAATACCTTATGTTTGTGTATATCCTTTGGACACTAGCCTTGCTTTGTACCTATTAATAGATCCATAAAAAATTTTCTTTATATTATATATCCACCTTGAATCTATGATATTCATGGATGGATTCTTGGGCACCAATTCCCAAGTTTGAGTTTCTTGAAAAGTACATATCTCTTCCTCCATGGCATTCATCCATTCAAGCTTCTTCTTCGCTTCCTCATGTGATGAGGGTTCTTCAGAGTTTGAGTCATGTTCTAGATATATAGAATCTCTAGTAAGCAATGAAGTATAATAACAATATGTTCTAGTTTTCTCTTCTCTCTTGTTGACCTTCTAATTGTTTTTTGAGAGGATTCTATCACATCCCTTTACTCTTGCACTTCTGCTTTGCCTTTAGAGTACTAATAATTGATTTCTCTCATTGGAGTATTTTGATCATCATTAGAGTCACTTGATGCTTCAAGTGTGTGCTAATTTTGCTCTGATAAGGCTAGAAATTCCTCCTCTATGTCATAAGATAGTTTGATCCTCCTGCAATCATCTCCAAATCATGAATTGTTTTCATCAAACACAACATCTCTACTTACAATGAAAACCTTTGTTTCTTGGATTGTACAAACTAAAATCATTTTGATTAAGGTCATAGCCAATGAATATGCATTTTTCTACCTTATGTTCCAATTTTCCTCGAATATGTGAAGGTACGTGTGCATATGCAATGCACCCAAAGATCCTGCAATGATCAAGAATAGGTCTCCTTCCATTCCAAGCCTCATATGGTGTCATTCCATCATAGGGACTTTGATGGAATTCTATTCACTTAATATGTAGCTATTGATACTACCTCTACCCACAAGTAGTTGGGGAGTCTCCTTTCATTGAGCATTGATCTTGCACCCTCCACAATTGTTCTATTCCTTCTCTTTGCCACTCCATTTTTCTCGAGAGTGTATCTAGTGGTAATTTCTCTTTTCCTCCCTCTCTCTTGGAGATATGAATCAAATTCATAGGAGGAATGTTCTCCCCCTCCATCTGACCTTAGTCGCTTTAGGGTTTTACTTGTTTGGTTTTCCACAAGAGCTAGAAGCTTTTTGAAACATGAAAATACTTCATCTTTATGCATGATGAAATACTAGATAGTCCATCTGCTACAATCATCTATGAATGACACATCATACCTTGATCCAGAGATTGAGGGCTCCTTGCTTGGTCCCCATGCATTTGTATGGACCAAATCCATTCGGTCTCCATGTATGTAGCCTATCTTGGTGAAGGGTTGCTTGTGTGACTTACCAAATTGACAAGCACTACATTTATAAATCATATGTTGTTTTGATATGATTGGTAGCACATGTACACTCTGATCCCTATTTGATTTGTTTTGAGAGCTTTTTCTTTGATGTGTGCTAGTCTCTTGTGCCAAATCTCTAACTTTGATAAAGTTTGAGTGCTATAATTGAACAATTCAATGTTCTTGGCATCTTGGAGTTCAAAGGTGAACAATCTAACTAATTTTTCTCCTCTTTCTATCTGCTTGAATTTCTTATGTGGGTCTTCAACAAATGCTCCATGCTTGGTGAATCTAACTTGCAATACCTTCTCAACAATTCGACCTATGCTAATGAGGTTCTTGGCAATATTAGGCACATAGAGGACTCTACTTAGTAAGTTCATATTACCATATGAAGTCTTTACATTACCTATCTTCTCAATTGGATGCCTTTTGTCATCTCTAGTTTGGACTTCATGCATATTCCTTGGGTCCTTCAAAACTAAGAGTAGAGCTACATTGCCTACCACATGATTTGAGCATCTTGAGTCTATATAAAACACATGTTCATCTATTTTAACTTCCCTCATATTCATGTTCATGAGAAGAAGTGAGTCTTCTTGAGCTTGATCATGTGTACAGTTCTTGTAGTCTCTGCTTCCTTTATATCCACCTTGGTAGTTTTTGTTGTATGAGTTATTGTTATATCCAAAAGAATTGTTGAAGATTCCTCTTAGCTTTCTATAGCCTACTCTATTGCATCTCTTCCTCTTTCGTTCCTTGGGTTCTTGAAACAGTTCTCTATAATGTGATTGGTTAAGCCACATATGGCACAACCTGAAGAGCCTTGGGCTCTCCCCCTAGCTTGTCTACCTCCTCTACCTCTACCTCTACCTAAAAAGTTGACTTAAGAGGTACTACCTTCATCATCAAAGATCTTCATGTTGCCTTTTTTATCCTTTCATTTATCCTTATCTGTATAGAGAGCAAATGATTGATTACCTTTTTGGCTGCCTGCATTCTTCATAAGCTTTGTTTCATGTGTGAAAAATTGTCCCATGATTGTGTTGAAGTCAGGAACTTGCGAATTAAAAATGTTAATATGTTTTTTTTAATGAAAGATCACTGATCCAAAGGGAAACAAACCATTGAGGATGATTGAGTGTATAGCTACTCATGTATGTGGCTATTTGTTGTTACCTTCACATGCCTAAAAATGCAAATATTCATGTGTTTAAATTCATTGGATCTATGAAAGTACATGTGTATGTGGGAAGCATTCCAATTTTTTATGTATTCACGAGTGAATGTGATAATCAAAAGTATATAAGAACACATAATCACCAATATGTGAATGCATGTATATGGATGCAAGTGAATATCTATGAGTTGACCTGATTTATGGATCTAGTGATCTTTCGAAGTTCATATGCCAATGTAGGTAAAGAAGAAGCTAATTACTAGAAGCATTTATATAGTTAGGGATACTAATATAGTCATATCATGTGTAGATGCTTGGTTTGTATGTGGGTAGTGGATGTCAAAAGTGTTATTGGAAATTTCATGTTTATATATCGAATGTGAACATGGGAATGATTTTGCATATTAATTTTCATAACTTGCAATTTGATGCATCCATTGTTGGTATAGATGGTGAAATGTGTGTGGCCATAGGGAATGCAATTTCACTACTCTGTTGAGGCTCAAGGTTTGCAAAAGCACACAAACAAAACAAGGAAGGAGAAGAAGCTTGGAGTACAACACAATAAAAAATGTATTACCAAGTGAATGTACAAAGATGAGTGGGCCATTAGGGTTATCAGTGTATATACAAGCTAGGGAAAAAAATTCCTAAGGAGGGAAAAAAGAGCCCGAGTGGTCCTAACTGTGTTCACACACATAACTAACAAAATATATAAAAAACTCCTCCTTGGAAGTGATATGATGAGAAAGATTCGGACTCATGTCCAAGGAAGAGCTCCAAGATAGTTGGAAAGAATTCAATCCACTTTGGCTAATGTTGAAAAGGATAATAGATTCTTCTTGATCCCTAGAATAGATAAGGCATTTGAAAATGTGAGAAAAATACCATCAACAGTATTTAAAATGATCTTTCCAATCCCCATTACAGGATAAGAGCAGTTGTTCCACTACAAGGAATACGGGTGCATAGTGATGATTAGCGCAACACAATTTCATCGCTATAAAATTGCATAAAGCATGGCAACAAGCGTCGAGCACGAAACGTCACTTAAACAATGAAAAATTCAACCTTTTTTTTATCAATGTGTGGCATGATGGGATAAGTGATGATTACATCGAGCATTGCTAAAGCAAGGATTAAAAAAGCAATGCTAATTTGCATCACATAAGTGATGCTAATTATCATCGCGTATGCGATGCTATCTACACAGTCATCTACAATGCTTTAGCATCACTTACACGATGGGTTTTTGACGAAAAATTTTGAAAACGTTGGAGGCTTTTCGATAGGCATCTACATGCATCTAATCAAAGAGCTCTCCAACATTCACAATTGCGTTGTGTTTACGAGCTGAAACAATCACTTGTGTAGCTCAGTGGTGAGTAGCACCTCCTTTAATGTCAATCATGGAAGACATGAGTATGGTATGAAGACCTCGAACAAATGATGGCACAAGTGTGTGAGTGAGAAGCACACAAACATGCACACATATACATGCACACACGCACACACGCACACAAGGAAAGAACAAAGATAAAAACAATGGATTTCTTTACATTACTAAAAACATCTCATATACAAGCTCAAATCACTAACAAGCTAACCCCAAAAATGAGCTCTCTAGCTCTTTTTATAGTTTTTGACTAGCTTTGGTCCTGTCTAGACCTAGTGTCTGACCTAGCTAAAAGTTAGGTTCCTAGGCTATTTTGGAGGCTCAAACGAGCTCTAAAAATCATGAGAACTGATACATAAGTACTTCTAGTACTCCTTAAGCTCGAGGACTCCTCAGCTTGAACAAAATGAAGTCAGATCTGCCAAAAAAGGTATTTACAATGTTCATGTAGTGATGAAATTCACGTTAAAAGGAGATTAGGTTGGAAAAATTGATTGGCCTATTCTCTGGATCTTTGTTGACTGCTTTGCTTACTTGTTCCTTGTCTCTACTCTGACTCCCTTTGTTGGCTTGCCTATCATGTAGGTCTTTGAGTGCCCTGACTACTACCAACACCCTGTCGTGTAGGTCTTTGAGTGCCCTGGCTGCTACCAACAGCCCCCTCTCTCGCATCTCTTGTCTTTGACACATCCTTGGTGGGCTGGATGTTTGACATAGTATTTGACGACATCAATAGCCTGGTGATGCTCTTCTCATCTCAATCCCTTTGCTAAATGTGTTAGTAAGGCATCCCAATCGACTGGTCCTGGAACGTCTGAATGTGGCAAATGCAATTGTTCCAAATGTAAGGTTCTCTCTAGAGTGAAAAGTTGGAGAAGATGCGAGGGTCTGGGGACGAATATCTCGGAATGATACTCCTAGAACCCTGTTATGAACATTTCCTCAAAAGTCTGTTTGTAGCATGCTAGGAGGTATTTGATTCTTGCGTGTCATGCATATATCACATTAATGGAGGGGGTTGTGCTCATGTCATATACTAAGTCGAGATTGCCTGCAGTGAAATCGACTCCTGAGAAATGCAGATCTTTAATGTTCTTGAAGGTTCCGAAGGTGACCAAAATTAATTCAAATATTTTAATACACATCTATGCCATCACATCAGGAACATTTCGCAGTCTGACTCTCTAGTGGCGAATGGTGGATATCATGTATGCTACTGTGGTCGGTCCTCATGGTGGTGCTAGGTACATGTAATTTAGCCATTTCACACAGACTTCAACATTCTTCACAATGATGGAAAAGTCAGGCCATGTGTGTGTTCTGAGTACTGGGATGTAACATGGATTGTACTTGATGAAGAGTGGCATATTATTCCATGTAGGAACCATTTCTGTATAAGTTTCTAGGAGACGAAGCCTCCAGGTGGGTTGGAAGATGGACCCTTGTGTAGCACTCTCAAGTATGTCATCTAGACCAGATTGGGTGGCGAAAGTTGGGGCTTTGCCACGTCCTCGTTGAATTTTTGCATTATAATCTGTTAGGAGCATGCAATAGGGCACATATTGATTGCCATTTGTGCATATCCATCGATGATGGGACATGCGTCAGAAGTATTCTGATTTTATAATGGTATCCTCAATTTTAGACATTGACTAAATTTGCACCACCACTCTATCGTCATGTGTATTGGCCGTGTTTTTGAGCATGTGCAGCCATTCTGGGGCTTCGACTTCAAGTGTGTCCAATCCTTCAAATGTTTGTTGGCCATGTGGCATCGATATAGGAACATAAGGTTCCTCATATGACTCGTCTACTTCTATGGGCACCAAATTTTGATGTAGCTCAGTGGTGAGTAATACCTCCTTTAATTTCAATCCGGGAAGACATGAGGATGGTATGAAGACCTCGAACAAGTGATGGCACAGGTGTGTGAGTGAGAAGCACACAAACATGCACACACATACACACACACACACGCACACAAGGAAATAATAAAGAGAGAAACAATGCAATTCTTTAGATTACTCAAAAAGCCTCATATACAAGCTCAAATCACTAACAAGCTAGCCCCAAAAATGAGCCGTCTAGCTCTTTTTATAGTTTTTGACTAGCTTTGGTCCTGTCCAAACCTAGTGTTCGGCCTAGTTAAAAATTAGGTTCCTAGGTTATTTTGAAGGCTCAAACAAGCTCTAAAAATCATGAAAAATGATACATAAGTACTTCTAATACTCCTCAAGCTTGAGGACTCCTTGGCTTGAACAAAATGGAGTCGGATCTACCAAAAACAGTATTTACAATGTTCATGTGGTGGTGAAACTCACTGTTAAAAGAGATTAGGTTGGAAAAATTGACTGGCCTATTTGTCGGATCTTTGTTGACTGCTTTGGCTACTTGTTCCTTCTCTCTGCTTTGACTCCCTTTGTTGGCTTCCCTCTCGTGTAGGTCTTTGAGTGCCCTGACTGCTACCAACACCCCCCCTCTCTCGCGTCTATCGTCTCTGACAGAACCTTGGTGGGCTGAGCGTTTGACATAGTATTCGATGACATCGGTAGCCAGGTGATGCTCTTCTAATCTCAATCCCTTTGCTAAATCTGTTAAAAGGCATCCCAATCGATTGGCCCAGGAATGTCCAGATGTGGCAGACGCAATCATTTGGAATGTAAGGTTCTCTCCACATTGAAAAGTTGGAGAAGCTGCGAGGGTCTGGGAACGAATATCTTGGAATGATACTCCTAGAACCCTGTAATAAACATCTCCTCAAAAGTTTGTTTGTAGCATGATGGGAGGTATTTGATTCTGCGTGCCATGCATATATCACATTAATGGAGGGGGTTGTGCTCATGTCATATACTAAGTCAAGATTTCCTGCAGTGAAACCGACTCCTGAGAAATGTGGATCTTGAATGTTCTTGAAGGTTTGGAAGGTGACCAACATTAATTCTAATATTTTCATACACATCTGTGCCATCACGTCCAGAATGTTTTGCAGTCGGACACCCTAGTGGCGGATGGTGGATATCATGTATGCTACTGTGGCTGGTCCTCGTGGTGGTGCTAGCTACACCTAATATAGCCATTTTGCACACCCTTTAACATTCTGCACAGTGATGGCAAAGTTAGGCCATGTGCGTCTTCTGAGAAGTGGGATGTAACATGGATTGTACTTGACAAAGGGTGGCATATTATTCCATGTACGAACGATTTCTGGATAAGTTTCTAGGAGACGAAGCCTCCAGGTGGGTTGGAAGATGGACCCTTGTGTAGCACTTTCAAGTATGTCATCTAGACCAAATTGGGTGGCAAACGTTGGGGCCTTGCCACATCGTCATTGAATTTTTGCATTATAATCTACTAGGAGCACGCAAGAGGGCGCATATTGATCATCATTTTTGCCTATCCATCGGTGATGGGACATGTGTTGGAAGTAATCTGATTTAATAATGGTATCCTCAACTTTAGACATTGATTGAATTTTTACCATTAGTTTATCGTCATGCGTATTGTCGGTTTTTTCGAGTGTCTGCAGCCATTCTGGGGCTTCTACTTCAAGTATGTCCAATCCTTCAGATGTTTGTTGGCCTCCTAGCATCGGCATAGGAACATAAGGTTCCTCATATGACTCGTCTACTTCTATGGGCACTAACTCTTTTGGTTTTGGTTCTATGATCGGGGAGGGCTGTCTTTCATACTAAAGTAATTTCCCTTGCAATTCGGCGACCTGTTCTCTTAGTGCATTCACCTCCTGAGTAGTCGCTGTAGAATCTAGGACCTTTTTTTGTTCTTCTTGCGCCGCTTGCTGTCGGGGAAGAGTATCTTGTTCTTTCTCCAAATTATCATGTGCTACGAGAAGAATAGCATAGCTTTCAAGAATGGTTTTCATGGTCTATGAAGGGACAACTCTAAACCTTTTGGGTCGATTTCATGAGGGGAGCCTTCCATTGCTACCTCTAGGTCCTCTTTGTTTTGCTTTTGAAGTTGTTTGTGCTCTTCTAGAGCAGTGGCCATGTGCTTCCTTAGTAATGTCAGATTACGATGGACTTTGACATTCTCAGACTGATAAAGTTCAAGTAAAGCTTCTACTTTTTTAACTTCTGAAGATTCTGATTACGGAGGAGCTTCCAATAGGGTCTAGTGGGCATGTTCTAGTGTTTGTATAGCATTGATCGAGGTCGGTGTTCTCTGGGCTACAAGCCGCTTCTGTAATTACTAGTGGTCCGTAGTTATATGGCAATGACGATCTTCTAAGCTCTTATGTTCGCTCTCCAGCTGATATATACATTGATGTAATGTAGAAAAAATATTATTTACATTTAGGGATGCTGGGAAAGTGGAGGATGCAGGGGGAATGGGAAAGGGGAAAGGGATCCTTAATGAAGTGGAAACAAGAGGTGATGTGGGGGGGGTATGGGAGATTGTGGGAGTGTGGGGGGAGGGAGTGGTGTCGTAGCTGGTGCTGTTTACATGCTCTCAAAAGTATGTGTTATCATGTAAATGACAACGGAGGGTTTGGTGGATGTGATGTCGATGAACAATGTTGTGAATGTAGGTGTAGCAATCCCTCCAAGTTGGTTGCTAGAGGAAGGAGGAAATCCTATAACCTGTGTAGTGGTGGTGGAGATTAGGGTGGTGGTTTCATGGGGAGAAGTGGAGTGTGGACTGAGAGGTGAGGGGGGTGGGTTTGGGGGCGAGGGTCTGGAGGGTGGTGACAGTAGTGCATTGTGGTATTCTTCTATCTATGTAGTGTTAGCTGGTGCCAATACATCGATAAGAATTTGCTTCCTGGCTCAAATGGGGCGTGTCGGCACTCATTGCTCAAAACGACGGATGTGAGCAATGGCCGAGTGAATGGCTTCATCCAGGCCAAGCACATCATTGTGAAGATTCAATGATTCAATAAATTGTTCGTCTACCCCTTCTTCTCCTAACATTTGACTTATGAGTAACTTCCCTATTTCTAATGACAACTTGTGATGCTCTTGGACTCTTTTCATGGTTTCGTACAATCTTTTGATTTGTGCCATATAGGCTAGGGTGCCCACTAGCTCTGAAATTTCCTCTTGCTCCTGGTCATGTTTGTCATCAGATTCCTCTTCATCAGTTTTTTCTTCTTCTTCCTTCACTTCTATGACTTTAGGTCGAGTAGGGGCTGGAGTCCCTGTAGTTGGTTGCGGTCCTCCGGCCTGATCTTCCTCAGTCTCAAGATTAGCCTCATTAATCATCCTGGCAATTTCTTCATCTATTAAATCATCCAAAGTGTAGCCTTGTGGGAACTCCAAGTCAGAGGGAATCGGAGGGAAAAAAAGATTCGGTCCTGCACTTAGTCTCGGTAAGCGATTCACAAATGGGCGAACACGTGTTGTTTGAGGTGGTGTCACATCTGGGGTGACGGTGGCACCCCTTGCCGGTGCACAAGGTATTTGGACTGCTCCTCTCATTTTCTTAGATGGTGGCCCCGTTGTTGATGGCTGTCTCTAGAATTCTTGGGCTCTGGACCACATCAATGCTGTTTGAATGAGCACATCATAAGCTAAGCACCTATAAATGATCCGTGTAAACGCACAGCATCCATGAAGCACATTCTTATGTTTCTTGCTCCAGTGTTGAACCTTTTTAGTTCATGGCCTTGTAATAATGAGGGGAGCACAAAGGTACTATCCCCTCCTTTGGCTCTGCTAGGGGTGATAGTGATGATCAGGTAGGAGCAACGCAAAAAATCAGGTTTGGGTAATGGGGCTCTAAAGTAGTTGTCCAACCCAACTTTGGTCCATACTGATCTCATCACGTCTCTATTCTGATACTTTTTGAACTTGCGAGTAAAAAAATGGTACCTTCCCCACTTTCCATTAAATTCTATTTCAGCTTGCGAAAAGTAGGTACCCTCTCCTAATGAACCTGTGATGTCATTGAACCAATGTGCATGTTTGCCGACTTGTGATGCGTGCCCCTGTGGAGGGTCCTAAATTGGAAGGAGATGCACTGTCCTGAGTTCTTGAGGCCTCTCTGTTAGTTGTGGATCAAGGAGTAGAGTTTCAATGTCTACTATTTGGGTGCTTGATCGTGCTTGGGAACTAGTTCCTGCTGTTTCTGCCATGTTACTGCTTTGCTTGCCGATTCTGTGAGAATATAGAAGCACATGTTAACATTGTAGTGGACAAGATATGACAGTTTGTCCCCGTTACAACATTAACATGAGGTGCGTGACAAGTTAGTGAGTCAGTTGGTGCTCGATGATTGTGTGTGTAGTTAGTGAACGAATAGTTCTATGAGCTAAGTGGAACGATGCAGTGTGAGGATGATGAAGTTAGTAGATGGAGGTGAATTTACAAATTGGGGTCGCGGGTTTATTACAAGCTTTTTTTCGCCAAACGTAATCCATGGTTTTACAATATGACCGTCGATGGGCTATGGGAGACTTTACATGAGTATCTATTTGAAAATGAGGCTTTTTAGGGACCCATTTACAAGAGACTCTATTAGTGCCTGTTGATGCATGTATGAGTGTGTGTGAATGAAGCACTATCTTGTGAAGCTTATGGGTGTCCACTTGAGCCCACAAGCAAGCCTTAGACACCCATACTTGTCTTGATTGTGGGTCAGCCATCATCGATTGCTTTGGTACCCAGGTAGATAGTCTTTTCGTGGGTGATTGTCAGAGAAGCATTTTATGAGGCGCCCTATGTTGATCACTAGTGTAGGGTTTGGTTGGGGCTTCAGTCAGAGTTGCTTGGGGAAGTTCCCCCTTCTGTACCCATATTTGGTTCAATGGTCGAGATGCCTTGGGCAAGGCAATCTTTGGTTTAGGACCGCTACTTCTTTGCTTCATTTGGACTGCATATATCCCTACGGTAGCTCTCAGTCTCGTTTCATCGAGCCGTTCAAGATCAAAGATCCTTGAAGAGAGTTCATGCCCTATCCACTCCTGCTCTTGTGCTACTTTTAGTGCAGGTATCTGGAAGTCCAATGGTATGACTGCATTTTGGCCAAATACCATATGAAAGGGGGTGGCTTGGAGTACCGTTTTATAGGCAACTCTATATGCCCAAACAACATGATGTAGTTGTTTGTCCCAGTCAGAGCATCTATTATTCACTAATTTGGTTAGCACATTGCATAGAATCTTATTGGTGCTTTCGGCTTGTCCATTAGTCTGTGGATGATAGGGGGGGACTTCTTGTGTGTCACCAAGAAATCTTGGAGAAGATTTTCAATGACTTCATTCAAGAAGTAAGTTCCTCTATCACTTACTAGCTCTATAGGGCCCATATCTCGTGAATACATTCTCAAATAAGAACTTAGTTGTCGTTTGAGCATCGTTCTTTGTTGTGGCTTTCACTTCTACCCATTTGGTTAGATAGTCTGTGGCCACAATGATATATTCAGCATGTGAACCCTTGGCTGGGGGATTAATGGGACCTACAAAGTCTATTCCCCACTTAGAGAATGCACGTCCACCCATCGTAGGTTTCAATGGCATCTCATCTTTACGTATGGGGTATTGAGTTTGCTGACAAACATCACACGGCTTCACATAGGTATGTGCATCCATATGAATGGTCGACCACCACAAGCGAGCAATCAAGATTGCCTTAATCACATGGTATAGGCCAAAGTGTCCTCTTGCTACACCTTGGTAAGTAGTTTCCAACATCTTAATATATTCACTCTCATGGACACATAGTCTGAGATATCCATCTTTTCCACGCTTGTATAGATTATCACCAATGAGTGCGTAATCTAGGGCTTCTTGTTCTAAACTTCTTTTCCTGGCCAACGTCATATCTCAAGGGAATGTTTTCTTCTTCCTCAGGAAGGCTACCCATGGTTCACTCCAATCTGGTATTAGAGACATTTGGTACAGTGTAGCGTGCTCCACAGGTGGCCTAATACGATAAACTAAGCATTCCTTACACAACTTATGGACATCTACTTCCATAGTCGGCCAGTGCACTCTGAGTCTCCTTAGTGTCTGTAAAGTTCTTTGTCTTGAGTAGTGTTGCTCTAATGCACTCACATGTGCTAATTGCAACCACTTCACGTACTCATCCTCTTCCACACAACAACCTAATAACCCTTGATCTGTATGCTTGTACATACATCCTACTATGATATGGTACTTTTGGGCTTTTACTACCTCCCCATCTTAAGTGTCCATTACTAGATGTTTAGGTCCATATGTCAGTACTGGCACTAATGTCTTGGCCCACTACGGTGCACCTTCCAAACTGAACAAGTAAGCATCAGGGAGATCATCTGATACTCGTTATGGGGCCTCTCCGGATGTGAGCCTCGAGAGATGATCCACTCTCAAGTGAGTTTTGCCTTTCCTCACCACTACCTCAAAGTCATATTCCATTAGTAAGAGAAACCATCTTACTAATGTACCTGTAATGCATGGATTGTTTACCAAATACAGTAGCACTTGATGATCATTAAAAAATTTAAATTTATTTGCAAGCAAATAGTGTCTAAATGTTTTAACCGCATATACCATGCCTAATCTTTCTCGTTCGGTGGTCGTATAGTTTTGTTCTGCTACATTCAACTATCTACTAGCATAGGCAATTGGAATATCCATATTACCTTTGCCTATAGGTTGTGCAAGTACACATCCAATAGCATAATTGGATGCATCCACCTGAACATGAAAGGGTTTGTTCCAATCTAGTGTGGTCAAGATTGGTGTTGAACATAATCGCCATTTAAGCTCATTGAAAGAGTTCTCACATTTTTCAGTCCACTCAAAGTTAGTCAAAAGGGAGTACAGAGGCTTTGCAATGATCGCATACATATGAATGAATCGGTGATAATAGCGACAATGCCCCATGAAAGCCTATACCTCTTTGACATTCTTTGGCCTAGGTAGCTCTACAATAGCTCTAACTTTTTCCTCATCCGTGGATATGCCATTCTTTGACAATATGTGTCCTAGAATCATGCCTTGTCTGACCATGAAAACACACTTTTTTGGGTTCAAGCAGACCTGATATTCTCTACATTTGTCAAAGATAGCTCTTAGCTCAGGGATATGGGTCTATTTAATGTTGGAATGACCACAGAGATCATCAACATAGACTTCCAAATTTTTCCTCAAGAATTCTTTAAACACATGGCACATCAGCCTTTGAAAGGTACCTGGCACATTGTTTAGACCAAATGGCATTACCCGAAAAGCAAATATGCCCCACTCTATGGCAAAAGCCATCTTATGTTGATCTTACGGAGCAATGGATACTTGATTGTAGCCAGAAAATCCATCAAGGAAATTGTACACTTCCTTGCCGCCTACTCTTTCTAGTAGATGCTCCGTAATAGGAAGTGGATAGTTATCTCAAATGGTGGTTGCATTAACCTCATTCAAATTAATGCATACACGTAATTTTTTGTTCTTCTTGGGCACCACTATAACGGGGGATACCCACTGTGTGTGCTCAATTTCATAGATGAATCAAGCTTCAACCAAAGGATCTATCTCGTCCTTGATCTTAGCAACATAGTTATCATTATATGTGTATGGCTTCTGCTTGGAGGGTTTGGTGTCTGAGGTCATGGGAATTGTATGAAAGCATATGTTAGGGTCTACAACTTTCAAGTCCTTGTAACTCCAAACAAATACATATCTGTATTCTCTTAGCAAGGCTATCAACTCGTGCTTCTCCTCCTCAGTTAGGCCATGTCCTATGTATGTGCATCTTTCTTCTCCTTCTTCTAAGGCTACAACAATTTTCTTGGTGGTTTCTTTGTTATCATAGGCTTCTCCGGATTGTGCATCACGTTTAGGCATTCTTATAATGACTCTCCTATCTTCTATCTCATACTTCTTAAAATTCTCGAGGACCTCAAACAAAGATTCTTCCTCTTCTAATGTGGTTTCTTTCTTCTTTCTTTTCTTGCCTTCATTTTTGGCAGTCACTTGTGTGCCTAACCTCACATCATTTGTAATCTCTTTGTGTCTCTGAGGATGAGCTTCTACTTCGTAGAAGTATTCTTCATCTGATGCAAAGGGTGCGTCCATAATGATTGACTCTAGATTGGAGTCACTTGCGTCCTCAAATGCATCAGTGCTAGGTTCACATTCTTCTATAACCAAATCATACATAATTGGCTCTATTGTGAAGGCAAAAATGTCATAGCCATCCTCATCACAATGGGGTGTCCATTGTTCTCATTGATGGCTATATCCATTGTTGCTAAAATTTCTTCCCAACCATGAGGTTCAAACTCTTTGTCAAGAAATACTACAGGTGCATAGGCTAGGTCTTGAATTGATCTATGGGTTTCCTTCACACCTACCTCTCTAGCTTTTTCTCTCTTCTCTTCTTATGCTGCTACTTTACAGATCCATAAGTAGGTGTCTTCATGCATCCATGAGGATCCTAATCCTATGGAATCCACTGACTCAGTATCATCCTTAGCTCTATGGATGGCATTCCATTGAATAGGGGGTACATCTCTATGGGAGTAATCCTTGAGATTAACTCTCATTGTAACACCTAATTGTTTCAAATACCAAGAATTGGTTACCCAATCTTGTACCACTTGCAACTGCCGCATAAATGGTCTTTCCAAAATAATCTCATAGGCATGATTCTTGCTAAAGTCACATATGGTAAAAGTATGCTCAAACTCTACACCACACGTGGTGAGAGTTATTCCTTCTAGAATTCCTAAGGGTCACTCGATGTGACCATCGACCATCTACAATTTCATTCTCGTTAGCCTGAGTGCTGGCTTGCCACAACACTTCCATAGGGAAGTGGTAGCAATTGCAACTCCTGCACCTGAGTCCAAACTTTCCTTGGTTGTGTATCCATGATGGGTAATGGGAAGATAGGTGTTTCCTTCTTCTCCTTCACTCATGTCTCCTATCTTGTCCAAGGGTATTTCTGGCACTGTTCTATGAGATCCTACCTGAGAACTAGGTTTAGCTATTTCAGGCATTGGTTGGCTACATGTTTCCATAGTTCCAGCCTAACCTTGAGTAGCTCTTCTAAAGTGAGATTGCACTACACTTTAGTGTTTTTCACTACCTCTGTGTTCCTAGGTATGACTGAGTCTTCATTTCTTACCATGATCATGGGTGCTCTCATACAAGTAGACTTAGCTTCCCATGAGCCTGCAAATTTGGGTAATTCCTGTAACGAATTAGACTCGAAGTCTAATCTCTCATGAGATTGGGCACTCTCCTGCTCCTCATAAATGGAAGGAATTTCTTGTGGGAATTGATCATGCGCATCATCCACAAGGTCAATGGGAGGAGGAACGTCACTTTCTTTAGCCCATTTCTCTTCTTGAATCTCTCGCAAGAATTTTGGTGAATACCGATTCATAGAAGAAGAGGTGTCTGATTCAGTGGAGTTAGGCATGTAATCTTCTTGAGGGGGAATGCTTATTCTTTCACTTGCCTTGTCCCTTCCTTGGGAAGTGGTTTTCTTATCAGATCTTGCGATTATGCTCTCCAGTCTCTCCAACTGTCCATCAAAATGCAACTGTGTCTTAGCTGAGCAAGAGTAGTTGAAGAGTTGACCGACTTCGAACATGGTCTGAGCCAATGCTACCATTTTAACACAAAGCTTGGTTCTTTCTATCTCTAGATGAGCTCTAGGGTAACATTTGTCATGATCTATCACATTTGGCCCGTCTTAAATTCTGGCCTCATATGCCGTAAGCATCATGTCTATGTCCTTAGAAGTGGGGTCAGCTAATACTGATCCTACTCTAGGGGGTCGTGGAATTGTATGAGGTGGGTTGGAAGGTGGCAGATTAGGTGGTGACAAGGATGAAGGTGGTGGTGGTGGTATATGAGAGTGTGTTTGAGAGGTTAGTTCCACAATTTTGGCTTTTGTTTCTCTTATGCTCTCTTCTAATTCGCTCATCTTCTTAGACCATTGTCTTTTCATCCTTTCCCGGTTATCCTTCGAGGCTCTCATCTGTTTCTTGGTGATGCTCTTAGTCTCACTAACCTCGGAAGTCTTTTCTTGGCCTAAACCTAGGTTGTGCTACAAATCCTGAGCTCTGTTGACCACTTGCACTAGTGCAGTGGAAGTTACACTTCCTGTAGAGTCTACTACTAACCCAATAACCTTGATAGGAGTGATTTTTGACATATTGTTGGGGTTCTTTGGGTAGTCTCGTAAGAGATGCTCTTTTTTGCAAACTTGACAAAAGCCTTGAATTGTCGCTGATTAGGGTTGTGTAGGGGCAGGCATCGGGCAATCACAAATGAGATGATCTCCCTGACATCTATAGCATGGTCCTCTAGGAAATGGGGGTCTTACCTGCCTAGGTTGAGGTCTAGGCTTGGGGTTTGCATACATGACATTTGCATATTGTGGCTCCCAACTAGGTTCACTCGGTTCTTCACAATAGTAGGACTTATTATGCTCAAGTGACTGCATGTAGTAAGCCTAGGGGCTATCAATATGTGTAGAGTCAAAACTATGATCAGTGGGTTCACCTTCTGAAAGTAATGGAGTCACTGGCACTATAGCTCTATTTAGATTTTCTTCTGTAATTGCGTACTTCACTCGAATCACATTAGTTGGAGCAGGGGGGTTGGTGTGCTAAAATCAATTGAGGTCTCTGCTGCCCTTGATAGGGTGGTTGATAGGGTTGCTGGGGCCTATCGTATTGTTGTGGTGGGTATTGTTTCTGGTACCTACCCTGTTGCGGATATGGCTGAGGGTAATTTTGTCTGACAGTTTGTTTGTTATAAGGGCAGTCTTGTGCGGTGTGTTTGGTGTAGCTTCACTCTATCGTGCAGTACTCGCTACTAGGATTCACTTGGGGTTGAGCCATAATGGTACATACACTGGCCATATGGTCACCTCCACAAGTATAGCACCACTTCACTAGGGTAAATCGGGGTATCTATTTGCTTGAGACACCTAATTTCTGAGCTACCTTCTCTGCGAGTTCCTCAATAGATGTGGATTGTCTGGAAGAGACGCTGGTAGAGCTATCTGAATCCTTGTAGATTTTTGAAAGCTCCAGCTCCTCTACTAGATTATCCTTTATGTCTATGCACATGCGCACACATGTTTCTATGGTTCTGGGGTCCTTCAGGTACACATATGATCTCAACTTGGTACTCAGCAATCCATCTAAGAATAAATCCACCTATTTGGATGGAGTGGGTAACTCTAGAAAAAGACATCTCTTTAAGTATTGCCTAAACCTTCTTCCTACCAGTCTAACCATCTCTTGAGGTGTCTGCTTGAAACTATGAATCAATGAGAAAGTATTATGTAGTATACCACTCTTAGAGAATATGGTAATGAAAGCCTCTAGAAGTTGGTCTATGTTCCTAAGCTGACTCTCATTTAGTGGTTGAAGCCATGTAAGGGCTATGTTCCTAAGGGTTAGACCAAAAGCATTGTATTGCATGAATAGATCCTCAACTTGTTTAGCTCTCAGGGCTTGCCTAAATTCAGCCACATGATTGTATGGGTCTCCAGTGCCATTGAAGTAATTCTTCATGGACTTAATCAGCTAGGTTGGCCTCAAGGTCCTAGTGTGTTCTCTAGCCTTGGCAAAGGAAAATCATCAGGATTTCTTTTTCTGGCCGATCTCTACATATGTCCCTATGAGCTCCATGAAGTTGGGATGTCCCAGCTCCTTGGTGACTATAGGAGACATTAGATCTTGGATGGTGAAAACAAACTCTCCCTTCCAAGTGTAGGCATGCCTTCCCTGCTCTATGACCACGAAGACCCTCTCTGCAGTATTGTCTAGGTAGACCACTTTGCCAGGACTATCGAGGTCTTTAAACTCATAGATTGTGAGCGTTCTTACCTCATTCGGCTGATCAGGCTTATACCTCCAAAAGGCTTCGCTAGTCCCTCGATTTAAGAGCAGGCCGATGCTCTTATTGTCTTGGGGAACCCACTTGAGATTGATGATTCTCGTCACGATTGATTTACCTTGAGGGGTGTTAAATATGCTCAATACTCCACCCTCATGTGACCACAAATGATCCATGGTGCTCTAAGTTGTAAGGCTCCCATTATGAGGAGAAGCCATTATGAGAGCCCGGATATTTGTGGAACCCTAACTTCCAAGTTAGATGAGGTCTATGTGTGACTGTTGATGGTTGTAGATGATCTTTGTGAGTCTAGCCATTAGGTTAAGTAGGGCATAAACTTCCAAGCCATTGGGTTGCCATTTAAGGTGAAAATAAAGGCCCTACGGCATCGCGCGGTTTCCCCATAAAACCTTAATGGGGGGAGTGCAGAGGGGGGCTTGCCCCCTTCTGCGGAGTCTGGGGGGCCTATCCCCCCGACCCGTAGGGTCAAGACAGTAGGACTTCTGGTCGTGGAGATATTGTCGGATCGTATATTTTACCGACTATTTTGTATCTCCTAACTACGTTTATCTATACCGAACTGCCTTGTAAAAGCTATATAAGCACGGCCCAAGTTGAGCTTTATAGTGCATTGCGCACTAGTAAGCCCTTCATCTAGATTCTATCTAGATCACCATCTAAGCTCCACAGTGGGAGCGCACGGGTGGACAACACCATCATTGGCATTACACTTGACAATCTAAGAATTTGAGTTCTCTATCTCTTAGTCCGTTTCTATCTTCATCTGCGTTTTTTTCTCTCAACTGTGTCTACAGGTCTATTCCGTTGTGCTATTATTTTCTTACATGGTATCAGAGCTCAAGAGGATCTGAGTGGTGCAGAAGCAGAAACACAGAGGTTGCAGAGGTCTAAACAACAAAAGAGAGAAGATGTCAAGCAGTGCATCATCATTTACGACTGGGGGCCAAGGTGGTTCATCAAAAGGAGTAGGTGGTGCACAAGCAAGAGCACCAATGATGCCAGTCATCCCAACATTGCGGATACGGCCACCAACCTTCACAGAAGTTAAACTTGATGGTACGACTACACCCTGTGGAAGTTCAAAATCACTTCTATTCTTGATTCATATGAGCTTTTGGAGACTGTTCTTGGGACTGATCATGAGCCCCAAGAAAGACCTAATCCAAATAATCATGGTCGAATGATTCCTCCTGATGCTAATCTTCTATGTGCTTGGAAACGTAGAATGCAGATGCACTTTGTGCTCTAGTTACAAGTATTCCTGATAGTGTTCTGACTCTCATTCAGCATACTACGAAGGCGTGTGAATCATGGAACATATTGAGAAATCAATATGAAACTCGTAATCAGACATGGATTCAGAACTTGGAGAATCATCTTGCAGCAGAACGGTTTGCTGATGGGGAGATTGCAGAGGTGTTTATCACTCGCATAAAGAATCTACGAGATCAAATGGCGGGAGAAGGTGTTCAAAAGTCAAGTGAGAAGCTAGCTCGTCGTTGTCTTCAAATCTATCCACCTAATTTTGATGGTTTGGTAACTGCTCTTAACACTCAAATCAGACCTCAACCACTAACGTTTGAAGAATTTAGTGCCTTACTCATGGAGGAGGAGCTGGGGCTCAAGGCAAGGAGTGGTGGTAGCAAAGGAGATGTTGCATTCACAGCAAATGCCAAAGGAGGCAAAGCAGAATCTTCAAAAGATGGAGACAAAAAGAAGAATGGCAAAAAGAAGTTCAAGGGAGAGTGTTTCCACTGCAAGAAGAAAGGACACAGAATCCAAGACTTTCACATCAAGAAGGCAAAAGAGAAGAGTGGCTCTTCAAAAGGTGGCAAGGGCAAGGAGTCTACCAACACAGCAGAAATAGAGCTTGAGTTATTTGTTACGATAGAGGAGGTGTGCTCCTCGGCTTAAGATTCAGGAATAAATGACTCATGGGTGTTGGACAATTGTGCATCTCATCACATGATGAGTAGAAAAGACCTTTACGGTTCCTTACAACCTCTAAAGGAACCCATCACAGTAAAGGTAGGGAACAATTCAAGATGTCCTACAGAGGGAAAAGGTACGGTTTCTTTCATTAACTCTAATGGTGATATCAGAAAGGTTTCAAATATGTTGTATGTTCCACAAATAAAACAAAATCTACTTTCAGTAGCTTCTATAACTCATCAAGGTCATCAAGTATCTTTGAGTAAGAGAGGAGCTAAGATTATGGATGGTGACAACAACATTGTTGGGACTGGCATAAGGAGGAACAACCTGTATGAGTTGTGTGCTCTTAGAACCACTACAAACCTGGGCACAAGTAAGGTATGGCATGAGAGATTCGGCCACATTGGATACCCTGTACTGAAGGAGATGCATCGCAAAGGTATGGTTGCACACCTACCATCGATTGCAGAAATGAGGGAACCATGTGAAGCTTGCATGATGGGCAAGCAATAGAGGAAGGCGTTTTCACAAGAAAGCAAGAACAGGGCAAGCTATCCTCTAGAGTTGGTGCATGGTGACTTGTGCGGAAAACTGCCTACAAGGGCCTTGGGCGGATCTACCTACTTCATGTTACTTGTCAACGACTATAGCAAGAAGATGTGGGTGTACTTCCTTCGCGATAAGGCTCAAGCTTTTGGTAAGTTTAAAGAATGGCTTCAGCTTGTTAAAACTGAAACAGGGAAGAAGATGAAGAAATTTAAGACAAACGGTGGTGGTGAGTTCACATCAATAGAGTTTGAAGATTTTTGCAAGATTAAGGGAATCAAGCATCAACTCACAGTGGCACATAGTCCTCAACAAAACACTGTCGTAGAACATTGGAATCGAACTATCATGGAGATGGCAAGGTGCATGTTGAAAGAAAAGGGTTTGCCTAATCAATTTTGGGCAGAGGCTGTCAACACTGTTGTCTACATCTTGAATCAAAGCTAGACCAAGGCACTTGATGGAAAGACTCCACAAGAAGCCTACACTGGTAAAAAGCCTTCTAATTCCCATTTCAAAGTATTTGGAAGTGAATGTTATGTACATGTTCCAGATAGGGAGAGAAACAAGCTTCAACCAAAAAGCATCAAATGTATCTTCCTAGGGTACAGTGAAGATAAGAAGGCTTATAAGCTTTATGACCTTGAGGCTAAGAAGATCATGGGGAGTCGTGATGTGGTGTTTAAGGAGGAGCAGCCACATGCAATGGAGGAGGAAAAGAGAGCTTCCACTTTATCATTAGGCAAAGGGGAAATCCACTATGAACCTGGCCCAAGAGCTATCCCTTCTACACAAGAGAAGGAAGCATCATCTTTAGATGATGAGTCTGAAAGTCACCAACCTGCGGACACCCAAGTGGAAAAACCATTGCCATGTTGGGTGAGGCAGCTCTATGATTCTGCAAACCCCATCCCATAGTCACTAGAACAAGTTGCAGATGGACTGAGGTGATCACAGAGAATAGAGGAACAGAGACGGGCAAGCACCCATATTGTAAACACAACCTTGATGGCTGATCTCATTCAAGAAGAAGCAAAAGAACCAACCAATGTGGAAGAGTCACTCCATGATCCGAATTGGAGGGCTTCCATGCAAACAGAGTACAAAAATGAAGAATGGAGCTTGGGAGCTAGTGCATCGACCCCCTAAGCATAAAGTCATTGGCAGCAAGTGGGTTTGGAAGCTAAAGTACAAGCCTACATTGGTAAAAAGCCTTCTATTTCCCATTTCAAAGTATTTGGAAGTGAATGTTATGTACATGTTCCAAATAGGGAGAGAAACAAGCTTCAACCAAAATGCATCAAATGTATCTTCCTAGGGTACAGTGAAGATAAGAAGGCTTATAAGCTTTATGACCCTGAGGCTAAGAAGATCATGGCGAGTCGTGATGTGGTGTTTAAGGAGGAGCAGCCACATGCAATGGAGGAGGAAAACAGAGCTTCCACTTTATCATTAGGCAAAGGGGAAATCCACTATGAACCTGGCCCAAGAGCTATCCCTTCTACACAAGAGAAGGAAGCATCATCTTCAGATGATGAGTCTGAAAGTCACCAACCTGCCGACACCGAAGTGGAAAAACCATTGCCATGTTGGGTAAGGCAGCTCTATGATTTTGCAAACCCCATCCCATAGTCACTAGAACAAGTTGCAGATGGACCGAGGTGATCATAGAGAATAGAGGAATAGAGACGGGCAAGCACCCATATTGTAAACACAACCTTGAAGGCTGATCTCATTCAAGAAGAAGCAAAGGAACCAACCAATCTGGAAGAGACACTCCATGATCCGACTTGGAGGGCTGCCATGCAAACAGAATACAAAAATATCATGAAGAATGGAGCTTGGGAGCTAGTGGATTGACCCCCTAAGCGTAAAGTCATTGGCACCAAGTGGGTTTGGAGCTAAAGTACAAGCCTACACTGGTAAAAAGCCTTCTATATCCCATTTCAAAGTATTTGGAAGTGAATGTTATGTACATGTTCCAGATAGGGAGAGAAACAAGCTTCAACCAAAAAGCATCAAATGTATCTTCCTAGGGTACAATGAAGATAAGAAGGCTTATAAGCTTTATGACCCTGAGGCTAAGAAGATCATGGCGAGTCATGATGTGGTGTTTATGGAGGAGCAGCCACATGGAATGGAGGAGGAAAAGAGAGCTTCCACTTTATCATTAGGCGAAGGGGAAATCCACTATGAACCTGGCCCAAGAGCTATCCCTTCTACACAAGAGAAGGAAGCATCATCTTCAGATGATGATTCTGAAAGTCATCAACCTACCGACACCCAAGTGGAAAAACCATTGCCATGTTGGGTGAGGCAGCTCTATGATTCTGCAAACCCCATCCCATAGTCACTAGAACAAGTTGCAGATGGACCAAGATGATCACAGAGAATAGAGGAACAGAGAGAGGCAAGCACCCATATTGAAACACAACCTTGATGGCTGATCTCATTCAAGAAGAAGCAAAGGAACCAACCAATGTGGAAGAGGCACTCCATGATCTGAATTGGAGGGCTGCCATGCAAACAGAATACAAAAATATCATGAAGAATGGAGCTTGGGAGCTAGTGGATCGACCCCCTAAGCGTAAAGTCATTGGCACCAAGTGGGTTTGGAAGCTAAAGTACAAGGTTGATGGTATTCTAGAAAAATATAAAGCAAGACTTGTTGCACAGGGCTACTCACAAGTTGAAGGCATTGAATTTTGTGAATCATTTGCCCCGATTGCAAGAATGACTACTATCCGAGTAGTACAAGCTATGGCTGTACATAAGCATTGGCTAGTCTATCACACGGATGTCAAATTAGCGTTCCTGAATGGAGACCTCAAGGAGGAGGTATATGTGTCTCAGCCACCAGGGTTTGAAGCTCCCCATTTAGAGGACAAGGTATGTAAGCTGAAGAAGGCATTATATGGGCTAAAACAAGCCCCTAGAGCATGGTACCAACAGATAGATAAGTATCTCTTGGATCTAGGTTTCAAAAGATGTGCTTCTTATGCTAACTTGTATGTTCTAAAGAGAGGAGGGAAGACAATTGTGCTTGTACTCTATGTAGATGACCTTGTGATACAGGAAATGATGATGCTCTTCTTCAACAAACAAAAGATGCCCTGAGTTCAGGATTTGAAATGATAGACTTGGGCTTAATGCATTATTGCTTAGGTCTTGGAGTTTGGCAGGAACCAGGGAAGATTTTCATCTCTCAACAAAAGTATGTAAGGCAAATATTGAAGGCATTTGACATGGAGGATTGCAAGCAAATTTCTACACCTATGGAGGTCAACACAAAATTATCTATTGAAGATAATTCATCTCCAGTGGATATTGGAAGATACAAGAAATTAGTTGGAAGTCTCATCTACTTGTGCAATAGTAGACCTGACATCTCTTATGGTGTTGGAGTAGTAAGCAGGTTCTCTAATAAGGCTTGCCAAACTCATTGGAAGGCAAGCATGCGAATACTCAGGTATGTGAAAGGAACTACTGATTATGGTATTCTTTATGAAGAAGGATCATCTATGGTCGGATACTGTGACTCAGATTGGGCAGGAGATATTGATACCAGAAAATCAGTTTCTGGATATTTCTTTTCTTTAGGATAAGGGATTTTCTCTTGGGTTAGTAAGAAGCAAATGACCATAGCATTATCTTCTACTGAAGCTGAGTACAAAGCTGCATGTGTTGCAGCATGTGAAGCAGTATGGTTGAGGTGGATCCTATAGCACATAGGAATACAAGGACATGAGGCTACAAAGTTGAAGTGTGACAACCAAAGTTGCATGGCCATTGCCAAAAATCGTGTTTTCCATGCACGTAGAAAGCACATAGAAATTCAATATCACTATGTGCGTGAGTTGATTGAGAACGGGGTCATGGAGATAAACTATTGTCCTATTGAAGAAAATGGAACAGACATCTTCACCAAGGCTCTTGGGAGAGAGCAACTTCTTCGACACTTTCCAAAGCTTGGGATTGGACCAAGGAGGTAGTTCACCATTGGGTGGACATTGAGGGGGGGTGTTAAATATGCTCAATAATCCACCCTCATGTGACCACAAATGATCCATGGTGCTCTAAGTTGTAAGGCCCCCATTATGAGGAGAAGCCATTATGAGAGCCCGAATATTTGTGGAACCCTAACTTCCAATTTAGATGAGGTCTATGTGTGACCGTTGATGGTTGTAGATGATCTTTGTGAGCCTAGCCGTTAGCTTAGGTAGGGCATAAACTTCCAAGCCATTGGGTTTCCATTTAAGGTGAAAATAAAGGCCCTATGGTGTTGCGTGGTTTCCCCATAGAACCTTAATGGGGGGAGTGCAGAGGGGGGCTTGCCCCCTTCTGCGCGGTCCGGGGGGCCTATCCCCCCAGCCAGTAGGGCCGAGACGGTAGGACTTCTGGTCGTAGAGATATTCTCGAATCGTATATTTTACCGACTATTTTGTATCTCTTGACTACATTTATCTATACCGAACCACCTTGTAAAAGGTATATAAGCACGGCCCAGGTTAAGCTTTATAGAGCATTGCGCACTAGTAAGCCCTTCATCTAGAGTCTGTCTAGATCGCCATCTAAGATCCACAGTGGGAGCGCATGGGTGGACATCACCATCATTGTAATTGCATTACGCTCAGCAATCTAAGAATTTGAGTTCTCTATCTCTCAGTCTGCATCTATCTTTGTTCGCGTTTTTTCCTCTCAACTCTGTCTACAGGTGTATTCCGTTGTGCTGTTATTTTCTTACAAGAGGTTCTGGGCTCTCTTCCTATGTTCCCTTGCTCTATGTCACCTATGTCCGTTTCTAGGGTTACATTTCTAAATTCATATTTCCTATCTGGGTGATTGGTGACTACGTACATGGCTCCTTCTTTGTCCAAGTATGCACCATTTTCAAACTTGACTGACTGCTAGATGTTCTAGTCCAATGGGTTGATCTAGGTTTTTGATTTGGGCCACGGATCTTCTTAGGCCGTCCTTGTAGATGCAAGCACCTAATCGGTTGGTCCTAAGGTATTCTAGTTGCATGTTGTAAGGACCTTCGACCTTTTATAAGTAGGCCACACCTGAACTTCCTATGGGTCTCTCCATTCCATGAGACATCTCTGATTCGCTAGTTTCAGAGCTAGGGTAGTATGGATGAGCACTCAACTGCTAGGCCCAAGATCAAGCAGTGTGAGTGACACTCGCCTCTGAGGATCTAAGGCTTTGTCTATCTCTCCCTAGGTGTCATCCTGATCTAAGGTTCATATGCATGAATGAACAATCCCAATTTTTACCCAAAGTACAACCTTGTTGCTGATTCTTTCTTATTAATCACTGGATTCTTTTTATTTTGTTATCGTGGTTATGGTCTTGTTTGATTTCACATCGTCAGGAATACTTGAGTGAATTTTCACACTTGAAGTTGATCATAATAAAATTAGTTCTTTCCTTTAAGGTTATCGTCACATGCATAGGTTATCTCTTGACTTGAACTTGATTACTTAGATAGTCTTCAACTTGTCTCATGCCTATCATCACCCTTACTTACTTCCAACACTATGCATTCTTAGCCTAAGCTAGGAATTGACTAAGGGAGTTAAGAGAATTTCCAGCCTCAAGCTCTTGCCTTTTGATTACTACTTGAGCCCAAGACGTGCTTTGCCCAAGCTCTATGATCACCTTGCTAAGGTTGCTTGAAATACTTTCTTGCACACCCGAACCTGCAAATTTTACCAATTAAAAAATGGACTTGACCACAATGGATTGACAAGCAAAAACAATCTTCAACATTCACTGAGAAGTACAATCCCTTTGCTTTTCTTTTTTACCCTAAACAATATTCTCACTTCCCTAGGACTAAATAATGGTCAACATAAAAATACTTGTACTAGAACTCGACATAGGATTATTACAAAAACTAGTGGATCTTCACCTAGGATTCTATACCAGCTTTCCAATATTTCAAAAATTGTAGCAAAGAGAGTTTGTATGAAGAAGTTATGGCTAGCCAGGCACTCGAGAATTGAAACAAGAGAAACACGCGCTTAAGGATAGCTCGCAGTGTCTTCTAACGCTTCTTTATGCTCTAATGACCCTTAATGTTTGCCAAATTTTGGCCAAAAATAGAATAAATTTCTTTTGCCCTAAAATATGGCGAATTTTCCCATCAATCATGATCGAGTGGTCTCCCAATTGTGATTGATGTGTCAGTCATGATCGACTGTTCGATCGCGATTGACAGGTCCATCGTGGCTGTCAGTCGTGATTGATGGATCAATCACAATTGACACGTGGCCCGAAAATTCCATCAATCATGGTCAAACTATCGTTGAGTGAGTTGATCGTGATGGACAGGTCGGTCACGATTGATGGGTCGGTCGCGATTGACATGTGGCATGTGAAGGCTCTATTGATCATGGTCAATCAATCATGGACTCTATTGGTCGTGATCGACGTGTGGATTGTGATTGACAGGTCCGTCAACAGGTGTCCGTCATCACTTGCCAGTCGCGATTGACATGTCAATCGCAATTGATAGAAAACAGAGGAATTTTACAATTTTAATCACACTTTTAGGATGCCCTAGGCCTAAGCATTATGTTTATGCACTTATTTAGCAAAATGATCGATTTTTTCCATCAGCTGTGATTGACAAAAGTCAACCCCTTGGGATGTACACAGTCAAAAATTTTACTTGCTGGAGCTGGTACGACCGCTAGGGATGATGATTCCTGTTGATATATTTAGGTAGTGATGTGTGTGAACACTCTAGGACCGCCGGGGCACTTTTTTCCCTCTTTAGGAGGTTTTTTTCCCCCGGCTTGTATATATGCCTATTGCCCTAATGGGCTACTTATCTTTGTACATTCTCTAGTAATACATTCAGTCTTGTGTGTTGTGCTCCAAGCTTCTTCTTCTTCCTTGTGCTGTTCACGTGCTTCCGCAGACGTCTAACTCCAACAATTGGTATCAGAGCAGGTCGTTGCTTCTTCTAGGGCGCCGTCGACACTCCTCCGTTTGCAGTCTCAGATTCGCACAAAATTTGGTGAGCATACTCAGGGTGTTTCCGAGATCAAAACATCTTTGCTCTGTGGTGCCGAAATCGCGATCTGAGCTCGTTTCGGCCTCCGAACGCACTATCGCAGTGCTTGTGCAGGCTATTTCGTCCTTTTGTGCCAAAGGTATATACCAGTTTCTGTTCGCCAGTTTAAGCGTCTCCAAGTCTGCTACAGGTCTAGCAGAACTCGTCTGGGCAGTTCTGTTCAACTTTTTGAGATACAGTCAATTTTCTGCATCAAGGTATTTTAGTCACCGGCCATGGCTGAAAGCAGTGATGTATTCCGTATGTTGGCTGTTGAGGATAAGTTGGATGGTACCAACTACCCATTATGGGCTTATATGATGCGACATGAACTCGTTGCAAAAGGATTGTGGAACATTGTGCAGGGTGTTGAAAGACGTCCTGTTACACCTGTAACGATAGGTACTGCAAATACAGGTGTTGGAGCTGATGAAGATGGTGTCGAAGATGATATTCCTGTTAAAAGTCAAGCTTCAAGCTAAAAAATTCGTGGGAAATCTTTTATGGACATGTGGAGCAATCAAAGGAAGCCAAAAGCCACGAGATTCCATCAAGAAAAGTCACTCAACCACTCCGCAAGTCATCTCAACTAATTCCTCCAAGTTAGGAGGCTGATTTGGAAAGGTAGTTCCTAGATTTTAGGGGCACACCTCTCACTATAAAAGGAGCATGTATCCCGACTTCTTTTGGGGCCATCTTCTTGGAGTTTTAGCTCATGTAAAGTGAGCACTAAGTGCTGGAGTTGTGATAAGCAAGCCCCTTGCTTAAGCAACCCCCTTGCTTGCTTGTTTGTTTTCTTTTAGTAGGCATATCTATGTGTGTGCGCAGGCAGTGTTGCAACTCTCTACCCCTGAGTTGTTAGCATTGGTTCTCCCTCATATGGTATCCATTTGATGTAATTCTTGTCTCATTGGATAGCTATAAGAGTCTATTTTATGCTTACCAATTCTCTAGAGCATTCTCTGAGTAAGCTGGGAGCAACATTCATTTTAGTGAAGTTGTGTGATTGATATCTCTCTCTTTGTGTAGGCTCTGTTGGAAATATTTTGCTCTCTCTTGTAAGGGCTGGTTCTCCTTCTCTATGTATCCATTTGCTATGATTTTGGTGTCATTGGGTAGCTATTAGAGTGCTCTAAAGTTGACCAAAGTTTGATATTCATTCTCTGTATAATCTCTGAGAAAAGCTTGCTGGAGTGAAGTGAGGTATCTTCTTGATTGGCAGTTGTGAGCATTCAACTAGCTCATGTTGTAGACATTGTTTCTCCTTGTGTAGGCATCTATTTGAAGTGAAATTTGGTTTGTTGGAAAGCTCTTGGTGTCTACTACAGGTCTACAAAAGCTCACTGGAGTTCTCTACATATGCTCTGAGTAAGAGCATTTGTGGTGTGCAGAGGTCAAAGAAGGATACCTGTGGAGGTCATTCACGCTTCGTCGTTGCTTAGGGGTTGAGATACTTCCCCCATCAGTGGTATCAGAGCATTTGGGCATCTTGGAGGTATCACATACAAGCAAGAAGACCTCTTGGAGTTGGTGGTTCAAGATTTGCATCAACAAAAGCTTCTTGGAGGTAGCTCACATCAAGGGGGAGCTATTCTACTCAAATTTGCAAGAGCACGAGGTGTCCATCTAAGGAAAGCTTTGGATTGAGGTAACCTCAGAGCCTCATTTTCATTTTACACACATTGGAGCATTAGCCAAGGGCTAGGTCAAGTATCAAAGACTAGATATGGGAGACTTCAACACTCAAATTGAAAAGCTAGACAAAGGTAACTATCAACCATGGAGATTTAGGGTCTCCAACTATCTTATGGGCAAGGGCCTTTGGGGGTTGATTAGTGGAAGTGAACCAAGACCTAGGTTGGATGAGAATCCAACCAATGACCAGAGAAGGGCCTTTAGGGAATGGAATGAAAGAGACAAGAGGGTTATCTTTATTCTTTCCCAACACATTAGCAATAGCATGATCGGCCATATCCAAGACTTGGATTCAAGCATGAAGGTATGGGAGACACTTGAAAGGCTTTATTCAACAAGCACCAAAGCAAGGAAGATCCAACTCAAGAATGAGCTCAACAACCTTAGGAAGAGCTCATGGAGTAGCATGAATGACTACATACTTAAGGTCAAGGAGTTATCAGATGCATTGGGATCCATTGGAAGCCACGTAGACGATGACGATCTTGTGGCTTATACTCTCAATGGTTTGAGAGATGATGAGAAGTGGAAACCCTTTACCACTTCAGTATATGTAAGGGATAATCTTCCCGATTTTGAGCAATTGGTTGCTCTCATGGTCACCGAAGAAATGAACATAGGTGGAAGTTCAACTAAAAGCAAGGATGCACAAGTTTTCTATGCAGGTAATCAAAGGGGTAAAGGAAGACGAGGACAAGGAAGGGGAAAGGAAGGTTTGGAGGAAGGCAAGTCCACTCAAGCAATCAAGGAAATGACCAAGGCACCTCATCACAAAGAGGGAGAGGAAGAACAAGAGGAAGAGGAGGACGACAACAACAAAACAGGAATCAAGATGGTGAAGGATGTTACATATGTGGCAAGTTTGGCCACTATGCTAGAGATTGCTACCAAGGAGGAAACCAAAGGAGCTATAATCAAGGTTCTTCATACAAAGGCCAAGGTAATTATGCTTCTACAAGTTCAGAAAATGACAATCTCTTGATGATGCACATGAATGGGAATTCAAGCAAAGTAGATAACACTTGGTATATTGATAGTGGATGTAGCAACCATATGAGTTGCAATGCTTCTTGGTTTACTAATCTACATGTTCCCAAAGGTAAAGGACATGTAGAAACAGGTGATGATACAGCCCATGAGATCTCCCATGTTGGAGATGTAGCTTTGGATGACAAGGAGGAAGGAAGATGTCTCAAGGATGTCTTGCATGTACCTACTATCACAAAGAACTTGGTGTCCGTTGGGCAAATGGTTGAAAGAGGCTATCAAGTAAGGTTCAACAAAGGTGGATGCTTTGTGGAGAACCCTAAGCAAGGTTACAAGGTCATAGCAAGAGGAAAGAAGCAAGGGAGACTCTTCACCTTGGAGGTAAATTCTCATTCCACTCAACATGTCTACTTCACATATGGAAACAAGAGGATTTCGGAGTTGGACTTGTGGCACAAGAGGATAGGACACATCAACATACAAAGAATGAAGGAAATGCAATTCAAGAGGCTGGTTGAAGGTCTTCCCAACTTCCAAGGACAAGGTATGAAGCATTTATGTGAATCTTGTCAACTAGGGAAGCAAGCGAGACTTCCATTCAAGAAGAGTGGCTACATAAGCCAACATCCATTGGAGTTGATACATACAGATGTGTGGGGGCCAACCAAAGAGCAATCCATTGGAGGTAACAAGTACTTTGTCACTTTTATAGATGATTGCACAAGGATGGTTTGGGTTTATTTCATAAAAAACAAATCAGATGTGTTTACATGTTTCAAAGCATTCAAGGCAATGGTAGAGAAGGAAACAGGTACATATATCAAGAAGCTAAGGTCCGATGGAGGGGGAGAATATTTCTCAAATGAGTTTTCTGATTTTTTAATGGATCAAGGCATCAAGAGGCAAGTAACATGCAGGTACACACCCCAACAAAATGGAGTAGCAGAGAGAAAGAATAGATACATTGTCGAGATCGCTAGAGCAATGCTTAATGAGATGAATGTACCTAACATGTTTTGGAGTGATGCAGCAAATACCGCCGTGTATCTAATGAATAGGGCTCCTACCTCAGGGATCCATGGCTTGACACCATATCAAGCCTATTATGGTAAGAAACCTGATCTTTCCCACTTGAAGATATTTGGATGTACTTGTTATGTACATGTGCCAAGTGAATTGAGGCACAAGCTACAACCAAAGGCAGAAAAGTGTGTGTTTCTAGGATATTCAAATGATCATAAAGGTTACAGGTGCTTTGTAGCTCAATGATGAGTAGCACCTCCTTTAATGTCAATCCGGGAAGACGTGAGGATGGTATGAAGACCTCGAGCAAGTGGCGACACAAGTGCGTGAGTGAGAAGCACACAAGCATGCACACACATACACACACACGCGCACACACTGTAAGACAAAGAGTGGGGAGCAATGGAGTTCTTTAGATTACTTTCACAAGCTCTTACAAGTTCGTTTCAATTACAATCTAACCTCAAAAATGAGCTCTCTAGCTCTTTTTATAGTTTTTGACTAGCTTTTGGCCCTGTCCAGACCTAGTGTCCGGCCTAGTTAAAAATTAGGTTCCAGGGCCAATTTGAGGGCTCAATCGGAGTCTAAAAAATACGAAAATTGATATGTAGATACTTCTAAGGCTCCTCAAGCTCAAGGACTCCTTGGCTTGCACAAAATGGAGCTACAAAAATATGAAATGGTATTTACAATGATTGTTAGTGATGAGAATCACTGTTAAAAGATGTAGATTGGAAAAATTGAATGGCCTATCTGCCAGATTTGCGTCGACTGCTTTGACTGCTTTGTCTACTTACTCCTTCACCTTGTTCTGACTCTCTCCGTTGGCTTCCGTGTCTCGTCAATCCTTGGGTTCCTTGGCTTCCTTGTCTAGTCAGTCCTTGGGTGCCCATACTGCTCTCAACACCCCCCCCTCTCTCGCGTCTGTCGTCCCTGACAGACCCTTGTTGCTGGGGGTGTTGGATGTAATATTCCACAACCTGAGTGGCAAGCTGGTGTTCTTGTAAGCGTAGTCCTCTGGCCAAATCTGTCATCATACGATCCCAATCGATTGGTCCTTGAATGTCCGGATGTGGCAGACGTAACTGATCTGCATGGATCGCTTGTTCTACTGCGAATAGATGTAGCAAATGTGTGGGCTTGGGAATGAAAATTTCGGAATTGTATTCCCAGAAGCCCGTAGAGAACATTTCCTCAAATGTTTGCTTGAAGCATGCGGGCAAGTACTTGATTCGTGCATGCCAAGCAAAGATAACCGTGACCGAGGGGGTTTGGCTCATGTCGTAGACTAAATCCTTGTTGCCTTGAGCGAATCCAGGAGCGGAGATGTATGGAGCTTGGACATTCCGAAAGGTTTTGAAGACAATGGTCATGAGTTCAAATATCTTCATACACATTTTCGCTGCTATATCAGGTACATTATTTAGGCGTGCAGACCAGTGCCGAATGGTTGATATCATGTAGGCTACGGTTGGAGGTCCTCGAGGTGGAGCAAAATACGGGTAGTTAACCCAAGCGGAGCACTCTTTGTTGTTGCGTACCTTGATTGCAAATGCTTGCCAGGATCTGCGACGTACCACTGGACAATAGCATGGATTATACTTGATGTAGAGTGGCATGGTAGCCCAGGTACTCATCATCTCTGGGTAATCGGTGAGTAAACGTGCACGCCAATTAGGTTGGAAAATGGAGCCAGCACGTGCATCGGTCGGTAAATCCCCTATCTCAAATTGAGTAGCGAATGTGGGCTCCTTCCCTGTATGTCTTTTAACTTCTGCATTATAATCATGTAGTAAGACAAAATAGGGCATGTATTGCGACTCTGATGTGGTGATTAATCGTTGATGAGATAAGTTTTGAAAGTAGGAAGACCGGAGGACATTTTCTTCCAGATTTGTGAGAGATTGCACTTGCACGGCCACACGATCATCATGTGTCTTACCCACTTTCTCGACCCTTCTGACCCAATCTGGAACTTGAATTTCTAACGTGTCTTGTCCTTCTTCTGTAGTTCGGCCACCAGGCGTCGGCATAGGCTCGTAGGGCTCTTCGTAGCTGTCCTCGACGGGGATTTCCACTACTGTTTCAGGTTCTGGTTCTTCAATGGGCGAGGGTGGTCGTTCATATGGTAGGAGGCGTGCTTGGAGTTCTGCCACCTGTTTCCGAAGGGTCTCCATTTCTTCTGTAGATTGTTGCAAGATTACCTGCTCCTGTTGAGCAGTGGGTACACTGGCTAACTGTTTCTTTAGATCGGCACATTCAGTCTCTAGTTTTTCATATGACTCCAGGAAATTTGCATGCTCCTCAAGTAGGATGCGGATGTCTTCTGATGGAACTGCTCTATATCTGGTAGGGCTAATGGTTGCTCCTACGGTTCCTTCCATAGCTGCTTCAAAATTATCTTGGTTTTGTTGTTGAAGGCGTTTGTTCTCTTCTAGTGCTGCTGCCATATGCTTTCTTAGTAGTCCCATGTTGCGTCTGAGTGTAGCGTTAGATATCATTTGCGCTTGAAGCACTGTTTCTAGTTCCTTGACTGCTTGGTCATCTACAGTTGATGCCTTGGATTCCAATTCGGAGTGAGCCTGCTGTAGTGTGGTATGCTCGTCTAGGAGCATCCGGTAGTCAGCCTCAATAGTGGTGACTCTAGCTTGGAGACGTTGAGATTCTGCCTGGAGAGTAGCATTGCGTTCTTCTAATTGATGGAAGTCTTGTTGTAGCTGATGTGCACACTGAAGTAATGTGTCGAACGTACTATTTACATTATGAGGTGCAAGGGAAATAGTTTGAAATGCAGAGGAGGTGGGATGGGGTAGGGGTGTAGTGAATGCTGTGTGTGCCACTGATGTGAGTGGTGAGGTGGGGGGCAAGGGAGGGGAAGGTGGGGAAATCGTGGGGAGAGGTGCTGTGGTTGGTGAAATGTCCATTGGATCAGACAAGGTGGTGTGTGCAGGGGCTACCATATAGGTGGGTATGGTAGGTGAAGTGAGTGTGGTGTCCGTGTAAATGGATGTCGTTGCGAACATCGGAGGAAGGTGGCTTTGAAACATGGGAGAGCGGAAGAACTGCTCCACAAAGGACGGGTATTGTGGTGGTGAGGTCCGGTTGAAAGAGGTGTAGGGGCCAGCTGGGAAGTGAGGGTTATGGAATGAAGGTACTCGTATTGGGGGGTAGGTCGGGAAACACAGGGTTCCTTCCGTGGGTGCTGGGTTGCCAACTACGCTGGTGATTATGGGATGGCCAGTCATGGGTTCAGCGGATAGATGGGACGAAGTGTATAAGGGATTGGTGACGAAGGAGAAGAGGGTGTCTTGTGAGGTGGGTTCTCGAAATGAGAATGATTTGAATGAGGATGGATTATAAGTGGAGGTAGAGGTGATGACTGTCGTTTCTTCCAAGGTGGGAGGTGGTGGCGGGGGCGGAGAAGGTGGTGATGGAGGATGCTGGGGTGAGATGGGTGATGTCTGAACGAAGGTTTCAGCGGAGAGGTCAGTGGTGGTTATGGGGGTGGCTGTGGTCTCAATGGGTACTTCCGGTTCTGTGACGGGTATCCTGATAGTCTTACCTGCTCGTGGTAATGTGTCCACTCTGCGTTTGTCATACCTTACGGACTGGCGGACTGCGGTGTGGACAGCCTCTGGAACTCCTAAGGAGTCTGACACTAATTTGAGGGTGTCAATGAAATGTTGGTCCACTCCTTCATCTGATAGCATTTCTTGCATCAAAGCTTGACCTGATACCAGAGAGAGCTGATGCCTTTCTTGTACTGCTTTGATAGTGTCGTATAGCCTTCGTAGTTGAGCTGTATATGCAGGTGCACCTACAAGTTCTGGCACTTCTTGTTGCTCTTCTTGGTGCTCTTGATCATACTCCTCCTCATCATCCTCCTGTTCTTCATCTCCGTCATCTTCTTCCTCCACTTCAACAGGCGTGACAGGTGCTTGGGAGGTTGTGGCCTGCGTTTGTACATTTTCCGCTTGTTGTGCCTCTTCTGCCTCCAGCTCTACATCTTGTAATAGTTGTTCGAAGTCTTCATTAGTGAGTTCGTCCAATGGTGCACCACTAGGAAATTCGAGATCCGTTGGGATGGGAGGAAATATCAAAGTGGAACCATCGGTGCTGCGTCTTGGAAGTCGGAGTGTGAATGGTCGGACTCTTCGGGGTGGCGGGGTGACTTCTGGTGTTAGGGTCGCTCCACGTGGCTGAGCACATGGGACTTGGACCGTGCCTCTCATCTTCTTAGAAGGGGGTCCAGTGGATGTCCTGCCTCGAAACTGCTCTACCCGATTCCACATCAGGGCTCGTTGGATTGGGATGTCATAAGCCAAACACCTATAGATGATTCTTGTCAGAGCACAGCAACCATATAAAACCTGTTTCCGCGGCCAGCGCTTGTGAGCTAAGTGTATCTGATCAATTATCCAGTGGGGTAGGTTGATGGTGAGGCTCTGTGTCTCTGCCAGATACAGGCTAAACCAAATCTTTTTGTGCGGCATGGTGAATCTATCCTGCGCCGGGAAAGCAAAGTGTTGCATGCACATGCGAAGGTGTATTGCAATATTAGGCGTCATGGATACCATGTCTTTGAGTTTGGTGAGACTTCGATTCTTCATGTAGTCCGGTACTAGGGTTTCCTTTTCTGTAGGAATATGCATGCCGCGCATATCCAGAGCTTCTCTCACCAAATTGTTTGATAGCCTAAACCTCTTGAGCTCATTCCCCTTTGTCAGAGATGGAATCACAAATGAGCTTGCACCTTTTGGGTTCGGATTTGGAGTCAAGGTGTTGATGAGATAGTAGCATCGCATGAAGTCAGGTTTTGGGAGTCGGGCACTGAAATAGGCACTCAATCCGGCTTTTTCCCATATCGGACGTAGACTTTCCGCATTTTGTAACTTCTCAAATTCTCTTGTAAAGAAATGGTATCTGCCTTGCTTTCCATTGTAGTCCAACTCTGATTCCCATAGATACGTTCCTTCCCCCAATGGTCCTGCTACCTCGGTAAACCAATGTGAAGTCTTTCCCACGGGCATGGTGTGGCCACGCGGAGGGTCCGCAATAGGTATGATTTTGACGGCCTGCAACTCTTCTGGTCTTTCAACAGTCTCAGGCAAAACGGGTAAACTGTCCAAGTCCACCACTTGCGGGTTTGTTTCTGTGTGAGAGCTAGTTCCTGCGGCCTCCGCCATGTTTGAAAATGTCGCAGCTGATTCTGTGAGAATATATGAATAAACGTTAACATTGCAATGGACACAAAAATGACATGGTGTCCCTTGTTACAATATTAACTTAAAGATCTGGAGTGGTTAGGAGTTAATAAGTGCTCGGTGCTGGTGTGTGTAGTTAGGAGTTAGGTAGACCTAAGAACTAAGCGAAATGATGTGATAAGAGTGAAGCAGTTAGTAGGTGGTCATGGATTTACAATAGGGTCAGGGGGTTTGTTACAAGTCTTGGGCTGCCAAATGCAGTGGATGGGTTTTGCTCGTGGTTCCGTAGAGATTCTCGAGAGCTTTATAGGTGTGTTAGCTTTAACCTGAGGCCTTTTAGGGGCCCATCTACAACTGATTCTGTTCGTGTTTATGTGCCTTGGTGTTGAAAATGAGTGGATGTGGGCTGTGCGAGTGAATGGATCATGCTGTGTAGTGTGTGTTCTTGGTATAGCTATCTGAGCCCGCAAACAAGCCTTAGGCACCCAAATTTGTCTTGATTGTGGGCTAGCCTTCATCGACCTTTTGGGCACCCAAATAGCTTTCACGTTAGCAGCAGAATTTCCGAAAGACTTCTTATTAGTGATGTGTTGTTGGTTACTAATAAGAGGCTTTGTCCGTGCGGTTGGCGTGGTTGCAACCGGGTGTTCGCCTTTTCGCACCCAAACTTGGTTCACTTGTTGGGACATTCTGCTGCGCAGGTTCTTTTGATGTCCGGCATAGGTAGTACTCTGCTTCTTTTGCCTTTGCTCCACCTTTGGTTGTTGCCTCCTTCTGGCCTTTGGAAAAGGAGGGAGTTCCGTTGCATCCCTGACTCCTTTTTTGCAAATATCATTCCTCTGCAACACAGGGTTTTGAACAAGAACAGCATGGTCATCTTCATGTGTACCCCTGGAGGGACCAGGAGTCTGTGCCTTTCCTAGTTCCTTGAGTGTTCCTTTATCCAACTCTATTGTGATTCGACTATGATTGACCCATACGTGAAGAAGTCCACTTCTTAGGTTTAAGTTGACTGCTTGGTCATAGATCCAGTCTTGACCCAAGACAAGAGGTTCAGTGAGATCCTCATCTTGACACACGAGTGCTTTAACTGTCATTGCCTCATCATGAATGTAGAGGGGAAGTTCCACCTCGCCCATGCAAGGGGTTTCCACGCCTCCCAATCCTATGAGATATGCTTCCACAGGATTGACAGTTAACTGTAACTCTTGACAGTAAGACACTCTAACAGCACTAGTGGCAGCACCTGAGTCAATCAAGGCTTTTACAGTCCTTGCACTCTTTTCTTGTCCTATGTCTAGGGTTACGAAAGGACGTCGATCAGTTATCCTAGGTGAGCTGGTTCCTGCAACTTCACACATTGCCATATGATATCCTTGGTCTGCATAGTCATCTGTCCTAGGCTGCTCTCTACCTTGCCTTCGTAATTTCATCCTTCTGATGCGTTCTAAAGCTTCTGCTTGAGCTTCTTCTCTAAGTCGCTTCTCTTCCTCTTTGCGTTTCTTAGCAGTGTTGAGTCGGCTGAGCATTTCCTCCGTGAGGGGTTCCTGATACAACTTGACTCTGCATCCGCTAATATAATTAGGGAGAACATCACCCTCTAACGTGGCTAATTGTACTGCTCCACTCGTGGAGATCCTATTGATGATCATAGGTCCGTAGCCTCTCTTTTCTAGCTTCCTCGCGTGCTGTTTTAGTGTATAAACTAAGACTAGATCTCCTGCTTTCAAACCCTTATCCTTTACGTGGGCATCAAAGTATGCCTTCTGTCTCTTCTTGGCAGCATATATGCCTGCAGCGGCTCTCAGTCTTGTTTCTCCTAATCGTTCAAGGTCAAAGATCCTAGAGGAGAGCTCATGACCTGTCCATTCGTATTCTTGTGCTACTCTCAATGTGGGGATCAGGAAATCCAAGGGTAGCACAGCGTTTTGGCCGAAAACCATCTGGAAGGGGGTGGCTTGGAGTACCGTTTTATAGGCAACTCGGTATGCCCAAACAGCATGGTGTAGCTGTTTGTCCCAATCAGAGCGTTTAGTGTTCACTAGTTTCGTCAATACATTGCATAAAATTTTATTAGTGCTCTCAGCTTGCCCATTAGCTTGAGGGTGATAAGGGGCAGACTTCTTGTGTATTACCAAGAATTCTTGGAGCAGATTTTCAATCACTTCGTTCAAGAAATGAGTGCCTCTATCGCTTACAAGCTCTATAGGTAGCCCATATCTCGTGAATACATTTTCAAACAAGAATTTGGCAGTTGTTTGAGCATCGTTCTTGGTTGTAGCTTTTACCTCTACCCACTTGGTGAGATAATCTGTTGCCACAATGATGTATTCCGCATGAGAACCCTTAGCTGGGGGATTAATAGGACCTACGAAGTCTATTCCCCACTTAGAGAATGCACGTCCACCCATCATAGGTTTCAGTGGCATCTCATCTTTGCGTATAGGATACTGAGTCCTCTGACAGACATCACACCGTTTCACATAGGTATGTGCATCCATGTGAAGGGTAGGCCACCAAAAGCCCGCAAATAGGATTGCCTTGATCACCCGATCCGGTCCAAAGTGTCCTCCTGCTACACCTTGGTGAGCAGTTCCTAAGATCTTAAGATACTCACTTTCATGGACACATAATCTCAGGTAACCATCTTTACCGCGCTTATATAGATTATCACCTATGAGTGAATAATCCTGGGCTTCTTGTTCCAAATTCCTTTTTCTAGCTAGAGTCATGTCTGGAGGGAATGTGTTTGTCCTCAGGAATGATACTAGTGGTTCGCTCCAATCTGGCACAATGGATACTTGATAGAGAGTGGCATGTTCCACAGGTGGTTTATTGCAACAGATTGGGCATTCCTTGCACAACTTTTGGACATCCGCTTCCATAGTTGGCCAATGCACTCCGAATCTCTTTAGAGTCTGCAACGTTCGTTGTTTTGAATGGTGTTGCTCTAACGCACCTACATGTGCTAATTGCAACCATTTAGCGTACTCATCCTCTTCTACGCAACAAGCCAAGATCCCTTGATCTGTGTGCTTGTACATGCTTCCTGCCATGATGTGATACTTTTGGGCTTTTACAATCTCTCTATTCCGTGTGTTTACCACTGGATGGCTAGGCCCGTACGTCAATACTGGTACCAATGGTTTAGCCCACTGCGGTACAACTTCCAAATTAAACAAGTAAGCATCAGGAAGATCATCTGACACTCCTTGTGGGGCTTCTCCCGATGTGAGCCTAGAGAGATGATCTGCTCTCAAGTGGGTTCTACCTTTTCTTACCACAACCTCAAAGTCATATTCCATTAGCAAGAGAAACCATCTTACTAATCTACCTGTATTGCATGGCTTGTTTACTAAGTACAACAATGCCTGATGGTCCGTAAAAAATTTAAACTTATTTGCAAGCAAATAATGTCTAAACTTTTTAACCGCATATACCATACCTAATCCTTCGCGCTCTGTAGTGGTGTAATTCCGTTCAGCCGCATTCAATTGTCTACTGGCATAGGCAATTGGAAGATCCATATTACCTTCACCAGTAGGTTGTGCAAGCACACATCCAATAGCATAATTGGATGCATCCACATGAACATGGAATGGCTTATTCCAATCTGGTGTGGTCAAGATTGGTGCTGAACACAATCTTCGTTTAAGCTCCTGGAAGGAATCCTCACATTCATCCGTCCACTCAAAGTTTGTTAGAAGTCCGTACATGGGCTTTGCAATGACAGCATACATGTGTATAAATCGTCGATAATAACCACAATGCCCCATGAAAGCTTGCACTTCCTTGACATTCTTTGGCCTAGGTAGCTCTGCTATGGCTCTCACTTTTTCTTCGTCCGTAGATATGCCATTCTTTGACACTATGTGTCCTAGAATCTTGCCTTGCCTGACCATAAAAACGCACTTTTCTGGGTTCAGGCAGACTTGATATTCTCTACATTTGTCAAAGATTTGTCTGAGTTCAGGAATATGGGTTTGCCTAATGTTGGAATGAGCACAAAGATCATCAACATAGACTTCTAAACTCTTCCTCAGGAACTCCTTAAACACATGGCACATCAGCCTCTGGAAGGTGGCTGGTGCATTGGTAAGCCCAAATGGCATTACTCTAAAAGCAAAAATGCCCCATTCTGTGGCGAAGGCTGTCTTATGCTGATCCTCTGGAGCTATGGCTACTTGATTGTAGCCCGAAAATCCATCAAGGAAGCTGTACACTTCCTTGCCTGCCACTCTTTCTAAGAGATGTTCTGTTATGGGAAGCGGATAGTTATCACGAATTGTGGCTGCATTAACCTTTTTCAAGTTAATGCACACACGCAGCTTGCCATTCTTCTTGGGCACCACCACAATGGGGGATACCCACTCGGTGTGCTCAATTTCATAGATAAATCCAGCTTCAACCAGTCTATCTATCTCTTCTTTGATCTTAGCGGCGTAATTATCATTATAGGTATAAGGCTTCTGTTTAGAGGGTTTGGCATCTGAAGTCATGGGAATGGTGTGTGAGCATATGTCCGGGTCAACCCCTTTCAAGTCCTTGTAGCTCCAAGCGAATACATCTCTGTATTCTCTTAGCAAGGCAATCAATTCATGCTCTTCTTCTTCTATCAGATCATGGCCTATATACGTGCATCTCTCCTCTCCTTCTTCTATGGCCACTACTATTTTCTTGGTGGTTTCTTTGTTATCATAGGCCTCTCCTGATTGTGCCTCTCGTTTAGGCATTCTTATCATGACTCTCCTGTCATCTATCTCATACTTCTTAAAATTTTCTGGGACCTCAAACAAAGATTCTTCCTCTTCTGGTAAGGCTTCTCTCTTCCTTCGTTTCTTTCCTTCTTCCTTCGGGGTCATATGTGTTGCTAATCTTACATCATTTGTAACCTCTCCATGCCTCTGGGGTTGAAATTCTATTTCATGGAAGTATTCTTCATCTGATGCAAATGGTGGGTCCATAATGATTGACTCTAGATCGGAGTCACTTGCATCCTCAATTGCATCAGGACTAGGTTCGCATTCTTCTAAAACTGCCTCTCCCATGATTGGCTCGATGGAGAAGACTGAAATGTCATAGCCATCCTCATCACAGTGAGGTGTCCATTGTTCTTCATTGATGGCTACGTCCATTGTTGCTAAAATTTCCGCCCAACCGTGAGGTTCAAATTCTTCGTCTGGAAAAACTACAGGTGCATAGGCTGGGTCTTGGATTGATCTATGGGTTTCTTTCGCACCTACCTCTCTGGCTTTCTCTCTCTTCTCTTCCTCTACTGCTACCTTGCACATCCATAAGTGAGTATCTTCATGCATCCATGAGGATCCAGACCCTATGGAGTGCACCGATTCTGTATCATCTTTGGCTCTATGGATGGGATTCCACTGGATAGGAGGCACATCCCTATGAGAATAATCTTTGAGATTGATTTTGGTTGTAACACCTGAGTGCTGTAGGTACAAAGAATTGGTTCCCCAATCCTGTACCACTTGCAACTGTCGCATAAATGGTCTTCCCAAAATCATCTCATAGGCATGATTTTTGCTGAAGTCACATATAGCAAAACTATGCTCAAACTCGACACCACAAGTGGTGAGAGTTATTCCTTCTAGCAATCCTAGGGGTCTCTCTATGTGACCATCAGCCATTTGCAATTTCATTCTCGTTGGTCTGAGTGCCGGCTTGCCCCAACGCTTCCAAAGGGAAGTGGTGGCAATTGCAACTCCTGCACCTGAGTCCAAAATTGCCTTAGTGGTGTAGTCCTGGTAGGTAATGGGAAGATAGGTGTTCCCCTCTTCACCTTCACACATATCTCCTATCTTATCCAAGGGAATTTCTGGCACTGTCCTATGGGATCCTACCCTGGAACGTGGTTTTGCAACTTCAGTTACTTGACTAGCTACATATTTCCGCGCTTTTGGTCTATCCTTAGGCAGTTCTTCCAAAGTGAGATCGTGCTGCACTTTGGTGTTCCTTACTATCTCCGTGTTTCTTGGTAGAACTGAGTCGTCGTTCCTTACCATGACAGTTGGTGCTCTCATACATGTGGACTTTGCTTCCCATGGGCCTGTGAAGTGAGGTAGCTCTTGTATGGAGTTAGACTCGAAGTCCAATCTCTCGTGAGACTGAGCATTCTCATGTTCCCCGTAAATAGATGGGATGTCTTGTGGGAATTGATCGTGTGCATCATCCACAAGTTCAAAAGGAGGAGCGACTTCACTTTCATTATCCCATTTATCTTCTTGAATCTCTCGTAGGAAGTCTGGTGCAAACCTATTCATAGAAGAAGAAGTGTCTGGCTCCGTAGAATTAGGCACATAAACAACCTGGGAAGGGGGGCTTATTCTATCGTTGGCTCTCTCCTTGTTCCCATAGATGGCTGGAGCACAAGCTTCTTGGGGAGGATGACTTATTCTATTACTTTTCCGAGCAGGCTCATACACTCTCTGGGAAGGAATGTGGGTTACCTGTGGAGGTACGTAAGCTTTCGAGGGAGGCTCCTGTGACTTTTGGGGAGGAAGATAGGCTCCTTGAAAAGGCATGTGGGCTTCCTGAAGAGGCTGGCTTTTCCGTTCTCTTACCCTTTCCTTTCTTTGAGGGGTAGGCTCCTTTTCTGGCTGTGCAACTAGCCTCTCTAATCTTTCTAAGGAGGGGAAGTTATCTGGTTTAGTGGAATTGGCTGCATAAACTTCCGATGGGGAATGGCTCAGGTTTTTGCTTGCTTTTTCTTTCTCCTGATTTTTTTCTTCCTTGTCAGATCTGGCAATTATCCTCTCTAACTTTTCTAGGAATCCATCCAAGTGTAATTGCGTCTTGGCTGAGCCCGAGTAATTGAAAAGGCGACTGGCTTCAAACATAGTCTGAGCCAATGCGACCATTTTCGCGCACAGTTTGGTTCTTTCTATCTCTAGGTCAGCTCTAGGATAGCACTTGTCATGATCCGTGACGTTTGGCCCTTCTTGGATTCTGGCCTGATATGCTTTAAGCATCATGTTTAGGTCTTCAGGAGTGGGATCTGCTAGAACTGATCCTACTCTAGGGGGTGGTGGGATTTGATGAGGCGGTGGGGAAGGTGGTGAGTCGGATGGAGATGGGAGTGATGGAGGCGGGGTGATGTGAGAGGGAGTTTGAGCTGTGAGTTCAGTTATCCTCGCTTTGGTTTCTCTTATGCTTTCCTCAAGCTCACTCATCTTTTTGGCCCATTGTCGTTTCATTCTTTCTCGACTATCTTTCCATGCTCTAGTCCTTTTCTTTGTTACGCTCTCAGTTTCACTAGCCTCTGGGCCCTTTTCCTGGCTTGTCTCTTGGTTCTGCTGCAATGCCTGAGCCCTAGTGACTACCTGTACTGGTGCAGTGGAAGTGACACTTCCTGAGGAGTCTACCACTAACCCAACAACGTTGATAGGGGTGATTTTTGGCATGCTATTGGGGTTCTTAGGGCAATCTCGTAAGAGATGCTCTTTTCCGCAGTCTTGGCAAAAGCCTTGGATAGTCACGGACTGAGTTTGTGTAGGCGGAGGTAAGGGACAATCACGAATGAGGTGATCACCTTGGCATCTGTAGCACGGCCCTCTTGGGAATGGAGGTCTGACTTGCCTAGATTGAGGCCTAGGATTGGGGTTTGTATACATGACGTTCGTGTAATCTGATTCCCAACTAGGTTCGTTCGGCTCTTCACTATAGTAGGACTCACCATGTTCTGGAGACTGCATGTAGTAAGCCTGGGGGCTATCCACATGGGTAGAATCAAAGCTATGATCACTTGGGTCATTTTCAGAGATCAAGGATGTTACAGGGACTATAGCTCTATTCAGGTTTTCTTCTGCAACAGCATACTTTACCGGAATCACATTAGCTGGGGCTGGGGTTTGTTGCGCCAGCACAGGCTGAGGCCTTTGTTGGTTTTGATATTGAGGTTGGAAATTTTGTTGTGGCCTGCCATATGGTTGTGGAGGGTACTGGTTCTGGTATCTGCCTTGTTGGTAGTGCTGAGGGTAGGGTTGCCTAACAGCCTGCTTGTTGTATGGGCAATCTTGTGCGGTGTGGTTGGTGTATCTCCGTTCTATGGTGCAGTACTGGCTACTAGGGTTTACTTGGGGTTGAGCCATAATAGGGCAGACATTCGCCATGTGGTCACCACCGCATGTATGGCATCTTTTCACTGGGGCAAACCTTGGGATTTGTTTGCTAGTTACACCTAATTTCTGAGCTACTTTTTCGGCAAGTTCCTCAATTGATGTGGACTGCGTGGAAGAGTGGCTAGACGCACTATCTGAATCTTTGTAAATTTTGGACAACTCTAGCTCTTCTCCTAGGTTATCTTCAATGTCAATGCACATACGTACACATTCTTCTATAGTCCTAGGGTCTTTTAGATACACATAGGATCTCAATTTTGGGCTCAGCAATCCGTCAAGAAATAAGGCTACTTGTTTAGCAGATGTGGGTAGCTCCGAAATAGGGCACCTTTCAAGATATTGTCTAAATCTTCTTCCTGCAAGTCTCACAGTCTCTTGAGGGGATTGCTTGAAGCTGTGAATCAGTGAGGAGGTGTTGTGTCTTATGCCGCTCTTAGAGAACTCTACAATGAATGCCTCTAGAAGTTGATCTATGCTCCTGAACTGGCGTTCATCTAAGGGCTGAAACCACGTAAGTGCTGTGTTCCTAAGGGTTAGACCGAAGGCATTGTACTGCGTGAACAGATCCTCCACTTGTTCAGCTCTCAAGACTTGCTTGAACTCTGCCACATGATCATAGGGATCTCCTGTGCCGTCAAAGTAATTCTTCATGGACTTAACTAGCTGGGTGGGTCTCAAAGTTCTTGTGTGCTCTCTAGGTCTCGGCAGAGGGAATCCATCTACATTTCTTTGGTTCCTGTGGGCTCTATGCATCTCGGGTTCTACCCTATTCATCTCCGTTCTCGTTCTTTCTCTGCCTACAGGGTTGGCAAAGCTTACTTCCGGTCTATCTCTACTTCTGTCTCTTTGCGTACCATGAGCTTGGGAAGTTCCCGCCCCAGGGTGACCATAGGATACATTTGATCTTGGTTGGGGGAAAATAAATTCGCCCTTCCAAGTGTAGGCATGCCTATCACTTTCTGTCACCACAAAGATCCGTTCTGAAGCATGATCTAAGTAGGTCACTCTGCCTGGGCTATCCGGATCCTTAAGCTCATAGATCATGATATTTCCTATGTCTGTTGGCTGATTAGACTTATACCTCCAAAAGGCTTCATCAGTTTCTCGATTGAGGAGCAACTCTATGCTCTTGTTGTCTTGGGGGACCCATTCAGGCGTGATAATCCTAGTGAGAACTGATTTACCTCGAGGGGTTCTAGGTTCCGCACCCATATTCCCTTGCTCCAGGTCACCTAAGTCCGCTTCTGAGATTACATTCCCAAGGTCATCGGTCCTATCCGGGTGACTAGTGACTACATATATAGTTCCCTCTTTGTCCAGGTATGCACCATTTTCAAACTTGACAGCTGGATGTTCTAGTCCTATAGATTGGTCAGGGTTTTTAATCTGGACCACGGATCTTCCCAGGCCGTCCTCATAGATGCTAGCACCTAATCGGTTGGTCCTAAGGTACTCCAGCTGCGTTTTGTAAGGGCCTTCTACCCTGTATAGGTAAGGCACTCCTAAACTTCCCATAGGTCTGTCCATGCCTTGGGACATTTCTGACTCACTGGTCTCAGAGCTAGGGTAGTTTGAGCGGTGGCTCAACTGCTGGGCCCAAGACCTTGCAGTGTGATTGACACTAGCCTCTGAAGACCTAAGGCTTTGTCTCTCTCGTGCTAGGTGTCGTCCTGATCTAAGGTTCATATGCCTAACTGATTAGCCCAATTTTTTTTCAGAGTACAACTTCGTTGCCGATTACTTGGTACCAGTCACTTGATTCTTGTTAGTTATTTTATCACATTTGAGTTCTTGTCTGATATCACGTCGTCAGGAATGTTTGAATGTTGTTTCGCACTTGCAATTGATCGTTCCACGTTAGGTTCTTTTCCTTTATGTTATCCGCAGTACAGAGATGAAATTTTTAACTTGAACTTGAGTTTTTAGGTAGTCTTCAACTTGACGACTGCCTATCGTCGCTCTGACTTACTCCTACTTCTCGTCGTTCTTAGCCTAAGCTATGAATTTGACAGAGGGGGTTAAGAGTGTCCAACCTTTTGTTTCCTGCTCGGTTGCCCTTGAGTGCCCAGGAAATGTGTTCCCAAGCTCGCACTTACACTTGCTTATAGCGCCTCTCAATGCTCTGTAAGAGTTTCAAAGTTAGCTTTGAATTTTACCTTCCAAAGACAGAACCAATTATTTTTATTTATGTAGCACAAACACAAACTTTCATGGTGATTTTCACGAAAACAACCCTATGTCCCCTGACTTTGATCCCCCTGGGTAAGGTCAACTTCAAGATACCCTATCTAAAAATCAATGCAATATCTTTATAAAAAACAGTTGAGGGCGTGTAGTATATGCTACGAGCTTTCCAACGAGCCCTAGAGCTCAAAAAATGGATTTCGTACGAAAAAGTTGTGACCGTTCAGGGTTCTAGGGTTACGACAGGGTTCAAACAGGATAACTGTGCGACCAGTTTTCCCCAAGTTGTTTTCCTAAGACTTCCCCATGTGCTCAAGAGTATAATACTTATGCCCAAAATTAGCCCAACTCTTCAATTAACAAACCCTAAAAAATTTGGCTAAAATTGGCTGTCAATCGCGATGCACCGGGCTGTCAATCGCGATGGACAGGCAGTCAATCGCGATGGACAGAGACTTCAGTCAATCGCGATGGACAGGCAGTCAATCGCGATGGACAGAGACTTCAGTCAATCGCGATGGACAGGCAGTCAATCGCGATGGACAGAGACTTCAGTCAATCGCGATGGACAGGCAGTCAATCGCGATGGGCCGGCAGTCGGTCGCGATGGACAGAGACTTCAGTCAATCGCGATGGACAGGGGTTGAGTCAATCGCGATGGACAGGCAGTCTGTCGCGATGGACAGGCAGTCTGTCGCGATGGACAGGGCTGTCAATCGCGATGGACAGAGCTGTCAATCGCGATGGACTGAAATTTTGCAAGATTTTCAAAAATTTTAGTGGGAATGTGGTGTGCAGGGTCTCTAGTCCACTGTGGTGCACTCAGATTTACCAACAAGTGAAAATTTCTGTCAATCGCGATGGACAGAAGGCGGCGACTGCGAGACAGTTTCGTCGAGTTCCGTACCTGCGCGGAAAGCTGGAGATGGTGATGTGACCTGTACCTGCAAGATAGCTCAAGAAACATGCAAAAACAGCACATGCAATTTCGCTCTCTCGCTCTCTCTCACAAGTGAAATGAGGGAAATGAGGTGGAGGTGGGGATATAGTCAAAAACTGAAATTTTTGCGATGATGGAGATGGACGTGGGAGATGGTGATGATGATGATGGAGATGGTGAAGAAAGTAAAAGAAAATCTATGAGAGTGAAGAAAATACCTACAACTCCAACGCGTCAACTCTACGTCTTACCATCACACGCTCGTCCTCAAAGCTCGATCCCCGGCAACGGCGCCAAAATTTGGTGTAGCTCAATGATGAGTAGCACCTCCTTTAATGTCAATCCGGGAAGACGTGAGGATGGTATGAAGACCTCGAGCAAGTGGCGACACAAGTGCGTGAGTGAGAAGCACACAAGCATGCACACACATACACACACACGCGCACACACTGTAAGACAAAGAGTGGGGAGCAATGGAGTTCTTTAGATTACTTTCACAAGCTCTTACAAGTTCGTTTCAATTACAATCTAACCTCAAAAATGAGCTCTCTAGCTCTTTTTATAGTTTTTGACTAGCTTTTGGCCCTGTCCAGACCTAGTGTCCGGCCTAGTTAAAAATTAGGTTCCAGGGCCAATTTGAGGGCTCAATCGGAGTCTAAAAAATACGAAAATTGATATGTAGATACTTCTAAGGCTCCTCAAGCTCAAGGACTCCTTGGCTTGCACAAAATGGAGCTACAAAAATATGAAATGGTATTTACAATGATTGTTAGTGATGAGAATCACTGTTAAAAGATGTAGATTGGAAAAATTGAATGGCCTATCTGCCAGATTTGCGTCGACTGCTTTGACTGCTTTGTCTACTTACTCCTTCACCTTGTTCTGACTCTCTCCGTTGGCTTCCGTGTCTCGTCAATCCTTGGGTTCCTTGGCTTCCTTGTCTAGTCAGTCCTTGGGTGCCCATACTGCTCTCAACATGCTTCAACCCAAACACAAAGGACTTGAGGATATCAAGGGATGTAGCATTTGATGAGCTACTCCCTTGGTATAAGAAGTATGATTGTATGCAGGACTATGAAGAAGAAAAGCATGGACATGATGAAGAACAAATCGACCTAGAGCTAAGCGGCCCAAGGTGTTCCATCAATGAAGATAGTTCAAGCATGAACTCACCATGGAGGGGGAGATCTTCATCAAGCTATGAAGCACAATCAATCAACAAAGGCAAAGCAACATTGGTGGAGTTGGATGAAGAAGGTAATGAAGTTGAAGATGATGAAGGACACATGATGGAGAAAGAAGCCACGTCAAAGAAAGAGATCAAGTTCCCAAGGCAAAGGAGGTTTATTCCTCCAAAAGGTGAAGAAAGGAAGTCTTCTAGAGTTAAGTATCCAACTCAAAGGTTTACTTATGATTCATACATGGCAACACATTATGCATATATGAACAAAGTAGTAGAAGATCATGAGCCCGATTGCTATGAAGATGCAAGCAGGTACACCGAATGGAAAGAGGCAATGCAAGAAGAGATCGACGCACTTGAGGAAAATCAAACATGGACTCTAGTGCCCAAGAAGGAGAACATGAAGGTAATAGGTAATAAGTGGGTGTATAAAGTAAAGAGGAATTCAGATGGATCTATTTCTAGGTTCAAAGCAAGATTGGTGGCCAAGGGTTTTGCACAAACCTATGGAGTGGACTTTGAAGAGACATTCAGCCCCGTGGCAAAGATGAGCACCATTAGGACACTCATTGCAATGGCTGCTAGCAAAGGATGGAAGCTCTTCCAATTGGATATCAAGAATGCCTTTCTCAATGGAGACTTGGAAGAAGAGGTATACATGGAGCAACCACTAGGTTTTGTTCATAAAGAGTTTCCACATCATGTTTGTAGGTTGAAGAAGGCACTTTATGGCCTAAAGCAAGCTCCAAGGGCTTGGAACCAAAGATTGGTGGACTATTTGATCAAATGTGGTTACAATCAATGCAAGGCGGATCCATCTCTCTTCATCAAACAAAGAGGAGAACTTGTGGTCTACATGTGTGTGTATGTAGATGATCTTATCATTACAGGTAATGATACAAAGGGCATTGAGGAGATCAAGGCAAAGCTTGGAAAGGAGTTTAGGATCTCTGATCTTGGAGATCTTAGGTATTTTCTTGGCATTGAAGTTGTATACAAAGAAGAAGGTATTATGCTCATACAAAGGAAGTATATTCTAGACCTACTTGAGAGGTTTGGGATGCTACATTGCAAGCCTATTTCAAATCCCATGGAAGTTAATGTAAAGCTAAGCTCCATTGATGGAGAGCCATTAGAGGATGTAACTTTGTATCGATCTATTGTAGGCTCTTTCAATTATGCCACAATAACCAGGCCCGACATAGCATATGGAGTTGGAGTGTTATCACAATTTATGCATAGTCCAAGGACTACACACTTGCAAGCTGCAAGAAGAATGTTGCGATATCTCAAAGCCACTATAAATGAAGGATTGTTCTACTCATTTGATGATGATATGCAGGTCAAAGCTTATTCCGATGCCGATTGGGCCGGTTCGAAGGAAGATAGAAGGAGTACAAGTGGTTACCTAGTCATGCTAGGTAGCAAGATCATCTCATGGATTTCAAAGAAGCAACCCACGGTGGCATTATCTTCCACCGAGGCTGAGTATAGAGCTTTGGCTCAAGTCACATGTGAGCTAATGTGGATTAAGAAGTTATTTATGGAGCTTAATTTGCAGGTTGACACATATCCAATTTTTTGTGACAACATGAGTAGCATTCATCTAGCATCGAACCCTGTTTATCATGCTAGAACCAAGCATATTGAAGTGCACTATCACTTCATAAGGGAAAAGGTGATATCCAAGGAAGTTTCAGTACATCATATTGGTACCAAGGACCAAGTTGCGGACATGTTTACAAAGGCTTTGGATGGGATGAAGATTTCAAAATTCAAGCAATGCATCAACATGAAGGAGCTTGGATGAGGATGAAGAATTGAAGCTTGAGGGAGAGTGTTAAAAGTCAAGCTTCAAGCTAAAAAATTCGTGGGGAATCTTTTATGGACATGTGGAGCAATCAAAGGAAGCCAAAAGCCACGAGATTCCATCAAGAAAAGTCACTCAACCACTCCGCAAGTCATCTCAACTAATTCCTCCAAGTTAGGAGGCTGATTTGGAAAGGTAGTTCCTAGATTTTAGGGGCACACCTCTCACTATAAAAGGAGCATGTATCCCGACTTCTTTTGGGGCCATCTTCTTGGAGTTTTAGCTCATGTAAAGTGAGCACTAAGTGCTGGAGTTGTGATAAGCAAGCCCCTTGCTTAAGCAACCCCCTTGCTTGCTTGTTTGTTTTCTTTTAGTAGGCATATCTATGTGTGTGCGCAGGCAGTGTTGCAACTCTCTACCCCTGAGTTGTTAGCATTGGTTCTCCCTCATATGGTATCCATTTGATGTAATTCTTGTCTCATTGGATAGCTATAAGAGTCTATTTTATGCTTACCAATTCTCTGGAGCATTCTCTGAGTAAGCTGGGAGCAACATTCATTTTAGTGAAGTTGTGTGATTGATATCTCTCTCTTTGTGTAGGCTCTGTTGGAAATATTTTGCTCTCTCTTGTAAGGGCTGGTTCTCCTTCTCTATGTATCCATTTGCTATGATTTTGGTGTCATTGGGTAGCTATTAGAGTGCTCTAAAGTTGACCAAAGTTTGATATTCATTCTCTGTATAATCTCTGAGAAAAGCTTGCTGGAGTGAAGTGAGGTATCTTCTTGATTGGCAGTTGTGAGCATTCAACTAGCTCATGTTGTAGACATTGTTTCTCCTTGTGTAGGCATCCATTTGAAGTGAAATTTGGTTTGTTGGAAAGCTCTTGGTGTCTACTACAGGTCTACAAAAGCTCACTGGAGTTCTCTACATATGCTCTGAGTAAGAGCATTTTTGGTGTGCAGAGGTCAAAGAAGGATACCTGTGGAGGTCATTCACGCTTCGTCGTTGCTTAGGGGTTGAGATACTTCCCCCATCAATTCCGCAGATTCCTGTTCGTGCTGTTGTTTCTGTTGCACCTACTGCAGAGCAGATTCGTTGGGATGGCAGAGATGCCCAGGCACATGCATTGATAGCTTTGTCTGTCAAACGTGCCATTATTCCTCACATTCGCTCTTGCAGAACAGCAAAGGATGCTTGGGATACACTTACCACTTTGTACCAGGCTAGGAATGAGGCTCGTGTTGCTTACCTCCGAAAACAGTTGGAGAGTGAGCACATGAATGAAGGTGATTCGATGGACAGTTTTCTTACAAAGATCAAAGACCTGAAGGAACAATTGATTTCTGCTGATGAGGTTATACCAGATAGCTCACTTGTGCAGACCGTTCTGAATGGCCTTCCTGATTCATATCAGAGTTTTGCCTCTACTCTTCGATTGATGATGAAAGGCAATCCGAATGCCTTGTCATTTGAGGAATTAGTCTCTGTTCTGTTGCAGGAAGATCAATCCAGGCAGAACAGGTCCATTATGCGTGTTGCAGATCAAGCTTTCCTGGCTAGTCAGAAGGGCAAAGGAAAATGGAGCTCTTCTACTAGTAAGCAGAAATCTGCAAATGCTGCACAATCGAAGAACCAGGATAAAGATGAGAAGAAATCAGAAAAGCAGAAATTGTTCTGCAAGTACTGTAAAGGAAATGATCATATTATAAAGAACTGTCCAAAACTGGCTGCTAAAGAGGCAAAGAAGAAAGAGGCTGGAATGGTTGTTGCAGAGGCCTCAACACCAAAAACAGAGTCTGCAAATCTTGTGCAGGAAGAAGAATGGGCGTTTACTACTATCTGCAGTTTTGACCCATCTTCTCATGATCAGTGCATGTCTGCAGTAGACTCAGATGTTTGATACTTTGACAGTGGGGCGACCAAACATATTACCTCGCAGTGCAGTTTCTTCTCTTCACTTGAGCCTGCCCCTACAGGGAATACTGTCACATGCGCCAATAACTCCTCTTATCCTGTTATGGGAGTTGGTAAGATCATTCTGACTACTGCTGATGGTAGTTCTTTCACTTTGTCAGATGCTTTATTTGTGCCAGGGATCAAAAAGAACCTGTTATCAGTTTCTGCATTAGCCAAGATTGGCTTGGTTGTGAAATTCGTTGATGACAGGTGTACAGTCCATGATCTCTCAAATGGCGATGTGATTATTGCTTCTGGCATTTTATGTCGTGGGCTGTATAAGCTCATAGACTATGAAAGATCTGTGAATGATTCGGCATGTGCAGTTCATGATTCTCAGGCTATGTCAGATGCAAAGCTTTGGCATGCACGCTTTGGTCATCTCAATTTTGCTAGTTTGTTACGCCTGCAGAAATCTGAAATGGTGTCCTCTTTGCCCAAACTTGAGGCACCTGGAAAACATGTTTGTGAAGGCTGTATTTTGGGCAAAATGCAGCGTTCTTCCTTTCCAAAAGATGGTTCAGTTCGGGCTATGCAGAAATTGCAGCTTGTACATAGTGATGTCTGTGGTCCTATGCAGACACCCTCTTTTGGAAATTACCTTTACTTCGTGACTTTCATTGATGATTTTTCCAGGCATGCATGGGTATATCCACTCAAAGCAAAGTCCGAAGTGTTCATGTGCTTCAAACAGTTTTTGGTTTTGGCTGAAAATCTGTCAGCATGTAAAATGGGCACCCTCCGTTCTGATCGAGGGGGGGAATATATGTCTTCAGATTTTAATGCATTTCTGGCTGAACGTGGGATAAAACACCAGTGTACAGTGCCGTATACACCTCAACAGAATGGAAATGCTGAACGAAAGAACAGGTCACTCATGGAGATGGCGAGGTGCATGGTCAAAAGTCAGGCTTTACCACATAGTTTCTGGCTTGAGGCTGTCATGTGTGCAGCATATGTACTGAACAGGTGTCCCACCAAAGCGTTGCAGTCTATCACTCCATATGAGGCTTGGCATGACCGCAAGCCATCTGTTGCTCATCTGCGTGTTTTTGGTTGTTTGGCATATGCATTAGTGCCTGAACAACATCGCAGAAAATTGGATGATAAGGCAGTAAAATGTATTTTTGTTGGGTACAGTTCTGAAAGTAAAGGCTATCGTCTGTATCATCCACAGACTAAACGCATTCTGGTTAGCCGTGATGTTGTCTTTGTGGAAGATGCTATTCAGCCATTGCTTTCATGTACTAAGGAGACATCTGTTAGCTCCAAAGACATGTATGATACTTTGATGCCTCTTTTTACAGGTGGACAGGCTAACGCTGGTCCTAATGAGGCAACTTCTCAGCCTTTGCAGGTTTCATATGATGATGCAGATCATTCCATTTCTGATGCAGATTTACATGATGCACTTGTTGATGAGAGAGCTGATATTGAACAGGCAAAAACTATGCCAAAATGGCTGGTGCAGACTTTGCGTGATAGCAAATTAGATGCACCTTTGTCATATCGTACTCGTTCAGGCTCTCATAGTACCTCCTTTGCATCAGATTGCTATGCTATGGCTGCATCTAGTCTCTGTGATGAGAATGAGCCTGTTTCTTTTGATGAAGCACAAAATTCAGAAAATTGGATGGCTGCTATGCAATCTGAATATGATGCTATAATGAAGAATGGTACATGGTCTTTATGTGACTTGCCTCCTGGCAAGAAGGCCATTGGCACTAAGTGGGTATACAAGCTGAAGCGTAAACCTGATGGTACAGTTGACAGGTATAAGGCTAGGCTTGTTGCAAAGGGTTATGCGCAGGAAAAAGGCATTGATTTTGATGAGACCTTTGCACCTACATGCTGTATGACTACTGTTCGGAGCATTTGTGCACTTGCAGCCCATCATGGTTGGAATGTATATCAGTTGGACATTAAAACAGCATTTCTGAATGGTGACTTGCATGAAGAAGTGTATGTTTTTCAGCCCCGTGGCTTTGTGCAGAAAGGGCATGAAAACCAGGTGTGCAGGTTAAAGAAGGCGTTATATGGTTTAAAGCAAGCACCACGTGCTTGGTATGAGAAAATACATGCCTATCTAATTGCACATGGTTTTGAGAACAGTCCAACTGAAAGCACCTTATATGTTAAGCGTGCTAATGATGTGCTTCTGATCATTGTTGTCTATGTAGACGACATGCTGCTCACTGGTCCTCTTGAGAAGCATATTGCTGATTTCAAGGCTGATTTGCATGCCTCATTTGAGATGTCTGATTTGGTGCATTTGCATCACTATTTGGCCATTCAGTTTATGCAAGTTGATGGTGGAATGGCTTTGTGTCAAACGAAATATATTGACACATTATTGCAGCGTTTTGGCTTTAAAGACTGTAAGCCTATTGCCACTCCTATGGAGACAGGTTTACGATTGAGTCTTCATGATGCTGGAGATGCATTTGATGCTGTTCTCTATCAGCAGGCTGTTGGATGCTTGATTTACTTATGCATTACTCGGCCAGATATTCAGTTTGCTGTCTCACAGATGAGCAGGTTTATGCATTGCCCAAGAGTCACGCATTGGAAAGCGGTTAAGCGCATCTTTCGCTACTTGAGTGGTACTCGGCTACTTGGGTTGTTTTATCCCAAGGGGGGATCACTACCGCGAGATTTGCATGCTTTATCTGACTCAGATTGGGCTGGTTGCTATGACACTCGTGTGTCCACCAGTGGTTTTTGCTTCATGCTTGGTAGCTCATGTATATCTTGGTTGAGCAAGAAGCAGCCTACTGTGGCCACTTCGAGTTGTGAGGCTGAGTATAGGGCAGCTTTCACAGCGACTGTTGAGTGTGTGTGGCTCAGACGCCTTATGGCTGATTTGGGTGTTGGCCAATCTTCTGCCACCACCATCTTCACTGACAGTCAGAGCGCATTGGCAGTTGCGAGGAACCCTGTGTTCCATGCTCGCACTAAGCACATTGAGGTGCATTATCACTATGTCAGGGAGAGGTTCTCTGCTCGGGAGATCAGCTTGGCATATGTGCCCACGCAGGAGAACATTGCAAACCTTTTCACGAAGGCTCTGCCTAGGGAGAAGTTTGAAGCTTTCCGCAAAGCTTTGGGCTTACTTCCTTTTGTGGAGTGATTTCCACACAGCTCGGCACTTCCTTATACATGAGTGCCAGCTCCTTGTTCACCGCATCACTCCCAGGGGGGATTTGTTGATATATTTAGGTAGTGATGTGTGTGAACACTCTAGGACCGCCGGGGCACTTTTTTCCCTCTTTAGGAGGTTTTTTTCCCCCGGCTTGTATATATGCCTATTGCCCTAATGGGCTACTTATCTTTGTACATTCTCTAGTAATACATTCAGTCTTGTGTGTTGTGCTCCAAGCTTCTTCTTCTTCCTTGTGCTGTTCGCGTGCTTCCGCAGACGTCTAACTCCAACAATTCCTACAAAAAATCTCAGAAAACACACAAAAACACAAGCACATAATCACTCTCTCACTCTCTCTCACAAGGGAAATGAGGGGAATGGAATGGGAAGGTGATATGACCAAAAAACAAAAAATTTTGTGAAGGTGGAGATGAAGGCGGGAGATGGTGATGATGATGATGGTGATGAAGATGATGAAGAGAACAAAAGGAAATAGATGAGAGTGAATAAAGTACCTATGACTCCAACATCTCAATCTACATCTTACCATCACACGCTCGTCCTCAAAGCTCAATCCTCGGCAACTATGCCAAAATTTGGTGTAGCTCAGTGGTGAGTAGCACCCCCTTTAATGTCAATCCGAGAAGACATGAGGATGGTATGAAGACCTGGAACAAGTGATGGCACAAGTGTGTGAGTGAGAAGCACACAAACATGCACACACATAAACACACACGTGCACACAAGGCAAGAACAAAGAGAGAAACAATGGAGTTCTTTAGATTAATAAAAAAGTCTCATATACAAGCTTAAATCACTAACAAGCTGTTGAGCCCATAAAAGTCATGTTGGTCAAAGTCAACCATAGTCAAAGTCAAGGTCAAAGTCAGCAAGGTCAAGGTCAAAGTCAACAGGTGCAAAGTCAAAGTGCTAAAGTGTAGGTGTCAAAGTGCACAGGTAGTGCACAAGTAATTGTCCACAAAGGGTAAATTGGAGAAAGTGGGTTGCAGGTTGCAGAGGTATTTTCTCTGATTTCCCTAAGGTTCAAAGTGTGTTTTAAAGTATTTTGGAAGGTTCAGGTGAACCCCCCCTTAGGTGCAAAATTGAGGACTTAAAAGGAAATGTGAAGGTATGTGAAGAGGCAACGAACGCACAGGTGAAAGTATGGCCCCCCCATTAAAATTTTGGGTTTTTGTCTAAAGGCACTACAGGAAAAAACTGTGAGTCGTTGGCTGCCACTTGGTAAGACAATCTTGGGACATCAAAGTGAGCACCAAGATACCATTGCAGTTAGGAGCGTACGTGATCGACACACTCAAATCAAGGTAAGGTCTATTCTTGGACCAATCTTAGAGTAAGCAAGAGAGCATAGTCTAAGGAAGCAAGAGAGAGAAGTGCAAGAGTCACCAGTGTGCGACGCAGAGAAGTGGAAGTGAAGGAGTGCATAGGGAGTGCTTAAGGGATTGTGCAGAGAGTGCTAAGCTAGTCCCCCCAAGTATCTCAAGGTCCCATTGCAGTGGGCGCGTGCCGATAGAAGGTATTCACTCCTCCCCCTTTGTGGAAGCTTGGTACAAGGTGTGCACAAGGATAAGCTTGAAGCAGGTGGAGGTCTGGTGCAGAGGAGGCCGGCGGCAAGAAGACTTTGGGATATTGGGTATTTTGTAATTGGGCACTCTGTGGGATTGTGCACAGAGGTATTGGCTTGTCTTGTACTTCAAACATTGTAATTGTCTTACTGTAATCAATCGGCAGAAGCTTCCAGGTGTATTTTCTCTTCTTCTTTCTTCCCTTTTCTCCTACAAACCCTCAAACTCCTTCTTGTCTAAGAATCCACCAAAAAAATTTGGCACGCATGGTGGGACATCCAAGGAGATTTGAGCTTAGGAGAATCCAAGTGCAAAGCATAGAAGAGATCGTGTCGACAAAACCACAGTGCTACTTCATCAAACAAAAGGTAAATATTCTTATCAAGTGTCTCATATTCAGTGGGCTATGAGCTGCTCATTACCGCAACCCGGTCCCAAGTATTGAGGGTCACCTGCAAGCAGACAAGAAGGAAGGTTGTTAGAAGGTCCCCCAGTCCACTATCTTCAACATGATCAGTCAAGAGCATGGCGGGTCAGGTAGACTTGGAAACTTTACTCTCTAGATTAAATATAAAGTTTCCTTCTTTCAAAGGCCTAGCTCAGGAGGATCCGGATGAACACATTAGAAGGTTCTTGGCACTATGTAAGACTAGAGGCCTAATGGGTAGGGAGGATGCCTTTCTGATTCTCTTCCCTGCCACATTAGAGGGATTAGCTGATAAGTGGTTCAGCCAGTTTGCTGAAAACCATTTTACCACTTGGGATGTGATGAAAGATGCTTTTAAAAATCAGTTCCAGCATGGCAACACTGCGGAGATTATCATAGAAGAGCTAGAAAATTTAAGATTAGGTCCAGGAGAAAAGTTCCCAGAGTTTGTGACTCGGGCCAAAGCACTAATGGCTAAATTGCCAAATCCACCACACGACTTTTTTGTCAAGAAATGGTTGGCTAAGCCCCTACCAGTGGCCACCCAATGCAAAATAAAGGAATTAGTGCTACCTACAGCCTCCATAGAGGAGTTCATCAGCACAGCCACACGCTTGGAGCAGATAAGGTACCAGTATGGAGCAACCTCTTCTCAACCAACATATGGTACAGAAATGGAGGATCCAGTGATACAGCTAAGGAAAGAGCTGGAGGGCTTAAAAAGAAATAAGCCCTACAAAGAGGAAGAGAATGTTGTTGCTCAGTTGAGAAGGGAGATTGAAGCACTAAAGCTTCAAAAGGAGGAGGAGGCCCAGGCAGAGGAATTGGCTCAACTGCGACGGGAGTTGCAGGAGCTCAAAGGAGGTGGCATCAAGAGTGGACTTTGGTGTTCCATGTGCAGCAAGCAAGGTCACATAGTAAGTGAATGTCCTCTGTTAAGTGTGACTTGTCAATTATGCACGAAAGTTGGCCACGAGGCCCATGAATGCCAATCAAGAGGAATGCCTGCAACGACATACTGGACACAAGGAGGACCCCCAACACCAGCAAATGTGATGGATGCTGCACCAAATCAAGGTAACAACTATAATCCTAGACATAGGAATAACTTTGGAAATGGGCCTAGGAGGCCAATCATCTATTTCAGATGTGGAGAATGTGGGCACTATCAAAGTAGGTGCACCCTACCAGAAAATGCAAGAGACCATTATACAATTTTTTGTCCTAAGAATCAAGCCTCTTCATCCGGGCCTCATATTCAAATGATTTCGGTGCACAAAGAAGAAGTGCATGATCTGGTCAATGAGCCATCACCATCTACCAGGGTGGTGCAATTAGAAGAAATAGAATCTTTGACTGTGCAGACAAGAAGCAAGGGGAAGGCTCAAGCAGACATAGGAGAAGGGTCAAAGATTAAGGAATGGAATCAAAACAGAGAACCATCTGAAGATAAAGTCACCACAGGTGCAGATACAAGTCAAAAAGGAGATCTCATATGCACCAGTGATGCTATTGGGCATGCCTTCAACAGGGCTCATGAGGAGTTTGATAAGTCAACTGGAGCCCAGGCTCTCAAGGAATTAGAGGCTTCAAAACTACTCAAGTCCTTGAAAAAGGAGGTTAGTATTTTTGAATTAATAAAAATGGATGGGAATTTCATATCAGAGTTATTGCAGATAATTGATGAAGCTTCCACTACAAGTTTGATGGCAAAGACTACTGTTTTACATAAAGGAAAAATTGTAGGGGAAGCACCCCTTACAGATTATAAAAGTCCTCGGCTGACAGTATCTATCAAAGGTCATGAATTTCAAGGAGTTATTGTGGATGGTGGTTCTGGCATTAACTTGATGCCTGAACACACAATGGAAAAGATTGAATCCATCCTTCAAGGCCTGCAAATTTCACTGTTACTTTGGCAGATCAGAGCAAAGTAAGGCCCTTGGGAGTGATCCCAAAAGTTCCACTTGAAGTACAAGGTAATCTATTCATTCTGGATTTCATGGTTTTAAGATTGCCCCAGGTTGAAGGAGGTCTTCCTCTTGTTTTGGAATTTTTCTTAATCATTCTTGCACAAGTGAAGGTTATGATGAAGATAAGGAAAAAGTCTAGGTTGATGGATTGGGAGAGCCCATCACAGACCACAGAAGGGGCAGGAAGACACCCCTCAAATATAACTTGGAGGAGGATATGACAACCACAAATAAAGAGGTTACTAAAGCTAAAGGCAAGGTAAAAAATTCTAGTGAAGAATGTTCTTTCCCAATTCAAGAAATCCCTGCAGGCTGGATGCAGGACAAGGAGGAACACATTGAAGTCCAAAATACACCTACTTATGAAGCAATGCACAAAAAGCTAGTAGAAGAAGACAAGGAAGAAGATGAGCACGAAGATAATATGGTAGAGAGAAATCCTGTCCAAGAAATACAATTAGGCACTCAAGACAATAATCGGCCAGTTTTGGTGGCCACTTGGTTGTGGAACCACCCAGGGCTCCTTGAAAAGGTAAAATCATTGTTGAATCATTATACAGATGTTTTTGCTTGGCATTATAAAGACTTAGAAGGGGTGCCTGCATCTTATGGAGAGCACAGAATCCCTCTGGTTGATGGAGCCAAACCCATAAGAGGGAAGAGTTATAGACTTAATCCAAAATATGTTGAAGTTGTCTATGTGGAAATACAGAAGATGGAGGATGCAGGAATCATCATTCCTGTAGAACACTCAGAGTGGCTCTCACCTATGGTTATAGTACCAAAGAAGAATACTAATAAAATCAGAATTTGTGTTGACTTTAGAGCACTCAACAAGGTGACCATTCCAGATGGGTTCCCAATGCCTTTTGCAGAGCAGGTCATTGAAGAAGTGGCTGGGCATGCATCATATAGCTTTATGGATGGATTTAGTGGCTATAATCAAATATCAATACAGCCAGAGGATCGTGAAAAGACTGCTTTTATCACACCTTGGGGAACATATGTATATGTAAAAATGCCATTTGGGCTCAGAAATGCTCCAGCCACCTTTAACCGAACGGTCAATCTTATTTTTGGCCCCCTATTGTTGGAATCACTTAGAATCTTCATGGATGATTTCTCTTCGTTTTCAGGTTCTCACAAAGAAACTCCTCTAAATTGTTTGGACCATCACTTGAGGCAGCTGCAGAATGTTTTCAAAAGATGCAGGGAGACTAAGCTAAAGCTCAATCCAAATAAATGTCATTTCCTTGTGACAGAAGGAACTCTCTTAGGACATGTGGTGTCGGCTAAAGGTATGGCCCCAGATCCTGACAAAATCATTTCTATATTAAAGTTGCCTAAACCTAAATCCCCTAAAGAGATTCAGAGTTTCTTGGGGCATACTGGATACCATAGAAGATTTATAAAAATGTATGCAGAGATAGCCAGACCACTAGCTAGACTTACAGGTAAGGAAGTACCCTTTAAATGGGAAGAAGAGGAGGAAATAGCATATCAAACATTACGGTTAAGGTTAGTGTCTGCTCCTATTCTGATCACACCTGAGTGGTCAAAAATCTTTCATATACATGTAGATGTCAGTGCCTATGCAGTGGGGGCAGAATCAATATGATGAATCAAACTAGTGGAATCAATGATGATTTTCCAGATGCTCATCTGTTTGCTGTACAAGCTCAAGGTTGGTATTATGATATCAAAAATTTCATTAAAACTGGGTTGTATCCAGAAAAGGCTAGTGCTGTGCAAAAGAAGAGACTGCTAATCAAGAGTAGACCATATACCTTCATTGAAAATAAATTGTATAGACAGGGCAAGGATGACAGGTTCAGGAAGTGTTTGGAAGAAGAAGAAGTGAGGGAAGTCCTTCACTCTGCACATGAAGGAACAGGTGGTGGGCACCTTCCAGGGCATATTATGAGTCAGAGGATACTGGATGCTAGTCTATGGTGGCCTACACTATTTAAGGATGCAAATGAATGGGGAAAGGCATGTGACATTTGCCAGAGGTGTGGACCTAAGCCAACAAAGCAGAGGCATAACCCCTTGGTTGTTTCCACTTCGTGGCAGCCATTTGAGAAGTGGGGGCTACATTTTGTAGGGCCCATCTACCCTCCCGCAATTCCAAAAAGAGAAAAATATCTCTTGATAGCTACAGATTATGCAACAAAGTGGGCTGAAGCTATTGCCTCCCCCGATTGCACTGCCCAAACTGTTGCTGATTTCATTTATAGTAGCATCATTTGCAGGTTTGGATGCCCACTTGAAATTTGTACAGATCAAGGTACACATTTTGTCAATAAGGTTCTGCAGGAAATTTTCAACAGGTATAGAATTCTACATAGGACCTCTAGTGCTTACTATCCAAGAGCCAATGGACAGGCTGAGTCGACAAATAAGGTTTTAATCTCAATGTTAAGAAAGGAGTGTATGTTACAACCCACTTCCTGGGGCATTGCTTATCAAGGTACCCTATGGGCATACAGGTTAGCCTACAAAGAGGCCACAGGATATTCTCCATTCCAGCTAGTTTATGGCATATTACCCATTGAGCCCTTTGAATTTTTACATGGATCACCTAAGATAGCATTCATGCAGGGCAAGAAGGATTGTGATGTCTCTCAGAGGCTTGGAGCACTACATAAAGTGGAGGAGATTTGTCTACTAGCAACAAAACAATTGATAGACACTCAGATGAAGAGGAAGGAGACACATGATCGACATCTGTGGAGCAACAACATTGAAACAGGCATGTTAGTTCTTCTCCATAGACCTCATCTTCATACACAACTGAGAGGAAAATGGCTTCCACATTGGGAAGGACCTTACAGAGTCAAAACAATGCTAAATTGGGGTGTTGTGGAGTTAGAGACGCTGAACGGAGAGGCCTTGCCACTGGTCAACATATCCAGGCTCAAGGCCTATCATCAACACACTTGAAGAAGTATGGATCACCTCGAACTGCAAAATCTGTCCAGGTTGTACATAGCTTTCTCATCTCCTTTTGCTCCATTTTAGTAGTTTTCTTTAGCAATTTCATTCTTGTCCCTGGTTTTTTAAGCAAACCTAGAAGGCATTTCATTACCTCTCCAAACGAAAAACTTTTGGGTATTTTTGGAAATTTTTCTAGCATTTTTATCCCTTTCTGATGTCATTTTCTTGCCAATTAGGAGGAATAAAAGGAGGCTCTCTGTGGTTTCATGGAAGAAATTGAACTTAGCCTTGTGGAAAATTTCATGAGAATTTTTTTCAGAATTTTTTGGCTATTTTTCGGCAATTTTTTGGATTTTTCCTTCATTTTTTCTCTATTTTTGGGTTATATTTCACAACCAAAAAAAAAAAAACACACACACACACACCCTAGGGCATTTCTTTTGCCAAAAAAAAAAAAACCCCCACCACCGACCATCCCCCCCACCCCCCGCCCCCCGTTCTGACGCCCCCCCCCCCCGTTCTGACAGCCCCCCCCCCCGTTCTGACAGCCCTGCCCCCCCCCCCCCCCCCCTCCCCACCCCCCGTTCTGACAGCCCCCCCCCACCGACACCACCGACCATCCCCCCCCCCCGCCCCCCCCCCCCCCCCCCCCCCCCCGCCCCCCCCCCCCCCCCCCCCCCGTCCCCCGTTCTGACAGCCCTCCCCTTCCCCCCCTTTTTTTTATTTTTTATTTATTTTTATTTTAGTTTTTTTTTAATTTATTTATTTTATTTTATTTTCTTATTTATTATTATTATTTTTTTTTACATTTCTGTCTGAGCGTTGAAAAAACAAATCATTTTATTTTTATTTTACTTTACTTTATTTTTTTTATTTTACATGGCTCAAAACTTTTGGCTCTGGATTATGCCTCGGTTGGCCGTTTGTTACAAAAATGGAGTCATTTTCATGTTTTTTGGCACCTGTAGACTCAGTTTTTGACTTTATTTTTATAAATTCCCACTTTTTCTATGACTTTTGGTCCAAACCCACATGTTTTGATAACCTTTATCACATGTTTTTATTTCACCAATTTGTCCAAATGGTCTATTCTCACCTTGTCTTACCTTATGTTTAATAATATCCCCTATGTACCCTCTGTAGCCCTCCAGTTTGATCATTTTAGCCTCCTCCCGACCCCTGATTCCTACTCACAATCCCTCCCTTTACCAATATGCCCAGCCACATCCTTACCCCTCCCTGCCCCTTCCATCTTTGCACCCTCAACCCTACCTTCCCCTTACTTTCTACCCTCCCATTGCCCCCCTTTTGCTTTTCCATTCCAAAATCCCAATTTTGGTTCTTCTCTGGTGCTTGTTCTCTCCTGCTTTTGGTGGACTTGGTTGCTGCTCAGACGTCCTATTCAAGTTTTTGCAGCTCTATTTTCATGGTGATCAGAGTTTTTGCTATAGCTCTCCGGGACGGAGAGCACATTAGGTGGTGGGCAACTGTTGAGCCCATAAAAGTCATGTTGGTCAAAGTCAACTGTAGTCAAATTCAAGGTCAAAGTCAACTGGTCAAAGTCAACAAGGTCAAGGTCAAAGTCAACAGGTGCAAAGTCAAAGTGCTAAAGTGCAGGTGTCAAAGTGCACAGGTAGTGCACAAGTAATTGTCCACAAAGGGTAAATTGGAGAAAGTGGGTTGCAGGTTGTAGAGGTATTTTCTCTAATTTCCCTAAGGTTCAAAGTGTGTTTTAAAGTATTTTGGAAGGTTCAGGTGAACCCCCCCTTAGGTGCAAAAGTGAGGACTTAAAAGAAAATGTGAAGGTATGTGAAGAGGCAACGTACGCACAGGTGAAAGTATGGCCCCCCCCCCATTAAAATTTTGGGTTTTTGTCTAAAGTCACTACAGGACAAAACAGTGAGTCATTGGCTGCCACTTGGTAAGACAATCTTGGGACATCAAAGTGAGCACCAAGATACAATTGCAGTTAGGAGCGTACGTGATTGACACACTCAAATCAAGGCAAGGTCTATTCTTGGACCAATCTTAGAGTAAGCAAGAGAGCATAGTCTAAGGAAGCAAGAGAGAGAAGTGCAAGAGTCACCAGTGTGCGACCCAGAGAAGTGGAAGTGAAGGAGTGCATAGGGAGTGCTTAAGGGATTGTGCAGAGAGTGCTAAGCTAGTCCCCCCAAGTATCTCAAGGTCCCATTGCAGTGGGCGCGTGCCGATAGAAGGTATTCACTCCTCCCCCTTTGTGGAAGCTTGGTGCAAGGTGTGCACAAGGATAAGCTTAAAGCAGGTGGAGGTCTGGTGCAGAGGAGGCCCGCGGCAAGAAGACTTTGGGATATTGGGTATTTTGTAATTGGGCACTCTATGGGATTGTGCATAGAGGTATTGGCTTGTCTTGTACTTCAAACATTGTAATTGTCTTAGTGTAATCAATCGACAGAAGCTTCCAGGTGTATTTTCTCTTCTTGTTTCTTCCCTTTTCTCCTACAAACCCTCAAACTCCTTCTTGTTTAAGAATCCACCAACACAAGCTAACCCGAAAAATGAGTTATGTAGCTCTTTTTATAATTTTTTACTAGCTTTGGTCCTGTCCAGACCTAGTCTCCAGCTTAGTTAAAAATTAGGTACCTAGGCTATTTTGGAGGCTCAAACGAGCTCTAAAAATCATCAAAACTGATACCTAAGTACTTCTAATACTCCTCAAGCTCGAGGACTCCTTGACTTGAAAAAAATGGAGTCGTATCTACCAAAAACGGTATTTACAATGTTCATGTAGTGATGAAAATCACTATTAAAAGGAGATTAGGTTGGAAAAATGGACTGGCCTATTTGTCGGATCTTCGTTGTCTGCTTTTCCTACTTGTTCCTTCTCTCTACTCTGACTCCCTTCGTTGGCTTGCCTATCGTGTAGGTCTTTGAGTGCCCTGACTGCTACCAACACCCTATCATGTAGGTCTTTGAGTGCCCTGACTGCTACCAACAACTTGCAAAATTGTTGTTTTGTCTAATCTCTATCTTATTATCTCTCTCTCTCTCTCTATGTTTCTCTCTTTCTACCTCTTTCTCTCTTTGATTATCTCTCTCTCTCTCTATTGTAGGTTATTCAACAAGCTAACCAAGCAAAAAATATGGCTAACTATTGTAAGTACAATTTCCATTCGTTGTATATCATTTGAATTGTGTTATTTTAATTAGTTAGCATACTCACACTTATTGATATGCACATATACAATTATACATGATGAAGATGCACATTGACACATATACACATACGCATACACACACATATATACACACACATCCATGTGCAAATACACTTACACATACACACACATACACATGCATATACACAAACATTTCTACAACAACAAAAAAATACTTGCATGCATGCATTATTGCATATATACATACACATACACACATTAACACATACATAAGTACATGTATATGCATGCATGCACATTCACATGCATGCCCATGGATGCACATGGAAATGCGTCCACATGCACATGCATGTTTCATACATGTACACATGCATATACATACACTTGTATATGTTTATACACATACACATACATATGCACATACGTTGTCGGGAAGTTGCGGACATACGGCTGGTGGATCAGGCAGCCAGGATATCCCTCGGCACACGCAGGGTGTATGAGACAATCGTAGGTACAAGGGGATATGTGTTTGTGAGTCTAAGATAAAAGAAATTTTAAGACTTAAACGTGCAAAAGATGCGAAAAAACAAGTGATTGACAACAGAATTTCTACATTACTCGTAAAATCTAGGAAATATAAAGTCGATAATTGAAACACTTTAAATGTTTTAAGCCCCGTAAGGCTGTGCTGCTCTATATAGTTCCATGGCTTCGATTTGATACGGTGACACTAAGGTTTCCTTGGTAATTTGATTTTTAATTAGCTCCTGTTCTTCGGTTGTATTTTGATCTATGCTTGATTTCCGCACTAATGCTGGTGGAAATAAGTCATCATTAAATTCTGGTTCAGGCAAAACGATGGTAAATAATGGTAATAAGCGCGAAACAAGACGATCGTATTCAATTAGTCGTAACGTCTCGTGAACTATTTTATCTTTGAGTAATTCAGGCTCACTATGATCGTTGGTAGATGAAGGTTCAAGTGGAGATGGTAATAAAGTGCTTAAAATTAAATGTTCTAATTCATGTTTCCTAACAGATTCATTTTTAGCATTACTAGTTATTCCTTTTTCTATCGACATACGAATGATCAACTCCAAATCTTTTTAGATAAACAAGAGAAATTGTAATTAACAAGAATGCAAATACAATTTTGAGTTCGCTTGAATCCTAATGACAATACGGGATGATATAATTGCTTTAAACGATAGCTAATAATATGAGAGTCCTATACAAGGTTTAATCAGAAAAATTTCTAAGGATTTATATCCGATTGTTGGGTGATTTGTTGAAATCTTCTCTTTGTCACGATGCTCTTTGATACTTTTGCTTTCAATCTTCAATGTTTGTTTCTGAAAGAAAAACATTAGGAAATAACAGAGCTTAACACACACATTTATACATACACAAATCATTTCTAAGCCACTCTTTTGGTTTCTACTTTTTGTGCTCATCCATCCTTTTTCCTATTAACATTCACCACTCTTTCCAGTTTAACTTTTCTCCACTTTAATTACACACTCTACTTATACCATTCTTTTCATCACATCTAATTCTCTCCTCTCTTTCTCTTAACCCACTTTTGTCACTTTAAGTGCATCTTCTATTGAGACCACTCTTTCATTCACTTTAATTACACATTTAGCTCACACCATTCTTTACACACTTTTCATATAAATCACTCATTAATTATCCATTACTTTTTCATTTTAATTGAATTATCCTAACTTTCTTAATTTAATAATGCATTTAAATTAGACTTAGGTTAAGCATTTAATATATTCAAACCTTAGTTTTTAAATGCATACAAATAATTAAAGTAATCATTAATGATATAATTTAATGTTTAATACATAAATATGTAATTTAGATATTAATGTTTTTGAGTAACATCTATGTTAACCCTTTAAATGTATTAAATCCTAGAAACCCTATTGAAAACCCATAAAACCCCCCTGGGTTAGATCATTAAAATCCTTCTGAACCCTAGCTTTAACCCATTATAACTCGTCTAAACCCTTAACAATAACCAACTCTTATAAACAACACATGAATTCAAGAAACCCTAGGCTGAATACCCATAATTCTTGAATGTTAAATAGAAAATTCTCATTAAATAAGTAATTAGGGTAAACCCTAACATAAACATTTGTCCTGCTTCATCCTTCATACCTAAAAACATTTTCAAAATAGTTAATCAAATTAGCACAACTGATCAACAGTGATCTAAAAGAGGTTTAAAATCCACCAATAAAGTTGTTTTCATGTTCTCTGTTCTTTAACTGGAAAGTTGAAAAACTTTCCGACATTCGCCCCGGCCAAACCTGCACATCGTCCTCGATGGGCCAACCTGCAGATCAGAGAAAGCAATATCAACTTCTTGTGAAACTTATTCATGAATCAACTTAAAATTTTCTATATATATAAATGCTTCTATCATTAGTACATCTTCAACTAGCAAAGAAAACTTATAAAATTATTTAAACTTGAATTTAAACCTTTTCGATCAATGCATGAGTTGAAAATAGGTTTTAGAAAGAAACTATAAAAGTCATTTAAATAGTATTCGTACTAACTCTCCTATTAACTCTGTTCATAAGTAAAGCATATGTTATATAGGCCTTCTACCCTCATCTCCTAACCATTTGCCATTAAGATACAAAAAACTAACTCCCCTCTAGCATACATCCGCCTTATATAGCCCGCTTTTCAAATCAGAAGTGATTTCGAGACCACAACTGATTTATTTGATTTTTCTTTTATCTCAATTTTTTTTTTATCATAATTTTTCTTTGTATAATTTTTCTCTTTTCATAAGCAGCAACCATTAATGTACTGCTTTCAATTTTTCTTCGCAACGTTTTTGATGAAGGGGAAAGGCTTAACCCCTAATCAGAGCAAAGGATCTAGAGGTAAGCTAAAGCAGGAACTAGGATCTCTTTTGCTAAATGGGTCAGATTTAAGGAAGCTTACCTATATAAAACACGTCTACTTCTACTAGGAGTTGCAAGTTAAGGGTTCCTTCAACTATCCATATGACAGCCATAGGTCTTCTAATCCCTATCTTCTTTTCAAGCACATCCCTACTTCAGTGTAAATTCTACTTTTCATAATTTTAAGAGGTTTCTTATCCTAGCTGAAGAATGTACATTTCTAATTATGATCATGCATGAAAAAAAAACAAAACTTAAAACATTAATCAGAGTTAGAACTGTTTCACCTGATCTATATTGATTCCATGATCGCTTTGATTGCTTAATTTTGTAAACTGCATGAATTATCTTCAATTTCCTGCACTTCATCTTTATCATAAATCAGTCTTTAATTAATTGGTTTTAAAAAACAAACATTTCATCTCCTGCTATCAAGCAACAATGTAAAGACTTTTAAGACAAATTAATTTTTATAAATAATTTTGTATTTTCATACATGTAAAAGAAATAAATAATTAAAAACATATTTAAAAGAAAATTTAAACATTGTTTTTATTAAAACAAAATCATTCTTCATTTCCTTCATCATATATTAGTTCAAAAAATTCTTCATTTCTTTGTTTAAATATTTTAATTCTTTTACCTGCAATTAAATTTTTAAGCGGAGTTCCATCTAACTCTCTTAAAGCATACGTTCCATTTTCATAGCTTTTGACCACCACATAAGGTCCAAACCAACGCTTTTTTAATTTTCTACGGGCATCATACTGTATATCAAATGTGCTATCATATATCAATACCCAATCATCAATTTTTATTGGCTTTGGCCTTAACCGATGTGATTTATCAAAATACTTTTTATTTTTAAGTCGAGAAGTTTTTAACTTTTCTACAGCGTCCTCCAATCTCTCATTCCCTTGCTCTAATTGCTGAATCCTTAGAGCTAACAAGTCTTCAGTAGATAAATTATCTTTCCAAGGTAGCATAGTCCAAGTAAGAATTTGGGTATTTATTGGAAAAATTGGTTTTTGGCAGTACATAAGCTCTGCCGGCATAAACCCTGTCGTTCTCGTACAGGTCATTCTATCAGCCCACAAAGCGAATGGCAAATATTTTGGCCAATTCTTCAATTCTCCTTTGCAAGCTTTAGAAATCGCTTTTATGATAGGGGAATGCCCTCTTTCTATTTTTCCGTTAGCCTCAGGGTTATATGCAGTCGTAAGAGCTAAACGAATTCCATGCCTAGCAAAGAATTCCCTAGCCTCTTGCGCATCTAATTCGCCCCTATCGGCAACTATTTTTTCAATATACCCAAATCTCGAAATCACATCTTCTAAAAGAAATTTGCATACATTGAAAGTAGTTTTTGATCTAAGAGCTCGGCCTTCTACATGATTAGTAAGATCTTCACGAGCAAGAACTATGTATCTCATTCTATCGATACCTTTGGGCATGGTTACTAAGTCCACTACCCACTTATAGTGTATGCATGGTGGATACGTAGGATGTAGTGGATCCCTATGCTTAACCGATGAATAAATTTGACATACATCACAAGAATCTACATAATTCTTTACATTAACATAAATACCTGGCCACCAGTAACACTCTCTAATTTTTTCATAAGTGGCAACAAAACCTTTATGCCCGGCCCATAAAGTATCATGCATGTTCTTCATAACTTGCATCTGAAGATTCTTAGTACCTAGTACTCTTTGAGGCATTTTGATCTTCCCCCTTGCATGTCTCCAAAGCAATCCATTTTTTAAGAAAAAGTTAAATGCCCTTTTTCTAATATTTCTAAATCTGTTTGAAGACCATGAAGGTGATCTAACTAAAGTACTAAGATACTTTCCAATCTCTAGCCACTCTCCTTCATATTCATCGGAATTAAATTGTTCATATACATAAACTTGGGAATCATAATTTATCGTATTAGTATCTACTTTGGCTTCATCATTCTCATCATACCTAGCTCTTGAGAGCATATCAGCAACAGAGTTCGATTTTCCTGAAATATGAATTAAAACTGGATTTATAAATTTGATATAAGAAATCCAACGAAGCATTGCAATATCTGGTGAAGAACAGTTTGTGATCATTCCAATTAACGGTAAACAATCTGTCTCCACAATTACATTTGCTCCTATGAAATATTCTTTATCGGACTTTAGAGCTGTGACTAAACCCCAAAGTTCTCTTTTAATTTGAGGATAATTTCTTTGAGTATTATGTAAAATCTTAGCTCCAAATCTAATAGCATATCTCCTACCCTCTTCATCATCTTGACTTATGACCCAGTGTTGACGTTGTAGCATCACAACTCATACTTGTCAAACCAGGAAGCATCTCATGAGACCCAAATGTTTGCGTAGAAGCACTCAGCAGACGTAATGGCGCTTCGTCAACATATGATTAACAACGTCATCAACAAGAAGATACAACATAAGCATCGCGAATGATACACCTAATCGTAATCACAAGTATAATAACGACGTAATCATACATCAACGTGTCACAAGCGTTAGACAAGAAGAGAACAAGCATGCACGCACATCATGACGATGAGAGAGCAAGAGTCTATCTACAAACTAGCATAATCTCATTACTTCTCAAAAGAGCTCTCCTCCAAAAGAAGAGGTGGAGACCTCTTTATATACAAAAATGGCAAAAAGGCATGCTATGTGGGATTTCTCAACTGAAAGGAGAATGAATCCCACTTATTCTCTAGTGTGGCACTCACACACACCTATACAAGAGTGCTTTATTAATTGAATGAAAGGTAGAAAAAGATACAAATGATGATGAAAAAAGAGTGGATCCAAGAAATGTATATTGTATCTTCAACACTCCCCCCCTCCTTGACTTTGTCGTCCTCGACAAAGCTTTTGCAAGTATGGAGCTTTTGTGGAAGAGTGGGTAGGAGTTCCTTTGGATTTGCATGATCCTTGCACCATTGGAATGCCTTGCTTTATTGTTTTTCTTCATCTTGCTTTTTGTTTGGAGTCGAGTGCTTTAACTTGGTTCTTTTGCCTCATATAAATGGGAATGAATAGGCTAGAATTTTTTATTTTTATTTTTATTTTTATTTTTTTTATTTTTTTATTTTTTTATTTTTTATTTTATTTATTTTTTTATTTTTTTGTTTTGTTTTGTTTTTTTTTTTTTTGTTTTTTTTTTTTTTTTTTAATAATAATTTTTTAGTAATGGATGGATGATGTATGAACATGAAATGTAGATGATAGATACAAATAGATGAAATTAATTCATCTCTTCTTAGTCCATATGCATGAGTGGGGACTAAGGGTGCATGGGTGGAAAACGAAAAAGGTGCCTATGCACGGTCTTGTAATGTGACCCTATCTTATGCATACTCTAACAAATGCATACAAAAAACAATGGTGCAAAAAATGAATGGGTCTTGAGCAAAGTGCTCAAGGGTTAGGTGATGATGAGGCTTTCTCCAAATCTTCAGCTTCAAGAACCTTCTCTTTGTCATCAACCATTTGACATGGATGATACCTTTGTCCACCAACCTGAAAAAAGAAAAATAACAAGCAAATTTTTGAAATCTATGTACATGTGCCCTCTTCGTGCATGGGTTAAACTAAGTGTGCCAAATGCTTGGCCTTTGGATGAGGCCCTATTCGTGTGCATACTTGGTGTGCATCTAAAACATATGCTGTGCATTGGGCAAGGTTGGGTCCGACACCCATGGATGCTGCACGAAGAGGTCTTAGGCCGCCAATATGTCTCCGCTTTGTTGGTCTTAGCCTTGAGGTTTCTCCTTGGATCTTTTCTAAGTGTTGGCTTGATTTCTTTGGATCCCTTGGTGAGAAGTGCTCGTTGTTGATGATAAGGCATGGTGAATCTAGACCGTAGATGAGGGGTTTGAGTTTGTATAAGAGCTTTCTTTGGTACCCATATCATAGTGCGATTTGGTTGGGCTCAAAGTAAGTTCTTGGCCACCCAAATTTGCTTTACATTACAAGGGAGATGTGACTTCTTCTTGGTGTATGGGTCTTTTGGGCCTTCTATGTGAGTCTTTAGAAAAAACTCATCTTTACATGGGGAGTTCAACAAAGGTTGAGTTTCTTCACATATGTCATGCTCATGCAAAGGATCATAAGGTTGTGTGGTTTGAGATCGATCTAGAGATTCCGTGATGCATTTATCCTTATTACACATAGAATCTCTAGATGTACAAATGGGTGATGAATAATGATTGACAATGGATATGACATCATTTTCCATAGCGTTGTTACAAAGTGTTTGCTTATCCTCTTCTTGATGAACCAAATGTGGCACATCCTTGCCCATGGATTCATAAGGAGAATCCAAGTTTAGAGGAAGAGAGGGCCCTTCCACATCCCCCAAACACTTGGAGTCCTCCACTTCATCATTCGTCATGGTTTCCTGCGACTTACTCAAAGAAAGGTTAGATAAAAAAGCATGAGTGGAAAGACTATTTTGTGGATTAAAAGCACAATTTTTGAATAGATGATTATGTCCACAATCCATACAATGAGGATAATCATCAGGATTTCCAAAAGACTCACTAGTGGGGATGGACATAATAGATGGACAAGGTGCTTCAAACTCTTGATGTTCAAAAAACCTTTGAGTGCCTATGACCAAGTCTTCATCTATACCTTCCATAACAAAAAATGTTTCTAAAAATTGCATATCATTCACCACAATCGGCAACACAACTTGACCCATGCAATCATAATTTTCACCGTTCATGAGGATAGATGAATGAGTGGTTAGTTGACTGTTATCCAAAATAATTGTCACTAAATCAATATGAATTAAATTCCATTCACAATTAGGGTTAATATAAGCACTCATATTTCTATGGTCATGACCAATGAATACATTTACAAAAGTGTTGCTATGTTCCCTAGTTGCAACTATGGAACCCACCCCTTTAGAAATTCCACCAATTTCCTCTACCCCTTGCAAATTTTCTATATTTGTTTCACCTTGATCATGTGTGATTAATGCATGCATTTCATCTTTTTCTTCCTTCTCTTGTGCAACTTTTTCTCCCTTCCTTTTTTCTTTTGCCTTTTTCTTTCCCATGTTTTGTTGAAACAATTTTTGGTTTTTTGAGTGTTTTTAATATTTGTTTGGTATTTTAGGAGTTTTTAGAATTTGTTTAAGGTTTTGTGTGTGTTTTTTGAATTTTTTTCTAAGATGTGTAAATAAGTTCTAATGGGGTTCTTCTAACAAGAATCAAGAAGAATTTTACAAAAATTTACATATGGTACATTCAAGCTTAGAGAGGCATGTGATGTTTATGAGAAGGAAAAAAATTGTAGCATACTTTCCATCATCCTAAACCTTCACGCATGACCAAAAAAGAACATGTCACAGGCAATTAAGTTTTACACATGTTACAATTTTCGTGCCTTGGAATTTTAAAGAAAATATCCTAACAAGGTGAAACCCATATGTGCAACCAATATGTGCAAGGTGAAGATGATATCATTAAATTTTGGCCCTACACGAATTATGGTGGCTTGTGTGACATTCTTCCAAGTTTTTCCATGCAATATATCTTTTACCTCATTCAATCTATTATCACATCAATTTTACTTGAAGTAAAAATATTAGAGGGACAAACATGATGCAACCCGTGTATATCTAGGCATGGCCAACTTTCATCGATAGAGTATATATTGAAGTTAATGTTGATGAGAGCCTAAATGTCTTTCCCACTAAACTCTTTAAAGACATATCCCAAAAAGCAAGCTTAAATCGTTACCCTCATCCAATAGCCTAACAAAAAATACAAGATAAGTTATATATTCACGTGAGTGAGATATATCTGAGTAGATTCGTGAAGTTTTAAGAGGCATGATTTCACTTACTCACTCAATTTGATTTTACTTACTCGTTTATGTTTCACTCAGCGAAACGTTGTCATCTTATATGTGCATGGTCCCAAATAGGAAATTGAACCAAGCACAGGTGATAGATCTACGCAGAGATGGATGAAGCCATAAATCTCTCTCTCTCTCGCCCATCTAGTGAATTCATGATGTCACAGTAACTGAGATAGCCTTCCCATGTTTTAGGGAAGTGTGAAGTCACAATACAACTTGCATTAAACCATAATGTGTAGTCTTGTGAATGCGTGGCAGAACTCATTTATGGCCTAGATTCCCTCATTCCATGGATATCTGCTAAAGCCCCTTTCCTATGTCTGTAGAGCGGGTCTTTTCTATCTTGCAAAGTGTTTACTGAATTCCTTTTTTCGTCTAAATGCAAAGAACTCGCCCGGCCTACTCCCGCACTCTCTTATCCTCTTCTATCTGTGCAATCACGTAGCATTATACAAAGTATTCCTACGCGCAGTGCATCGAACGTGTCATGGCCTAATCTTCGATATGCAGGCATGAAATAAGGCGAATCAATTGCAGTGATTGCCTGGCTACCGAATTCTGACGCACCTAACACATCGTGCTCTAAGAAACCAAGTGCATATAGGTACATGAATGTGGAAGAGTTAGCGGAAATGTCGCCTACATCAATGTATCTCGTTATTGCAGCTTCGTGAAAACTGCAGCAAGGCCATGTAGCATGAAACAACTATTTCTGTAAAGAGTTGAGCATTGGCTGACCTGCTTTTTTAGCGCAATGAACTTCCACACAAGTGGGCCCGATAGTGCTCCTAATTTTGACAGAGCCGTCTGAGAATAGAGTCATGCTCAGAACATAGGTACCGCAAGGTAGTGAAGAGAATCCATGATGAGGGCAAGCAACAGTGATCAGATTCTTGACACCCCACAATTACTGGGTAGGCGATACAATGAACCATGTATTTCAGAATGACAGGTGCTCTTCTCCAATTAGTCTATCCCTGGTAACGAAGCCTCAAATGGTATTCGTGCGTCATTAACCTGATTCGTTCCATGTAGTAGAGATGAGCCATCTATAGTAGGTGAAATGTGTAGTCATAGTCCCTGTAGCAATCTCCTGCTGAGATTGGATGCCACTTCCATAGCTCCCACCACCAAAAGTGTTTTTACTGAGGAAGGTAGAGACTTATGGTCTCTCATCAGCAGCTCGCCCTTTGCCTGGTCGTTGGCAGATACACTGAGTTGTATGTCTGGACATAAGTGGGAGTAAAATTTTGGAGATCAGCCGATACTTTTGGCAGGGGTTATATTGTGCAATCAGGCTCATCAGACCCCCTTAGACTCCAATGCAATGATCAGCAAAAGCTCTCTGCTACTTCAGACGATCCTGCATCATGCTCACAACCACACAAACTTTAGCCCTTTTCTCATATAAAACTTCAATGACAAACCATCTAATACAATATTTTCATCCCTCTTCTACTTCATGGTGCCCGAGATCTAAGGATGTGGCAGGGTGCCGTAGGACTGCTAGGCTAATTATTTTCACGAAAAATCTGTGTGATGTCAGACAGCAATCTAACTCTGTCACTGGTGCATTGCTCAAGCCTGATTCCTTGTGACACTCTTCGTTCAATTGCAGCCTCTAAACACTTGATTACTCTTCGTTTTTCTCCTTCTCTGTCAAGAGTACATCCATCCATATGACGAATATAATACTCCTAAATAGCATTAGGCCCATCAGAATTTATGGCCGCATGGAAGACACTACATATCTGTTAGTGTACATACAAACTGTGTCAAACAAAAGCTTGGGGCGGTCCTTGCTCTGTATATTAACAATGGAGTATCCCCCATCCAAACAATTTTCAATAGAATTGTTTGGTTTATCGAGATGATTCACAGATGTGTGGTTTGATCCTGCATAGTCTTGGTCTGCAAACATCATTTGATGCAACCTTCTTTCTGTATGGGTAAGAGAAATCAGTTTCGGCACCCTTAACATCTTCCTTTACCTTCAGGACATTGGCACGTTGCTCTTTTATTGTGTTAAGTCTCTGAGTGTCCTCAATGGGTCCCTGAGCAATCTCATTAGTAACATAGACAACACATGCAACCCTCGAATTATGTGCCCAGACTTCTACCGCCACAACATTGCACTTCAATTCTGTGAGAACAGCACGTTTTATGTGGGATTGAGTTGCCTTTTCCCACTTCTAAGATTTTCCCTCCTCCATTGGAATACTCTTGATGTATCAGCCTCCAGTTCAATGCTTAAACTCTTTTGGCAGCGAAACCACTTAGGTCAAATCTGAGAAATGTTCCCTTTCATCCATCATTTGAAGCCCAACCTGTCAAGTTGGATGAGCTTCAAGTCCTTGCCTCTGCTGCTCAGGAACTTCTAGAATTTAAGAGATCCCATTAATAGTTGTTATGGCTGCAAAAATTCTCAGAAGTTACGTTGGATGCTAAGTTCAAGATGACTCATGCGAATACAACAGCTCAGAGCTTCAACAAAAACTTAGTTTCTAACTTGCACACTAGACTTTTTACAGCTTTCTAGATTGAAATAGAAAGGACTCTGTTCTTTTCTCTTTAGCCATATGAGTGCTCAGATGAAACTGCAGGATGATAGAAGTAGCTTGCTTTGTGAGAAATAAATGCATGGGTTTTGAAACCTTGCTTGTTATGCCTCTACCCGAGATCCTACACTCGAAAATTCTTCACCTTTTCTATATCCAGATGTACCAATAGGACCTCCTTGGCCTATTTGTGTCGATGATCCTAATACAGGATTTTGATGTATTTCAGCAGTAGGTAATGGTTTTGCACTGGCAACATGCTCTCTTTTAGTTGACTTTCTTGAATTCCCTTCCACCCATCAACATTCTTGTACATAACTTATGGCACAATGTTCTCCCGCTTCTGTTCCTCAGACACTACATTAGTTTCATTCACAACCACAACTTGTCACATCGTCTTGTTTAGGAGCCTCTCAAGATAGTGTCATTGGACTTGGGGATACCTTTCGAAACTAATCAGCAGCATTGATATTGTGCATCTATCTCTTTACTTCTACTTTAGTTCCATCAATGCCTCCTTATTCCTCAACTCCCGAATTCTCGAATTTCTCCTTCGCATGATGTCTGTAGGATGAAGTTATGGATTACATCAATCTTTGATACATCTACCCCAAGGGACCGAAGTGACATGATCGACATCTAGGCCCATTGTCTCACCTGCCTTGGCACGCTCATGCCTCTTCTACCTTATGCCATACCTCCATCCAGTCTCTCACTTAAAGCATCCTCCCTGCTACTGCCATCCCCTCTTAAAAAATCTCGTGCCGCCTTGGGATCTATTCTAGTGAGTGCACTTATCAAAAAGAATCGATGCTTATCCATCTTCTTTTCTTCAAGTGATCATGGCTAAATTCTTGCTGTGATCGTCCTTGTTTTGGACCATTTTCCTATCTACGTTTCTGCATATGGAGGGTGATTCTCCATGACTGCCCGTTGAGTCTGAGTTTATTCCCAAGGCCCTTCTTGCTTCCTAAAGAAGATAGGATGCTCATACATAACTTGTTTGCTAAGTATAATCGCATGGTCATGGGCACTCCCTATATTGTCTTCTATCCGCAAAATTGCACCTCAAAAATTCAAGGAGAAATAGGAGCTAAGGGGCATACCAGGCTTTTAGATCTTCCTTTTGCTAACCTTTGCCATATCGTTGTGGTTCTTTCCTCACTGTCAGGTCGATTGATGGAGAAGATGAGCCAATACTTCATTGGTTTTTGCAGAAGAACCCCAAAACAAAACTTATTCACACATGATTAGAGAAAGAACAACAAAGTTAATGAAAAAAACTGAACATGATAAACTAAAAAGCTACTCCTATTCTATCCGCAACTTGAAGAATCACCACACATGGTAGACTAATCACCCAAAAGGGGATTCTAATCATACCAAAAATGGCTCATCTCAACAAGTTATTGTAAATCTTGCAAGCCGCAAATGCTCGCAAGAGCGTAATGAAATGAAGAACTCAAAAAACAATCGTCATTGAAAGCTTGCGTACACGTCTCTTTCACGCCAAAAACCATCACGTAAGTGACAAGAGAACGCTCCCCGGCAACGGCGCCAAAAGTTGTTGACGTTGTAGCATCACAACTCATACTTGTCAAACCAGGAAGCATCTCATGAGACCCAAATGTTTGCGTAGAAGCACTCAGCAGACGTAATGGCGCTTCGTCAACATATGATTAACAACGTCATCAACAAGAAGATACAACATAAGCATCGCGAATGATACACCTAATCGTAATCACAAGTATAATAACGACGTAATCATACATCAACGTGTCACAAGCGTTAGACAAGAAGAGAACAAGCATGCACGCACATCATGACGATGAGAGAGCAAGAGTCTATCTACAAACTAGCATAATCTCATTACTTCTCAAAAGAGCTCTCCTCCAAAAGAAGAGGTGGAGACCTCTTTATATACAAAAATGGCAAAAAGGCATGCTATGTGGGATTTCTCAACTGAAAGGAGAATGAATCCCACTTATTCTCTAGTGTGGCACTCACACACACCTATACAAGAGTGCTTTATTAATTGAATGAAAGGTAGAAAAAGATACAAATGATGATGAAAAAAGAGTGGATCCAAGAAATGTATATTGTATCTTCAACACCCAGCCAATTCCAATAGGACTAGTATCAACAGTCAAAATAATGGGTTTATTATTTGTATAATCTACTCGTTTAAGGATTGGAGCTTCTTGAAGCAACTTCTTTAATCTACGCATTGCCTGAGTATGTTTTTCAGTCCATAAAAATTTTCTTTTCTTTCTTAATAAATCATAAAGACAATCAGCTATATGTGCAAAATGTGGTATCCATATAACATAGAAGATACAGGCTCCTAAGAATCGTCGAACTTCACTCACATTTTGACATATCTCCGAAATCTTACTAATGGCATCAATTTTCTGAGGGTATGGCTTCCGTCCATAATGGCCACAAAGATGACCTACAATGAGGACCTCATTAACACCAAAAGTAGATTTTTCTATAGATAATGTTAAGCCAACTTGAATAAATCGCTCAAAGATTTTTTTGCAATCAAGAATATGAGCCTTTACAAATCTTCGACAACCATCTTCATCCAGAGTGCTATCTTTCTCTTCTTCCAAGCAACCCTTAATGGGAATGTCATCTATAAAGGGCATAGTAAGGTGAGGAATAAAATCGTGCAAAACCAAATTCATTGCACTCATCATGTGTGCTACTGAATTGGTCGCACCTTGAGGTAATGTACACATCCTAACTAATCCCAAAGGTGTTTTCATGGTAGTAATGTCTCTACTTTCTAATGCCAATTGAAATTGATCATACCCAGAGTAGAGATCACCCATTGAATATATAGAATTGCCTGAGAATGCTTCCGCAAATTCATCCACAATTGGACCTGTACCCACATTTCTAATGGTAACTTTATTAACTGGCTGAAGATCTTGGATAAACCGAAGTTTTCCACTCTTCTTGGGCACAGTAAACCAACGGTTTGAATAGGGATCTGAAGAGGATTCTAAAATATGCATATGAATTTTTTCTTTCAGTAATCTAATCAACTCTGGAAGATGAGCTTTAGGTACAGGAATAGGGCGCAAATTCCAAGGAATATGGGGAATAGTGAAAATAATCATCGGTGACACTATCTTAGGATCTGCACAACCTATCTCTGAAGGCTCTAGAGAAAATGCTCTTCCATGTTGCTCAATAATCTTTAGAAAATACTCTTTTTCTGCTGGAAGAAGGAAACCACTAGCATCTAATTTAATTTGATTTAAGGATTCTTTAGTAAATACATGGCCAATATTTGTTGGATTTCTGAGGATTGGCTCATGACTTACATTCTTTATAATATCATTACTGAATTTTGGTAGTGGTTGAGCTACGGGTTTAACCTTCTTACTAACAGTTTTATATTTGGTCTCCACTAAGGCATCATACTCATGATCAATACTAGAGGCATATTCCTGAATTAATGCATACATATCAAGTGAAGAGATAAGAATATGGGAATTAGACTTATTTTGATAACAAAGTTCTAATTCTTCTAATGTTGAAAAGCAATGTGTAGTTTCAATAATATGTTCAATACTTTCATCCATTAACAGATCTCCTTTGTTTTTCAAATGTTTTTCGTATTTTTTTATAAGTTTTAGGAATTTGTTTAAAATGAAAAATATTTAAAGTAGCAGACGGAAAATAAACAGTCATTTTATCTAAGTTCTGTACAAGATTTTGCGAGATTTCGAACCAAAGTCCACTGTCATCTCGCTCAACAGTGGCATTTACTCGAAATCCTGATCTAAGTGTCTTAAAGGAGTTTTTCTTAAAGACCTACGATTACGAGGATGGTTTATACAAAGCGTCATGAATTGAACAGATTTAAGGCCATCACGAGAACGAATTCTTGCAAAAGCACTTCCATCATCTAATACTTTTGTCTCCATTCTTTGTTCACAAATGAACGGCTGCCCCAAAATAATTGGGTACGAGCAGTCATCATGAACGAAGAAATTATGTTCCTCTTTAACATCTCCAATAGTAATAGGAACATTTGCACAAGCTCCTAGAAGATAGCCAGAAGCATTGTTGGCTGCCTTCATTTTCCATCCATGGTCCCTATCTATGGGCCATTTTCCCTCATTATAAATTTCTCTTGAGACTACATTGATTTCTGATCCTGAATCGATTAATGCTACTTGCGGTTTATTATTATTTCCTATCTTAACTATAGTTTCAGTAGTACCCCTAGCCCAATGTTTCTGAGTATAATGGCTATTTGGGTCCTCATTTCCTTTTTCCAAATGTCCAATAATAGGTCCTAAATAATTTCTACGATCAGACGATTCTCTATACTCAGATTCATTTATTTGTACAACACTCACTTTCGGTTCATCTTGATCTTTTCTTTCCTCCATTTCAATATCTTCCGTTCTATACTCTATAGGTTCTCTTCGCCTTTTAATGATACTCATGAAATCTTCCTTCACATCTGTTCTTGAAAATGCTAACCATTCCTCTAATGTCATGGTTACTTCGGCCTTCATGATTTTCTCATCCATAACTTTCCGAATGTCTATTTGTTTCTCAATTTGAGAGATCAATCGGAAAGTCGGAGGTTTCTTTTTCGGTTTTTCTTCCTTACTTCCTTCTTCTCGTATGGGTTGTGTTTCATTTGGTTGCTCTTGACTTCTATCTTCACTTCTATCTCCTACTTTCTTTCCTTTACCCTTATTTTGAGACTTCTTTTCTTGTTCCTGTTGTTTTGGTTCTTGACTAGGCTCCATCATAGGCGGTTCTTTAATTGAATCAGTCGTTTCACCCTCTTTTCTAGCCCTAGTTGTTCGTTTAGACTGTCCCTCTTCATCCCGTTTCCTCTTCTCATCGATATTAATTTCGTGGGCATAAACTGAGAACATGTCTACTGGCTCATTCCAACATGTTTTTGATCTAATATCCGAGCTCGTAGCATATAAGTTCTCAACAGATAACTTGCCTCTACTAGCAGTATCATAAACCTGCTCCCAGAAATCACAATTAGAGTCTTCACTATCCAGCCTACAAGCATATGTATTTTGGCTTGTGGAGGCTTCAAAGAAGGTTTTCATACCTCCTTTTCCATAGTTTGATGCCAAAGGCCTTTTTGTTACATAGTCACAGATCTTTCGATCTACTTCTGTGACCCAATTCTTATCCTTGGCCTCTTTGAATAAGTTGCATGTCCAGTGTGGATGCTCCAAATCATCACACCAGAGACATCGACGCGCTTGGTTAAATGGTCTTCTAGCTGGCATCTGATTCCTAGGATTTTGTTCTAATTCTTTTGGTTTCTCCTGATCTCTCAATTTAAGCTCTTGCATGCTCTTTATAGTAGCTATTTCAGTCGCCAAAGTCTCCACATGTTTGACAAGTGATTCGACTGATGTTTTTAACATTGTAAGTTCAGAGTCATCCTTTCTAGAGTTATGAGGAGTGAGGTCATTATCTATTTTTCCTGGCACATCTCTTTCATATATTCTTGGAGTTTGTATCTGATTTCGCTCCTGTCTTTGGGCTAACCTATGGACAGCTGCTCTTACATTATCCCAATTTCCAGTAAGCCCACTTGCAGTCGCTCCATCCTCAAGCATTGGTTCTAGCTCTCGTCTAAGAGATGGATCTAGCATATTTAGAAAATTTCTTAATTTATTTGGTTCAAGAGCTGTTCTGTCTGCTTGAGGCATTTGGTTAAATTTAATATCAAATTCAGCTAATCCCTGAGTTATATGTTGGTCTAACTTTGTTGTTCCTACCCATCGCATGAATGTGGCTCTATTATTCTTACTGTAATCTTCATGCGAAAATTCAGTAAGAAGCCGAGTCTTGAAATCCACCCAAGTCATGTTTGGTTGGACTACTCGCAATTGGATTCTCTCTCTAGTGAACCCATGAGCAATTCGTATAAAGGTATCTTTTTTATTGTCTTCAGGTAACCCATATTGTTCTGTTAATTGTTCATAATATTTAAGATAAGCTGTTACATTTATTCCAGTAAATTCCCCCCTATCTGTTTTAATGGCATCTATGATCTTCCAAATTCGCTGTTCTTCAAAGTGATCTGCCATAGTAGATAAGTCTAACTTTATAGATAAATATGAAATATACGTATATAATTCTCGTAATAATCCGTCTATATCTTGTTCCTGATTCGACTCCGTGATAAAAGAAACAGAAATACAGAAAATATTCCTATTTCTTTGCCAACAAAACTAAAGAAAAATTTACTACTACTTTGAAAAAGAAAATTTTTCCTATGCTTTAGTAATAAAGAAACTTTTTCTACAATTTTGTTGAAAAGAATCCTTTCCTACTACTTTAGAAAACTTTTCCTACTATTTTGCAATAAAGAAACTTTCCTACTACTATGCAATAAAGAAAAATTTCCTACTGCTTTGAAAAAGAAATAAAGAAAACTTTCCTACTATTATGCAACAGAATAAGAAAACATATACCTGATCAGCCAATTTGATGAAGAGGTTCGTTGTGAATGTGCTCAATGCAAAATCTTTTCATGCATGTGCAATCGTCATGTTTATGAAAGTTGATGGATAAAGGTGGCGTGACGAGGATCAATCAGCTGCAGCTACAACGGATGTCGATACGCCTCCTTCAATCGTTAAATTATCTATTTATGCATATGCAAAACAGAAAGTAAATATACCTTTATACCTACAGTGTCGTGCCGAACCTTCACGTCGGGTTCACCAAAGATGTCGGGAAGTTGCGGACATACGGCTGGTGGATCAGGCAGCCAGGATATCCCTCGGCACACGCAGGGTGTATGAGACAATCGTAGGTACAAGGGGATATATGTTTGTGAGTCTAAGATAAAAGAAATTTTAAGACTTAAACGTGCAAAAGATGCGAAAAAACAAGTGATTGACAACAGAATTTCTACATTACTCGTAAAATCTAGGAAATATAAAGTCGATAATTGAAACACTTTAAATGTTTTAAGCCCCGTAAGGCTGTGCTGCTCTATATAGTTCCATGGCTTCGATTTGATACGGTGACACTAAGGTTTCCTTGGTAATTTGATTTTTAATTAGCTCCTGTTCTTCGGTTGTATTTTGATCTATGCTTGATTTCCGCACTAATGCTGGTGGAAATAAGTCATCATTAAATTCTGGTTCAGGCAAAACGATGGTAAATAATGGTAATAAGCGCGAAACAAGACGATCCTATTCAATCGGCCGTAACGTCTCGTGAACTATTTTATCTTTGAGTAATTCAGGCTCACTATGATCGTTGGTAGATGAAGGTTCAAGTGGAGATGGTAATAAAGTGCTTAAAATTAAATGTTCTAATTCATGTTTCCTAACAGATTCATTTTTAGCATTACTAGTTATTCCTATTTCTATCGACATACGAATGATCAACTCCAAATCTTTTTAGATAAACAAGAGAAATTGTAATTAACAAGAATGCAAATACAATTTTGAGTTCGCTTGAATCCTAATGACAATACGGGATGATATAATTGCTTTAAACGATAGCCAATAATATGAGAGTCCTATACAAGGTTTAATCAGAAAAATTTCTAAGGATTTATATCCGATTGTTGGGTGATTTGTTGAAATCTTCTCTTTGTCACGATGCTCTTTGATACTTTTGCTTTCAATCTTCAATGTTTGTTTCTGAAAGAAAAACATTAGGAAATAACAGAGCTTAACACACACATTTATACATACACAAATCATTTCTAAGCCACTCTTTTGGTTTCTACTTTTTGTGCTCATCCATCCTTTTTCCTATTAACATTCACCACTCTTTCCAGTTTAACTTTTCTCCACTTTAATTACACACTCTACTTATACCATTCTTTTCATCACATCTAATTCTCTCCTCTCTTTCTCTTAACCCACTTTTGTCACTTTAAGTGCATCTTCTATTGAGACCACTCTTTCATTCACTTTAATTACACATTTAGCTCACACCATTCTTTACACACTTTTCATATAAATCACTCATTAATTATCCATTACTTTTTCATTTTAATTGAATTATCCTAACTTTCTTAATTTAATAATGCATTTAAATTAGACTTAGGTTAAGCATTTAATATATTCAAACCTTAGTTTTTAAATGCATACAAATAATTAAAGTAATCATTAATGATATAATTTAATGTTTAATACATAAATATGTAATTTAGATATTAATGTTTTTGAGTAACATCTATGTTAACCCTTTAAATGTATTAAATCCTAGAAACCCTATTGAAAACCCATAAAACCCCCCTGGGTTAGATCATTAAAATCCTTCTGAACCCTAGCTTTAACCCATTATAACTCGTCTAAACCCTTAACAATAACCAACTCTTATAAACAACACATGAATTCAAGAAACCCTAGGCTGAATACCCATAATTCTTGAATGTTAAATAGAAAATTCTCATTAAATAAGTAATTAGGGTAAACCCTAACATAAACATTTGTCCTGCTTCATCCTTCATACCTAAAAACATTTTCAAAATAGTTAATCAAATTAGCACAACTGATCAACAGTGATCTAAAAGAGGTTTAAAATCCACCAATAAAGTTGTTTTCATGTTCTCTGTTCTTTAACTGGAAAGTTGAAAAACTTTCCGACAACGTATATATACGCACACATACACATATATACACATATGTATGCACATACGTACACACACATATGCACATACATACACACGCACATACATACATATACACATACACATGCACATACAAACATATACACATACAGTTACACATATACATGCACATACATATACACACACATACACACACATACACATGCACATGCACATACAAATATATACACATATACACTTACACATGCACATGCACATACATACATATACACACACATACACACACATACACATGCACATGCACATACACATACATACACATATACACTTACACATGCACATGCACATACATGCATATACACATATACATATGTACATACATACATATACACACACATATTACACACATATACATGCACATACATACACACACATACACACATACACACACATACACATGCACATGCATACATATACACACATACACATGCACATACATATACACACATATTCATGCACATACACACATATACACATACACTTATATATATACATGCCCATACATACATACATATACACACATGCACATGCACATGCACATACACATACATGTGCACATACACTTACACATGCACATGCGATACATGCATATACACATATATATATGCACATACATAAATGCACATATATACATAGATACATACATATACATGCATATAGACACACTTACACATATAGATATATACCTACATGTGCATATATACATTCTATATACACACAAGCTCACATAAATTTGAATGAATTATATAATTAAAGTAATAAAACACATGCTTAATATAAACAATAATAAAAATCAATAGAACAAGACTTTTCATTAATTAATACCATACACATAATTCAAAACATAACTGAAATGAATGATATATATATATATATATATATATATATATATATATATATATATATATATATATATATATATATATATATATATATCAATGTCCAATGTTAGAATCAAGAATCCTAATCATCATCATCATCATCATCATCATCATCATCATCATCATCATCATCCTCATCCTCATCATCATGGTCATCCGCATGAGCTGATGTATCTATGTGACCACCTAATTGTGACGATTGAGATCATCCCTCCTGTGACTGTCTCTCCACCTCATCCATATCTTCCTCTCCATAATACTCTATAACACATATAAGAAACATAAATAAGTAAAACAATTAAAACATCCATAAAAATAAAATAATTATATAAAATTTAATAATACTCACAAATGCATCTAGATGATCTCGCATATACTCACTCAAACGTAGATATCCAAAATATGTAGCATACTCAATCTCATGTTTTGTAGGATATTGACCATAATCCTTCCCCTGCATTGAAACAAATAAAAAAGATTAGTTTCTTACGTTTTAACTAAAATAAAAAATATACTTACAATAACACATAAACTTACAAATGTAGATACCAAACCAGGATGGCCCATTTGGCCTAAGTGTGATGTGTGTCCTGACTCAGCTCTCTTCTTTGCAACAACTTGGTTATTTAAATAGAAAAGAAATACATTTATATAAATATAAACTATTAATTTGTATACCTTCCAATGAGGAAATGACTCTTGAAGTCGTAGCTATCTACGAAAAAACTGCCATGTCGTAGGTGGTATATTAGGTCGCCTCTTATTTTTTTCACCATACAATATCTCCTGTTATTTTAAGCTCAAACAGAAAAAAAGAATCAGATTATATACACATATGTACAGACACATACACATACACATACCCACATACACATATACATGCAAACATATACCTATACATACATGCATACATATACACATATACATACATATAAAATAAACACACATATACATATCCACATATATACATGCACACATACACATGCATGCATACACACACATTCATACAAAAAACATGCATTTATTCCATAAGAATGTGTATTTTTGTATATGTGAATATGTGTGTATGTGTATATGTGAGGATGTGTGTATGTGTATTTGTGTATGTGAATTTGTGTACATATCCACATATATACATGCACACATACACATGCATGCATATATACACATTCATACGAAATACATGCATTCATCCCACAAGAATGTGTATTTGTGTATATGAATATGTGTGTATGTGTATATGTGTATATGCGAATATGTGTGTATGTGTAAATATGTATATGTGAATGTTTATGTATGTAAATAATCATATTATTAATATCTAATACCATTATTTGTAGATTCCGATCAATCAAACGGAACTCCACCACTGTCTACTAATTGTGCAAGGACTATATACTGTAGGTATATCAAAATGTTAATTTTAAATATACTTGATAGATACATAACTTATAATTTTTTTTTCTTGTTATAATCAGATTTTGATAAATCAAAGGGCACTCCACCACCTATACCCATGCAATGACTTCACTGTTAGTATATGATCAATGTCTACCCCTCATGATTGTATGCACATTTTGTAAGACCCCCATTATGAGGAGAAGCCAAAAGTGCATTACCCAATTGATGGGAATCCCAACTTGCATGTTGGATGAAGGTAATATTGGACCATGTAAGGTATTATAAGGAAAGGGAGTTACCAAGGTCCCCAATTGTGGGGTTCGGGGTAGAGGGGAGCAGCCCTGATTGGGGGGTCCAAGGGGAATATTCCATGGAATATTCCCTTTTGGAGTCATAAATCATTTATATTTGTTAGGTCGGTTCAACTGACCTAAGCCGTGTATGGCAATTACACGGGCGGTGACTGCCCACACTCTACCGCCCATGTATAGCCGTCCATGGAAGGCCAGCCATGATCCTATATATACATGACTTCTACACTACCTGAGACATCAAATTGAGCCAGCATACCTCTATCTTGTATCTCCCTATCTAGACTTTTCTAGATCACCATTTAAGCTCTACCTTGAGAGTGCACGGGTGGACAACGCCATCATCTTTGTACTTGCTGTTAGTAGAAAATTGTTGAGATTCTCCTATATCTGTTATTGAGTGATTACATGATGGCTTCATCATCGAACACTGGTCTTGGTGCTTCAGCTAATGTTAATACTACACCTTTTCGAATTCGCCCACCTACATTCATTGAAGGGAAGCTAGATGGAACCAACTATACACTCTAGAAGTTCAAAATTTCCACAATTTTGGACTCCTATGAATGAATTGACACTATCATGGGACCAATGGGATTGGATCCAGAGCCTATATGAATTGAAGATCCAACAAATTCAAGATTGATGATTCAGCGAGATCCAGATCTTCTACGAGCTTTGAAGAGGCGGAATGCTAATGCATTATGTGTGATTTTCACTAGTGTAAGTGATTCAGTGCTTACTTTAGTTCAATATACTACTAAAGCACATGAGGCTTGAGGCATATTGGCTTGTCAATATGAGACCAAGAACCACACTAGGATACAGAATTTAAAAAATCATTTGGCAAATGAAAAGCATTCTAATTTTGAAAAGGCTAAAGATTTTATCAAATGGATAAAACATCTTTAAGATCAATTGGCTGCAGCTGGTGTTGTTATAACACCAAAAGAGCTCGCTCGAAGATGTGTACGTGTTCTTCCAGCAAAGTATGATGGATTAGTAACAGCCCTTAACACTCACGTAAGACCAACTCCCCTTACATTTGAAGAGTTTTGTGCTATGCTTTTAGAAGAAGAGATGCGGTTGAAGAATCGGCAAACTACAAGTGATGTTGCATTCTCAGCAAATCCAAAATGTAAAGGCTCTTCTGATGGATCAAAGAAGAAGCCAAAGAATAAAAAGTTCACAAGAAGTTGCTTCTATTGTGAAAAGAAAGGCCATGCCATCAAGGATTGCAGAAAGAAGTAAGCTGATGAGCGGAATGGGACTATAAAATCATCATGGAAGAACAAAGAGTCTACAAACAACACAAAGCTAGAACTATGGGTAGCTATTGAAGAGGTATGCTCATCTGCTCAAGCTCGTGTTGATGAACCATGGAATTTAGATAGTGGAGCTTCTCGCCATATGACCAGTAAAAAGGATTGGTATAGTTCCCTAGTGCCTCTACGGGAATCCATCAATGTAGTTGTGGGAAATGACTCCAAGTGTCCAGCGGAAGGAACTAGAACCATCTCTTTTATCACTTCTCCAGGTGCTGAGAAAAAGTTACCCGATGTTCTTTATGTACCTACACTTAAAAGAATTTTTTTGTCAGTTTTTGCAATAACAGATTGTGGACTCGAAGTTTACTTCAATAAAAGTGGTGCAAAAATCATGGATTCATTAGGTAATGTAGTAGGTAAAGGCATAAGACGTGCTAACTTGTATGAGTTAAGTGCATTAACTACTACAGAAGATAAAGATGTAAGTAGGTTATGGCACCAACGATTTGGGCATATCGGATTAGCAGTTTTGAAGGAGATGCAAAGAGCAAGGATGGTTGCTCATTTGCCTGCATTTTCAGAGTTGCAAGAACCTTGTGAAGCTTGTATGATGGGCAAGCAATAATGAAAGGCATTTCCAAGAGAAACTAGGAATCGATCTCAAGCTCCTCTAGAGTTGGTACATGCTGATCTCTGTGGGAAAATGTCTAGACTTGCTTTAGGAGGATCTTTCTACTTTTTGTTGTTAGTCGACGATTATAGTAGAAAGATGTGGGTTTATTTCATTCGAGAGAAGGCTGATGCGTTTGAAAAATTTAAAACGTGGCATAAGTATGTGGAAAAGGAATCAGGAAGGAAATTGAAGAAATTTTGAACAAATAGAGGAGGTGAATTCTTGTCAACAGAATTCAATAACTACTGTAAGGAGCATGGTGTGAAAAGGCAACTTACCATAGCTCATACACCTCAACAAAATGGCATTGTTGAGCGTAGGAACAGGATAGTAGTTCAAATGGCTCATTGTATGTTAAAGGCTCAAGGCATGCCTGATTCATTATGGGCAGAAGCAATCAATACAGCAGTCTACATCCTTGATCGAGCTACACAAAAGCACTGAAGGGGATGAATCCTCAAGAAGCATAGGTAAAAAGCCTTCAGTTTTGCATTTCAAATTTTTTGGTTGTTTCTAATATGCACATATTCCTGATTCAACAAGATCAAAGTTGGATTCAAAAAGCAAAAAGTGTGTCTTCCTAGGATATAGTGAAGAGTCTAAAGCATAGAGGTTGTGGGATCATGAGGCAAGGAAGATTTTTTGTCAACCGAGATGTGGAGTTTGGTGAATGACCACACTTAGTAGAAGATAAAGGTAAATCTACTATCTCATCAAATGGAGAAATATCTCACCTTGTGCCTATCAAAAGACTAGTCAAAGCTGAGCAGGAGGAAACATCTAATGGAGAAATTTCCTCAATAAAAATCCTACCAATTGTAGCTACACAGCGTAAGCCACTATCGAAGTGGGCACAATAGCTCTTTGATGATCACAATCCACATGTAGATGTACCAAAATCATCCTCGGATGGATTATGAAGATCAAAGAGAATAGAGGAGCAAAGAAGTACCTTAGAAAACATTGTCAACATGGCTCTAAAGGCAGATATCATAGGCTCGATAAAGGAACCTACCACCATTGAAGAAGCCCTTGATGATCCAGGTTGGAGAGCGGCAATGAAGTCTGAGTATGATAGTATACTAAAAAATGATACATGGGATCTAGTTGACTTGCTGCAAAAGAAGAAGGTAATAGGTACTAAATGGATTTGGAAAGCTAAGTATAAAGCAGATGGAATATTATAAAAGTATAAGGCAAGATTAGTTGCACAGGGTTCTTCACAGATTGAAGGATTTGATGTTCAAGAAACGTTTGCACCAATAGCGCGCATGACAACTATTTGGATGGTACTTGCAATAGCTGCACAAAAGGCTTGGCCTATTTTCCAGATGGATGTCAAATTTGCATTTTTGAATGGTCACCTCAAGGAGGAGGTATATGTATCTCAACCACTAGGGTTTGAGGTGCCAATTCAGAAAATAAAGTTTGCAGGTTGAAGAAAGCTTTGTATGGACTTAAGCAAGCTCCATGTGCTTGCTACCAACGGATAGATAATTTTTTCAAAAATATGGGTTTTGAAAGAAGTACTTCTGATGCTAACTTGTATGTACCGAAAAGGGATATCAAGCTAGTTGTTGTCATTGTATATGTAGATGATTTGATCATTACGAGAGATCATCAGGAACTCATCAATCAAACTCGGATCAGCTTGGGAACTGAGTTTGAAATGACAGACTTAGGTCTACTCCATTTTTGTCTGGGAATTGAAGTATGGCAAAGGAAGGATGGCATTTTCATCTCAAAACAAAAATATGCCAAAGAAATTCTCAAGGCATTTGGAATGATGGACTGCAAATCAACTAGCACACCTATGGAGGTAAATCATAAGCTATCTATGGATGATAACATGCCTGATGTAGATGCTAAGAAGTATAGGAAGCTCATTGGAAGTCTTATTTTTGTGTGCAACACTAGACGAGACATTTGCTATGCTGTTGGAGTATTAAGTAGGTTTTCCATCAAACCTAAGGAGAGTTCACTGGAATGCTCGAATGCGAATTCTAAGGTACATTGAAGGAACCTTGGATTTTGGTATTTTTTATACCACAGGTGATACACTCAAAGGATATTGTGATTCAGATCAGGCTAGAGATTGTGATTCTAGAAAATCAATTTTTGAATATTGTTTCTCACTTGGTTCAGTAATATTTTCTTGGGTAAGTAGGAAACAACCAACTCTCGCACTCTCCTCCACTGAAGCAGAGTACAAAGAAGCTTGTTTTGCTTCTTGTGAGGCAGTCTAGTTAAGGAGAATTCTTGCAGATCTAGGCTTTCCATCAAATACGGCAACTGTACTCAAGTGTGATAATCAAAGTTGTATGGATATTGCAAAGAACCCATTATTTCATGCTCGCACCAAGCACATAGAAGTACAGTACCATTACATTCATGAGATAATTGAAGATGATATTGTGGAGCTAGAATATTGCCCAACAGAGGCAAATTGTGCTGATATATTCACTAAAGCACTTGGAAGGGAGCAGCTCAACACACATCTTCAACAGATGGGCATAGGACCCAAACCTACTTGATTTTTCAGCGGTAAACATTGAGGGGGGGTGTTAGTATACGATCAATGTCTACCCCTCATGATTGTATGCACATTTTGTAAGGCGCCCATTATGAGGAGAAGCTAAGCGTGCATTACCCAATTGATGGGAATCCCAACCTGCATATGTTGGATGAAGGTGATATTGGACCATGTAATGTATTGTATGGAAAGGGAGTTACCAGGGTCCCCAATTGTGGGGTCTCGGGCAGCGGGGAGCAACCTCGGCTGGGGGGTCCAAGGGGAATATTCCATGGAATATTCCCTTTTGAAGTCAGAAATCATTTATATTTGTTAGGTTGGTTCAACCGGCCTAAGCCGTGTATGGCAATTACACGGGCAGTGGCCGCCCACGCTCTACCGACCATGTATAGCCGTCCATGGAAGGCCACCCATGATCCTATATATACATGACTTGTGCACTACCTGAGACATCAAATTGAGCGAGCATACCTCTACCTTGCATCTCCCTATCTAGAGTTGTCTAGATCACGATTTAAGCTCTACCTTGAGAGCGCACGGGTGGACAAAGCCATCATCTTTGTACTTGCTGTTAGTAGAAAATTGTTGAGATTCTCCTATATCTGTTATCTTCTCTGCTATTGCTCCTGTATTATATTGCCTAACTATTGTCTTACATTCACATGTGTCCTTTGATAGGAAGTATGATGAATTTTACTATCAAGAGCATATTATATGTTGGTGTAACTCTTGCTACGACATGTATCAAAGAACACAATTGGAATGTATTGAATATGAGGTAGAGTGTGGTACATTTGAGCGTGCACCACCACCTTGTCAACGTGATAATGCTTGGGTATGTATTTTTTCTATAGATTAATGTCATTATTTTATTTAAAAACCATATACAAAATGAAATTACTATTGATATACAGGAATACTTACTCGATGATGATGATGATGATGATAATAATTCTCATACTCATAATGTTAATATACCTCATACACGTCATGGACTTGCTTTTCATCAATTACATGAAGAGGTTTCTAGAAATACTCTACCTCCTAGTTTAGAGACTGAAACGATTGGAGATTATCCATTTCCAGCTCATGATCATTCTCTAGTACAAACACATAATAGAAGAAGAAATCGAGGATGGAATAGAGGACCACTTCCTTTAGATGGAGAGGTTTTTAACTTTTGGGGTAATTGCTATATGATTGCTCCATCCACTATTACTAGTGCTGGTCATGGTTTTTTTTATTATAGAGGATTTGTATGTGCCTCTAGACTGTGAAGTCACTCTTATGTCATTTTGTGGTCCGATATATGGACGGGGAGATTAGCATCGACTTGCACCTTATGTTCAAAGCATGAGTACTTATGGAATATGCTTGAATGCAACATCCCTTACTAGAAGAAGGATTTCACATGCAAAAAATGAAAGATTATATATTGTTGGAAGACCCTACATGCATGGAAATATAGCAGGCTTAATAAATAGTAGTGGAGGGTTACATAATAGTTCAAGGACTAATTGCACATTTGAGGAGCGTGAAAATAGTCATGAATCACGATACATGAGTAGAGATGTATCAAGATACATAGTTGTCAATGCTATTACTACATTACATGCTGGTGATGAATTATTAGTGAATTATGGATGCCGTAACCTCCAAGAGCACCTTTTAGCTAGAGAGAGAATGAAGATTTTCTATCCATATTTAATAACTCATATATTTAATTTTATGTTTAAAGTTTAATTTTTACTCAATTATGGAATATGAATGATTTTCATTCATGTGTGTAGATTCAAACGTATGATGTTGATGATATTCCTCCACACAATTCATAATTGCCAGTAAGACCTCATTTATCAGAAGCTTCTATGAGGAGGCTACGCAAAAGTGATCATGTGGAATATGCAAGGTTGAAAGACCTATATTCAAAAGAAGATAAAGTACAAGATTTGTGCGACAATGATGAAGATGATGGCATATTTTATTGAGGATTGGTATCAAAATGACAGTGAGAGCATTGATATTTCTAAAAATGAGAAATATCTTCGAGAGGAATGTCTAAAGAATGTATATGAAGGAAGTTGTTTGACACGACTAAGTGTGAGCTTACTTATTCTCAAGCTTCAAAATCATTTTGGATGGAGTAATGTATCTGTTTCGGCACTATTAAGGTATAATTTTTATTTTTCTATCTATTTACATATATACATGCATAAATATATACATATAAATACGTGCATACATAGACATACACATATATATACATGAATGTATACACACATATAAACATACACACACATATACACACATATACACACATACACATGTTATGAGAGTAAAGTCAAATTATACATACCTATATCTAGTGCACATATTTTGTCCATCTAGCCTTTGGAATTGTCCATCCAACCTTTAGAATCTTCCTTACACATTTGCTTCTCCTATTCGAGTCGACATAATACCTATAGTGCTAACTCTTTTATGAACTTTGCATACAAATATTAAGTATGAGTTAGATATGGAGGTATCAAGTTGTTTGAAAAATAGGAGAAGTAAATTTATCTCGAAGATTTTGAAGGATGGAAGAATAATTTTAAAGGATGGGCGGATAAAAAGTGTTCAATCATTGCTGTTTTTTGTTTTTACCTTAGCTAAGGTAAGAACAAGAACTTGCATTGAATCAACACTTTTTGTCTACCCATATTTTAAAAGTATTCATCCATCTTCCAAAATCTTTGAGATAAATTTTCTTGTCTTATTTTCCAAACGACCTAATACCTCTACAGTTAACTGATACTTAATCCTTGTAAACAAATATGTAAGTCTTAGCTAGCAAGACAAGTAATAGATTGACTATAAAATGGGAGATAGCCAAATGATTTAGTGGTCTAGATATCTATATGAAAGTCCGCAAACCACAATAAAAAAAAAAAGAAAATTAAAAACGAAATCAAATATACACAACTACACATGCATACATACATATATATACATACATACACATTCATACATACATACGTACACATATATACACACATACACATACATATATGCATACACATACACATACATATATATATATATATATATACATACATATACACATATAAAACACATATATACACATACATACATATACACATATTCATATGTATACGCATGCACATGCATATAAACATCCACATCCACATACACATAAGCATACACATATACAAACTTATATGCATATATATATATATATATATATATATATATATATATATATATATATATATATATATATGTATGTATGTATGTATGTATTTATTTATTTTTATTAATATGTCTTATTTTTCATGAACTTAGAGGTTATTATGTGAAAAGTTTCTACCAAGTTAGAATATTCTTCCTACCTCACATGATAAAATGGAGAACATAATCAACAATCTTGGTATAGATTATCAATGTATACATGCATGTCCTAATGATTGTATTTTACATAGAGGTGAATATGTAGAATCTTTGACATGACCAAAATGTTAATCTCCTCGATATAAGGACGAAGAAGGTAAAATCCCAAAAAAGTTATTGAGACATTTTTCATTGGCTTCACGGATTAAACATATGTTTGAAAGCCCCGAATTATCAAAGTTTTTGATATGGGGACATGACCATAAAAGTACTGATGGAATAATCAGAATTCCTCATGATAGTGTTGCTTTTTAGTGTATTGATTCTACATGGCCTAATTTTGCACAAAATCCATAGAATCTAAAGTTAGGAGTTTCATTAGATGGGGTTAATCCATTCTCCATGAAATCCAGTAAATGGTCAACATGGCTAATGGTAGTCATAAACTACAATCTTCCACCATATCTTAGCATTAAAAAGGAACATTTAATGCTTTCACTTTTAATCCTAGGAAAAAGACAAGTTAAACATATGAATATATATCTTGCTCCTCTCATTGACGATCTCCAAAAGTTATGGAGAGGTATTAATGCCATTGATTTATTGAAAAGCATCAATGAAAGATATATTATTGTTCATGGTATTGTGGCTTGGACTATTCACGATTTTCCAAGATATGGTGTTTGTTAAGGTATTGATGTAATATTATCGATTTGATGATGTAGGAATATCTACTAAGGGTTATAAAGCTTTTCCATATTGTGGTGATTGGTTGAGATCAATCTATAGTAAGAATCTCAACAAAAATATAATTCTTTGACATCAACAATTCTTGCTTGATGATCATCCATCAAGATATAAAAGAGAAGCGATACATTTTAATGGAAAGCTTGAAAGAGATCAGTGTCCAAAACCTATGACGCCTATGGATTGGTATAAAAAATGGACAGATGGATCTCTGATAGATCCAGAATCAGAAATCTTTAGTGATGATGAAGATAATGAGAATGTGAAGAGAGGTAAAGGAAAATTGGCACTCATAGAGAATATGTCAATATGGTATTCTTTGGAGTATTGGAAAGGTTAAAAGTATGTCATTTTCTTGTTCCTATGCATATATTCAAGAATATTGGTTATTCGTTATGGCAACATCTTCTTGGACTAAAAGATACCATAGCATCAAGGAATGATTTGAAGGATCAAAACTCAAAACCAAAGTTATGGCTAGTTTTTGATAGACATCAACAAGAAATGACTTATGCACCTACTCCTTGGGTACTTACAACAAAATAGATACATACTATCAACAATAGGATTCAATTGATTTGGACTCCTACAGGATATGGAGCATCTTTCCAAAACATGATTACTATGGATGATAAGAGCTTATCTTGGTTAAAGACCCATGATTGGCATAACTTTTTGAAACATATTTTACCTTTGGTTATCGATGGATGTACAACAAAAGGAGTATGAGATGTGATCTATCGTCTTAGATCGTTTATAAGGTAATTATGATACTTTAATATTTAATATATTTGAATATTTGATAGCTTTTATTTTTGAATTAACTTCTTTATAATTTTTTTTATGATATGTACAGGTGGATTACATCAAAAGAGATTGACAAAAACTCGATCCCATAAACGAAACATGAATGCAAACAGCTACTATGTTTGATGGAGAAAGAGCTTCCTACTTCATTTTTGATATTCAGGTTCATTTATTAGTCCATCTTGTAGATGAAATAGAGATTGCAAGTGTTGTCAACACTTGATGGATGTTTTGGGTCAAGCTATTTATGAGAAAATTAAAAGGTTATGTGTGGCAAAGAGCGAAACTAGAAGGATCCATGGCAAAGGGTTGGATGCTTGAAGAGTGCATGTACTATGTTAGTGAGTACCTTGAAAGAGTTCATGAAGAAGTTCCATGTGCATGGACCAATGAGTCTTCTTCAAAAATAACAAACGAGGTATTATCAGATAAGGGAGTTCCATTTTTATTTACATTTCAAGAAAAAGAATGATGTTTAAATATACTTTTGTAGCATATAATAGCAAATACATGCAAGCATTCCTTAGAGAGTACGAATAGGAACTTCAAAATCTCCGAAGTGATAGATGGAGAAACAAAAGATATAGACATAACCTCGATAATAATGAGATTAAAAATATATCTTCTTTCACAGATTGGCTATATACTCGTTTGCAATGCACCAACACAAATAATGAAGAAATCGTAGATGAGTAGAGAGAGTTAATGATAGGTTATGAACAAAAGGTAATTTTATTTTTATAATATATTTTTTTCATATATATATATATATATATATATATATATATATATATATATATATATATATATATATATATATATATATATATATATATATATATATATATATATATATATATATATATATATATATATATTAGTTTCTCTTTACTAATTTCATTTCTTTTGTAGGCCCCAATGTTCACTAATATGTGGGATTTTGGACAACATATTAGAATCAAAGCTATTAATTCGTTATGTGAAACAGAGGATTCTAGTATTGTTGCTTCTTTCAAGTAAGTATCACGTGCTAGCTCAAAAGACAGGAACCTTATAGATGGCAAACTTGGTTATGTGGGAACTTTTGCTGGTATCTATGAAATATCATTTTGTACATTCAAACAGGTAGAAAAAAGTTTATATTTTTTATGATAGAGTTTATTATTTTTTTAAGCACCTAATAATGGTTTTTTGTTTTTATATATTTTTATAGGTCATTTTTAAGGTTGACTGATTTTGAGCTGAGTATAAAGGTAATAATTCCACATTGAGAAAGGAACTATCTGAGTTTTGGGAAATTGATTCTTTGAAGGTAATGCGATCTACAAGAGAACCATATATTCTTCCTAGGCATATTGAACAAGCATTTTTTTACAAAAACCCTGATGCTCATCCTTGGTGGCAAGTCATTTGTGTTCAACCTAGAGGTAGGTCATTGTTTGAACAGTTTATTGTTAGAGAGATCGAAGAAAGTCCTCTTGATGATTCACCATCAGATACTGATACATCAACATCTAAAAGAGAAATTAGAATCGATAATGATACTCATTTTTTTGATGAAGAGGATAAATACTCTATATGATCATTCTACTAATGATGAATAGGAATTACAAGAAATCAATATTAATCCATCAATAGATGATGTCATTCATGAGAACACAGATTTAACAATAGAAGAAATAAATGAAATCAATAAGGATAATGAAGATGAGACTATATTGATGTCTTACCAAAATGTTGGATTTAATGAAAACGTATGAGTAGATTAGATATTAAATCCTACTCTAGTTACGGATCAATAACTTGAATAATTTGAATGGATATCAGATAATAGATTCTTCTTTATTCAACTAGAATATCAATGAATCCTACTAGAGAGATGAAATCATGTTCTTTTAAGTTAGAACATGAAGCTCGGGGGTATGCCTAATTATTTTATATATAACTTTATCTTCAAGGAGCAAATTTTTGTCATGTATGTATGAATATGTGTGTGTATTCATGTGTATTATATGTATACATGTGTTAGTATGCACATATATGTATTTCATGTATATGTATGTGTGTGCATGTGTGTGATATATGTATACATGTGTTAGTATGCACACGTGTATATATGCATATGCATTTGTGTAATATATGCAAGTGTGTTTATAATTGTGTATGCATGTATAAGTATACATCTGTGCATGTAGGCATGTATATGTGATGTGTACATGTATATATGTATATGTGTCTATGTGTAAATGTGTACATGTAAATATGTATGCATGTATATGTATACATGTGTGCATATAGGCATATATGTGTGATGCATAATGTATCTACTCCATTTTTATATTTATGTATGTGTATCTACATGATGTGTATGTATCTTTATATATATTATGATCCTCATTGATTCGAGTAGCTATATATAGAGGCATAAGGTTGGGAGAAGAGACATCTCTCTAGTGAATATGAAGAATAATGGCATGTTTGACAGACAACGATATCAATGCATGTGCCTATGCATTTCTATTATCCCAACAAAGTTTCTCTGTTGTAGGTGCAATAGGAGCAGCAACATGATATCATGTGATGGTCACCCCTAATGGCCAAACGTGCCCAAGGTACCTCCAAGTAGCATCAAACTCACCAAGGATGCCTTGTACTCACTCATGTCATTTTCAACTCACTCCAAGTTCCTTCGAACCCATGGAGGATAAAACTCATACAAGAGACATTCTAAATCTCCCAATGTGGTCTTCAATTCAAGAGAGGTTGTCGAGGGTGGCCTTATTGATGTCTCTACTCTTTGCTCAACTTGCCCCTTTGGTGGGTCCTTGATAAGAGTGAGGCCCCACCCTTTGGGTAAGGGTTTTTTTCAAGGGGTTCACCCTCTCGCTTTGGACAAGGATGCCTCCAAGGGTTCAACCTCTCCCTTTGAGCGAGAGTTCCTTCCAAAAGGGATCATCCTCTTCTTTTGGGAGAGGGAGTCCTCTAGGGAGAAGCACCAACCAAGACATCATTGTTGGAAGGATAGGGAAATATTCCCATGGGAAGATTACCATAATTTCTTGATCCAAATGAGGGTACTTTTGTTTCTATAGATTTTCTTCCACTATAGCCTCTCCATCTCAAAGAGGACTTCTCATATAGAGGATGAAGTTATAGTTGGAGAGAGGAATTTCACCATTGAAGAGAGGGACATAGTTACTTGTGAAGAGATGAAGGAATCACTAGTGAAGACAAGACGTCACTATGGAGGGAGAGGAGAGGGGAATGTGTTGTACTAATAGTGTTAATTGCATGGGCTACAAGGGTTAAGACCCTTAGGTTGGCTAGGGAAACCCTTGCAAAACCTTTGGAGAACCCTTAAATTTTAGTTATGAACCCTTGGGAATTCAATGGTTTGAACCTTAGGATTATTATCCTAAGGTGTGGAGCACTATTAATTGAATAATTCAAGTGAATGCCACTTTAAGATGTACATACAAGCCATAGAGCTCCTCTTAAGAAACCATGTGATTTTCAAGCGGTCCCATGAGATACCACGTGAGCCCATGTGATTGCTTGAACTAGAAACCCATGTGAAGAACCCTTCTTGGGAAACCATGGGACTTGGACACATGATAGACAAAGACCCCTTGGGCTAGAGATATTTATAAAGGTGGAGTTGGATTGGTGGGAACATGCTCTCTCTCCTATTTGATAATCTAGGCTAGTTAGCTTTATAGGAAGAATTTGTGATTATAGTACATTGGTGGTACTTAGAGCCTTGTTTAGATTCTTATAGATAAGCACCTAAATCTCGCACCGAGATTATTTTGCCAAAGTTGGGCAATTTTCATCCAGTTTCATAGAGTCTCATTATTTAAGAGTAAAAAATGGCAGAGATTTGGTTCCTCTAGATGGAGTGTACCTCTTTTTTGAGTCATATAAAGCGTGCTCATGATCATGGTCAAGAGAACGATGACCACACGATCAATCCACTAACACAAAGTGTGTACATCGAGGAGGATCCTACTCACTCTCTTCCCTTAAGTTGAAAGAAAATGATAACGCCCTCTCTTGTTCTATAGCATTTGGAGTTGCTTTGCACCTCATATGTGGGATATTATACTTGCGTGGTTGGCCCCTACAAACCAACTAGGAGAATTCGGCTCATCTTTTCATATCATAGGAGTTGGATGCGAAGACACATCTTAGTATAGTAGCGAGGTGTGTGTTTGAAAGCACATGAAGTTCCATTTCTGAACTCAAATCTTGGTAGCGCTAGAAGATGTCTCAAGTCCAACTCGTTCAAATTAAGTCTTGCAACCAAAGAGCTTTAGAGCTATATTCTTTTGATTTCTTCAAGGTTATGGTCTATCTTCTTATGAGGAGGCATGAAGTTGGAATTTGAAGTGGCAAAGTTGAAGAAGGAAGGTGACTTCTTCTCCAACAAAGGACAACTCTTTGAAGCGAAGTATTTTTCTCTTCGAGTTAATTATGCATCAAATACATCATAAGATGAGAAGAATACATGTTTCATAGTGCATAGAGAACTTTTCTTTCTATCATTATGGATTTAGGAAATTATCCACTTGAGTATTGGCATGTAGTGAATATGCTTAGAAATCATTGTATCTCTATCTATATATATATATATATATATATATATATATATATATATATATATATATATATATATATATATATATATATATATATATATATATATATATATATATATATATATATATATATGTGTGTGTGTGTGTGTGTGTGTATAATGAGGCGTTCACTAAATAGGCTTTTAGCTCGTCTCATGTTTGATGTGATAAACATAATAAGGTCTCATATACCATTGCAAGTATGCTTGCAAATATCCTTAAAGTTTTTTGATAATCTTAAATGCATACTTCGGGCACACAAGTAAGTATGTACATGCCTAAGGAAGGAAAGTGGAAGTTTTGGATAGTTTTGAGTATCCAAACTGGCAACCTCAAGTCCAAAACATTCCAAGTGTGTAGGCATCTTCATTCAAAGGTACAAAGGAACATATGTAGTTAAAATGGAGATAAATATCATTTCCATTTTCGTTTGCCTCATTGACCATGCTAAATGTAATGTATCTAGATCTGCATTTCAAATGCAATAGGTGGTCTACATGCACATAGAGAGGTGCATAAGTTCATTTATCTAAGTGCATTTAAGGCATAGATGAATAGCAAAAAGGTTTTTCATTTGTATGAAATGGACTCACTTCATATAGATTATTTGAATTGAGCATGGAATGTTCACCATCGCATGACAAGTATAAAAATAGAAACTATGAGCATGCATTGGATGTAAATTTATGTATTAAATGGAATTCTATATGAGAACTCCAATTTTTGAACCTTGTGCATGCTAAGCATCCTCCAATAGGAAGTATACATTTTTGGAATGCATATCAATGAATGGCATTTCATGTGCATGGGTTGATAGCAAAAGAGAGATACAAATTCTATTAAGCTTAATATAGATTATGACTTCTTCGTATGAAGTCAAAAGAAAAAACTCTTAATGGTATATTGATGACATATGGCTCAATAACTATTATGATTTTATGCTTTTTATGTGTTGGCTTACTTTTTTTGCAATAAAGTTCTCTCTATTTAACAAGAAGTATGATCGAGTTAAAGCTTTGAAAGAGAGTATCTTTAGGATTGAAGACTTGCAACTCTTTAAGCCATATTTGGATAAAGGAAAAATGAAGAGGTGTAAGATACCCTAAATAATAATACCCCAAAAGATGTCCTAAGGGAAATCAACATGGTTGGAGATATGAATATTTGGCTAAGTAAATTTTAGGTTCATGACTATTTCCTTTGAAATAGATACGTGGCTATGTCAAAAGATAATATCTAGTGGGAAAATACTAGCTCTATTATTAAATGACATAGAGAAAGATAGTTTTGATTGCATTTGATCAAAGAAATAGTTCAAAAAGGCTCAATCATTAGGAAAAAAGGTGAACCCTGCATGGACCTTTTAGCTTAAGGAGTGATTAGTGATGGACCAATCAGAACAGGGTGGTGGCCACAATCTATACCCTATAAAATACTAGGCTGAAGGGGGAAGAGGGGACAAGATTCCTCTATGTTCAAGGTTGTCTTCTAGAGAGAGAAGAAATCTCGTAATCAGGTTGGGCCCAAAAATTCAAAATTTTTAAAAAGTTATAAAACTCATCATAATACCATTAAATGACCTCCATATCACTTTTTAGGGTCAAAAGTGCTATTTTTTACTTCTAATTCAAAATCCGTGCATGTTTTTGAGCTAAAAAAGTGACTTTTTTCAAAATAACTCAAAAACCTCTACTTTCCCTCTTCAAACTCCCATTTTCATACCCAAAACCCAAAAGTCATATTTTTCACCTCTATTCCCTCCATACCATACAACAGAAGTGTTGTTTCTCCTCCTACCATTCTCCCAACTTCTGCAGCAATGACAACAACTCTTACTCCCATGGAAACCTCTAGAGCTCGTAGGCAACCAAAAGACGAAGTTCACACAATGACGTGCCATAACATCAAAAAAATGGAAGGAAGTTGGCTACCACAAGAGTTTTGCAAAGGTGCATGGGTATACATGCAGCCATCTGGACTTGGTCCTCATCATGTTGGAGATCGTGGAAATTTGGATCTTCATTGGAAAGGTAATCTCTTAGGCTTCAAGCAGCAAACACATGGTGGGATGGTTGCTATTGTACAACATGTCTTCACAGTTTCAACCATGAAGTTAACACTCTAATAGAATTATATATCCAATCCATTGTGAGTATTCAACATGTCTTCACAGTTTCAACCATGAAGTTAGAAAACTCTAATAGAATTAGATATCCAATCCAATTTTTCAATGCATCATGGTGTTAAATGTCTTAATTACTCATCTCATATGTTTTTCTTTGTTACAGTCATATTTCCTTCTAGTTTAGTGGAAGACCAACCACTTCATAGTCTTACAGGAACTTTCAAAGCATTACATGCAGACATTGGTGTTGGAGTTAGACGTCTGCAGGAGCACACGAACATCACAAGGAAGAAGAAGAAGAAGCTTGGAGCACAAACACACAATACTGAATGTACTACTAGCGAATGTGCAAAGATAAGTAGCCCATTAGGGCAGTAGGCGTATATACATGCCGAGGGAAAAAAACCTCCTAAAGAGGGAAAAAAGTGCCCCAGCGGTGTCGGGAAGATTTGCATCTTCCAGTTGATAACCAGAGGAAATAAAAGCAACTTAATTGGTGAATTCTAAACCTCTTTTTCACTGTTGATCAGTTGTTCTGGATTGAATTAACTACTTTTGAAGTGTTTGCAGGTACAAGAAATGATGAAGAATATGTGTTCATATTAGGGTTACCCTAATTACTCATTTAATGAGTGTTTTAAATTGATACATATAAGACAGATGAGTATATACCCCTAGGGTTTCATAAGTTTATATAAGTTAAGTCAGTAGGATTAATCCAAAGGATCTTAAATGATTCCATTGGGTTAATGTTAAGGGTTTAGATGATTTATCATGGGTTAGAGATAGGGTTTAGAAGGGTTTTAAAGGGTTTTCATGAGTTTCTGATGGGTTTCCAATAGGTTTTCTAGGATTTAATATATTTAAAGGGTTAACATAGATGTTATTCAAAAACATTAATATCTAAATTACATATTTATGTATTAAACATTAAACTATGTCATTAATAATTACTTTAATTATTTGTGTGCATTTAAAAACTAAGGTTCTAATTAATTAAAAGCTTAACCTAAGCTTAATTTAATGGATTTATTTAACTAAGAAATATAGGCTAATTAAATTAAAATGATTAATTAAAAGGATAAATATCTAGTGGTCTATATGGATGCTAGAAAAAAGAATGGTATGTGAGTAATGTGGAATTAAAGTGAATTAAGGAATGGTCTGAAAGGAAGATGCACTTAAAGTGAAAAAGTTGGTTGACAGAAAAGAATGGTGAGAATTAATGAAAGAAAAAGAGAGGTGAAAGGAAGATGTGTGCATAAAGCTAATTAAAAGTGTGGTTGAGATGAGTGGGCAAAAGTGCGGTTGTAGATTAAAAGTACCAAACCAAAAGAGTGGATTAGGAAGGACTTGTGTATGTATTTAAATGTGTGTTGAGCTCAAGTTTTTCCTAATGTTTTTTGCAGGTACTGTCTCCTGCTCTTTACTTTCTTCTGTTTTTCCTTCTTTCTCATTAGACCCTCCTCGTGCTCAGAATATTGAGCCATCATGTCACTGCTGTGTATGATGATCTTGATATGCCCCATGCTGCTGCATGAATGATTGTCCGGCTGGAAGCATGCCCATGCCTATTCCATGGCTTGGTCTGCGTCTCTGCAGTAGTGTGTGTGTATGTGCGTGTATGTGTGAATGTGTTATGTGTATGTGCGTGTATGTGTTATGTGTGAATGTGTTATGTGTATGTGCGTGTTTGTGTTATGTGTGAATGTGTTATGTGTATGTGCGTGTATGTGTTATGTGATGTGATGTGTGTGTGTTATGTGTGTATGTCTATGTGTGATGTCTGTGTGTGTGAGTGAGTTTCTCCCCCCCCCCTCTCTCCTCTGTCTGCAGCGCGCGACAGCGCGCAGCAGAGAGAGAGAGAGAGAGAGAGAGAGAGAGAGAGAGAGAGAGAGAGAGAGAGAGAGAGAGAGAGAGAGAGAGAGAGAGAGAGAGAGAGAGAGCAAAGAGAGAGAGAGAAACACTCTCCCTCCCCTTCTCTGTCTGAGCGCGGCAGCGCGTAGATAGAGAAGGAGAGAGAGAGAGGAAAGAGAGAGAGAGAGAGAGAGAGAGAGAGAGAGAGAGAGAGAGAGAGAGAGAGAGAGAGAGAGAGAGAGAGAGAGAGAAAAACGGCAGAGAAAGAGAGAGAGAGAGAGAGAGAGAGAGAGAGAGAGAGAGAGAGAGAGAGAGAGAGAGAGAGAGAGAGAGAGAGAGAGAGAGAGAGAGAGAGAGAGAGAGAGAGAGAGAGAGAGAGAGAGAGAGAGAGAGAGAGAGAGAGAGAGATGGAGAGAGAGAAACGACAGAGAAGAGAGAGAGAGAGAGAGAGAGAGAGAGAGAGAGAGAGAGAGAGAGAGAGAGAGAGAGAGAGAGAGAGAGAGAGAGAGAGAGAGAGAGAGAGAGAGAGAGAGAGAGAGAGAGAGAGAGAGAGAGAGAGAGAGAGAGAGAGAAAGAGAAAGAGAGAGAGAGAGAGAGAAAGAGAGAGAGAGAGATAGAAATAGAGATAGGGAATTATAGTTGTTAGATTAATATGATATTAGACTAATTATTAAGTGATTAAAATATTATTTAGTATTTATTAATTGGTTTTTTCAAGTATTACTTATTTAGTACTTAGTTTATGTAGCAATATGTATGCATCCGTGTGTGTTAAGAAATGTGTGAATGCATATAAATATTGAATTATGTTAAATATTAGGGCATAACAATGAGTGTTGATTGATGATTATGAAAAGGAATATGCATGATATTAGATACATGTGCATGATTATATATTTAAAAAAATGAATGTGATGTTCGTATGCATGTATCATTGTAAATGCTCACAAGTACAAGTGAGGAGATAATATGGTCAAACATAAGAATGATTATGAAAAGGGAAGTTAGTATGAGTTTGCAAGTTAGCATGAGAATGTATTAGTATAAGTATGTTTTAGCTTGCATTTAAATGTGTTAGTGCATACATAAACATATGCATGTGTATGTAAATGTTATGTGAATTATGTTCTTTAATTTTATGATTCTTGTCATATTACTAATATGCCTAATGTTTTTTGCAGAAACATTGAAGAATACAAGCTATTAAAGTGAAGAAAAGAGAAGCAGCAAGATTGAAGATTCATTTATATCTTTATTCCCGAATTAGTCAATTACCCAAATGTTTAGACATTCATCCTAAAGTTTCGACCTTTCATTTGTATTGAAACTATTGCCTTGATCCATTAGCTTATCAATTAATTTATTCAAGCAGTTTAGCATCATATTGTTTCATTAGTTTTCTCATTACTTTCCTTGATGTCTTCTAAGTTAGTTCATGAGTCTAAGCATAGTACTATTGAAAATATTGAAACTATTGAGAATGTTCCGCCAACTCTAAACAGACCAGAAGCCTCTAGCTTACCTGAAAGTTTAGTCGAAGAACCCATTATGGAAGTTTCAATCTCATATCAGGAAGCTATTGCTATGTACGAGGCTGCACGTCCTTACGGTCCATAGCTATTTAAACTATTTAAAGACCTTAGTTTCAGTCAAAGAAATAGGTAATTTAAATTGTTTTGTCATTAGAACCCTTATTTTCATAAGCCTGAGTTTGCTACAGACACCCCGCGTGTGCCGAACGATTTAGGCGGATGACTTGATCCACCATCCGAGCATCCCTCACGACCCGACAACGGTCCTAGTGTGTTCACACACATCACTACCTAAATATATCAACAAATCCCCCTGGGAGTGATGCGGTGAACAAGGAGCTGGCACTCATGTGTAAGGAAGTGCCAAGCTATGTGGAAATCACTCCACAAAAGGAAGTAAGCCCAAAGCTTTGCGGAAAGCTTCAAACTTCTCCCTAGGCAGAGCCTTCGTGAAAAGGTCTGCAATGTTCTCCTGCGTGGGCACATATGCCAAGCTGATCTCCCCAGCAGAGAACCTCTCCTTAACATAGTGATAAAGCACCTCAATGTGTTTAGTGTGAGCATGGAACTCAGGGTTCCTCGCAACTGCCAATGCACTCTGACTGTCAGTGAAGATGGTGGTGGTAGAAGACTGACCAACACCCGAATTAGCCATAAGGCGTTTGAGCCACACACACTCAACAATCGCTGTGAAAGCTGCCCTATACTCAGCCTCACAATTGGAAGTGGCCACAGTAGGCTGCTTCTTGCTCAACCAAGATATACATGAGCTACCAAGCATGAAGCAAAAACCATTGGTGGACACACGAGTGTCATAGAAACCAACCCAATCTGAGTCAGAAAAAGCATGCAAATCTGGCGGTAGTGATCCCCCCTTGGGATAAAACAACCCAAGTAGCCGAGTACCACTCAAGTAGCGAAAGATGCACTTAACCGCCTTCCAATGCGTGACTCCTGGGCAATGCATAAACGTGCTCATCTGTGAGATAGCAAACTGAATATCTGGCCGAGTAATGCATAAGTAAATCAAGCATCCAACAGCCTGCTCATAGAGAACAACATCAAATGCATCTCCAGCATCATGAAGACTCAATCGTAAACCTGTCTCCATAGGAGTGGCAATAGGCTTACAGTCTTCAAGGCCAAAATGCTGCAATAATGTGTCAATATATTTCGTTTGACACAAAGCCATTCCACCATCAACTTGCATAAACTGAATGCCCAAATAGTGATGCAAATGCCCCAAATCAGACATCTCAAATGAGGCATGCAAATCAGCCTTGAAATCAGCAATATGCTTCTCAATAGGACCAGTGAGCAGCATGTCATCAACATAGATAACAATGATCAGAAGTACAACATTAGCACGCTTAACATATAAGGTGCTTTGGTTGGACTATTCACAAAACCATGTGCAACCAGATAGGCATGTATCTTCTCATACCAAGCACGTGGTGCTTGCTTTAAACCACATAATGCCTTCTTTAACCTACACACCTGGTTTTCATGCCCTTTCTGCACAAAGCCACGGGGCTGAAAAACATACACTTCTTCATGCACGTCACCATTCAGAAATGCTATTTTAATGTCCAACTGATGTACATTCGAACCATGATGGGCTGCAAGTGCACCAATGCTCCGAACAATAGTCATACGGCATGTAGGTGCAAAGGTCTCATCAAAATCAATGCCTCTTTCCTGCGCATAACCCTTTGCAACAAGCCTAGCCTTATACCTGTCAATTGTACCATCAGGTTTATGCTTCAGCTTGTATACCCACTTAGTGCCAATGGCCTTCTTGCCAGGAGGCAAGTCACATAAAGACCATGTACCATTCTTCATTATAGCATCCTATTCAGATTGCATGGCAGCCATCCAATTTTCTGAATTTTGTGCTTCATCAAAAGAAACAGGCTCATTCTCATCACAGAGACTAGACGCAGCCATAGCATAGCAATCTGATGCAAAGGAGGCACTATGAGAGCTTGAACGAGTACGATATGACAAAGGTGCATCTAATTTGTTGTCATGCAAAGTCTGCACCAGCCATTTTGGCATAGTTTTTGCCTGCTCAATATCAGCTCTCTCATCAACAAGTGCATCATGTAAATCTGCATTAGAAATAGAATGATCTGCATCATCATATGAAACCTGCAAAGGCTGAGAAGTTGCCTCATTAGGACCAGCACTAGACTGTCCACCTGTAAAAGGAGGCATCAACATATCATACATGTCTTTGGAGCTAACAGATGTCTCCTTAGTACATGAAAGCAATGGCTGAATAGCATCTTCCACAAAGACAACATCACGGCTAATCAAAATGCGTTTAGTCTGTGGATGATACAGACGATAGCCTTTACTTTCAGAACTGTACCCAACAAAAATACATTTTACTGCCTTATCATCCAATTTTCTGTGATGTTGTTCAGGCACTAATGCATATGCCAAACAACCAAAAACATGTAGATGAGCAACAGATGGCTTGCGGTCATGCCAAGCCTCATATGGAGTGATAGACTGCAGCGCTTTAGTGGGACACCTGTTCAGTACATATGCTGCACACATGACAGCCTCAAGCCAAAAACTATGTGGTAAAGCCTGACTCTTGACCATGCACCTCGCCATCTCCATGAGTGACCTGTTCTTTCGTTCAGCAACTCCATTCTGTTGAGGTGTATACGGAACTGTACACTGGTGTTTTATCCCACGTTCAACCAGAAATGCATTAAAATCAGAAGACATATATTCCCCCCCCCTCCCCCCGATCAGAACGGAGGGTGCCCATTTTACATGCTCACAGATTTTCAGCCAAAACCAAAAACTGTTTAAAGCACATGAACACTTCAGACTTTGCTTTGAGTGGATATACCCATGCATGCCTGGAAAAATCATCAATGAAAGTCACGAAGTAAAGGTAATTCCCAAAAGAGGGTGTCTACATAGGACCACAGACATCACTATGTACAAGCTGCAATTTCTGCGTAGCCTGAACTGAACCATCTTTTGGAAAGGAGGAACGCTGCATTTTGCCCAAAATACAACCTTCACATACATGTTTTCCAGGTGCCTCAAGCTTGGGCAAAGAAGACACCATATCAGATTTCTGCAGGCGTAGCAAACTAGCAAAATTCAGATGACCAAAGCGTGCATGCCAAAGCTTTGCATCTGACATAGCCTGAGAATCATGAACTGCACATGCCGAATCATTCACAGATCTTTCATAGTCTATGAGCTTATACAGCCCACGACATAAAATGCCAGAAGCAATAATCACATCGCCATTTGATAGATCATAAACTGTACACCTGTCATCAACAAATTTCACAACCAAGCCAATCTTGGCTAATGCAAAAACTGATAACAGATTCTTCTTGATCCGTGGCACAAATAAGGCATCTGACAAGGTGAAAGAACTACCATCAGCAGTATTCAGAATGATCTTACCAACTCCCATAACAGGATAAGAGGAGTTGTTGGCGCATGTGACAATATTCCTTGTAGGGGCGGGCTCGAGTGAAGAGAAGAAACTGCGCTGCGAGGTAATATGTTTGGTCGCCCCACTGTCAAAGTACCTTACATCTGAGTCCACTTTAGACATGCACTGGTCATGAGAAGATGGGTCAAAACTGCAAACAGTAGTAAACACCCATTCTTCTTCCTGCACAAGATTAGCAGACTCTGTTTTTGGTGTAGAGGCTTTTGCAACAACCATTCCAACCTCCTTTTTCTTTGCCTCTTTTGCAACCAGTTTTGGACAGTTCTTTATGATATGATCATTCCCTTTACAGTACTTGCAAAACAATTTCTAATTTTCTGATTTCTTCTCATCTTTATCTTCCTTCTTCGAATATGCAGAATTAGCAGATTTCTGCTTACTAGTTAAAGAGCTCCATTTTCCTTTGCCCTTCTGACTAGCCAGGAAAGCTTGATCTACAACTCACATAATGGACCTAATTTGCCTGGACTAATCTTCCTGCAACAGAAGAGAGACTAACTCCTCAAATGATAAGGCATTCGGATCGCCTTTCATCATCAATTGAAGAGTAGAAGCAAAACTCTGATATGAGTCAGGAAGAACATTCAGAAGGATCTGCACAAGTGAGCTATCTGGTATAACCTCATCAGCAGAAATCAATTGTTCCTTCAAGTCTTTGATCTTTGTTAGGAAACTGTCCATAGAATCACCTTCATTCATGTGCTCACTCTCCAGCTGTTTTCGGAGGTAAGCAACACGAGCCTCATTCCTAGCTTGGTACAATGTGGTAAGTGTATCCCAAGCATCCTTAGCTGTTCTGCAAGAGCGAATATGAGGAATAATGGCACGTTTGACAGACAAAGCTACCAATGCATGTGCTTGGGCATCTCTGCCATCCCAGCGAATCTGCTCTATAGTAGGTGCAGTAGAAACAGCAGCACGAACAGGAATTTGCAGAATATCATCTTCGACACCATCTTCATCAGCTCCAGCACCTGTATTTGCAATACCTATAGTCACGGGTGTAACAGGACGTCTTTCAACACCCTGCACAATGTTCCACAATCCTTTTGCAACCAATACATGTCGCATCATATAAGCCCACAATGGGTAGTTGGTACCATCCAACTTATCCTCAACATCCAACATACGGAATACATCACTGCTTTCAGCCATGGCCAGTGACTAAAATACCTTGATGTAGAAAATTGACTGTATCTCAAAAAGTTGAATAGAACTGCCCAGACGAGTTCTGCTAGACCTGTAGCAGAATTCGAGACTCTTAAACTGGCGAACAGAAATTGGTATATACCTTTGGCACAAAAAGGCACAATAGCCTGCACAAGCGCTGCGATAGTGCGTTTGGAGGTCGAAACGAGCTCAGATCGTGATTTCGGCACCTCATAGCGAAGCTGTTTTGATCTCTGAAACACCCTGAGTATGCTCACCAAATCTCGTGCAAATCTGAGACTCCAAACGGAGGAGTGTCGACGGCACCCTAGATGAAGCGACGACCTACTCTGATACCAATTGTTGGAGTTAGACGTCTGCAGGAGCACGCGAACAACACAAGGAAGAAGAAGCTTGGAGCACAAACACACAATACTGAATGTATTACTAGAGAATGTACAAAGATAAGTAGCCCATTAGGGCAATAGGTGTATATACAAGCCGAGGGAAAAAAACCTCCTAAAGAGGGAAAAAGTGCCCCGACGGTCCTAGTGTATTCACACACATCACTACCTAAATATATCAACAATTGGCGCATTAGTGTTTCCAGATGTACCTGCTGCTAAACTTATTCGTGAAAGGATCTTCTTTTACACTCACAAGTACATTGTTCCTTCTAGAGATGGTGAATATGGAAGGTTGGAGATTATCAAAGTTGATTCTCTTCTTAGTTTAGAGTGGCCAAAACCTGATTTTTGGTCCATATCATCTTTCAAGCGTAAGATGGTGATGGACATACATAACTCTTTGAATTCACGTGAGTGACTAGATCAATAGGTCTTCATTGGAGTCTACCAATCCATTGCTCTGTTTTCATATTTCAAGGCATTCCTTTTGTAGAAAATCCTACAATGTTCCTATGTAAAGATATTACATACGAGGTAGTAGAAGGTTTGGTAGGGGAACATTGGGGTTATGTAGAAGGATTGTCAAAAGGGGATAGATATCGTTGTAGAATTGGTGACACAGGTATAGGGTTTCGCTATTTAAAACATCACACCTCTTTGTACATTAGATTTTATTATGATCGTTGGATGTGTAAAATAGGAGGTTCTTGTAGATTGGAGCATGGATGGAAGTGAAATTTCATTGTCATAGCTCGTTTTTGTAAAGATAGTGTGAAACCTGTAAACAAACCTATTTCCGCAATGAAAATATTTTCACATTTGCTTCAAGGATATTTTGGCAACATTCTACTTGTATCTGTACATTCTCAAGGTTTTTCTTGAAAGAGCATTCTTATTGTTTATTTTCTTTGATGTGATCTCAAATGTCAAAGTTTTCCTTTCCAAAACTCTTATGTTTTAATTTAAGGAAAAGTCACTTCTATGAGAAAGTAAGACCCATCACTTAAAAATTCTAGAAAAGTTGTAAATAGGATTCCTCTCTCCTCATTTCTCACTTTTGCAACTACATTGAGTGATAGAGCAGTCCGCATTTGCAAGTTATGGCTTCCACCTATGTACCTACTAAGAGCGCACGCCAGAAGTTTCTAGAATTTTTGGAGGATTCAATTATAAAGGTCAACATGACCTATATGATCTTCTCTCCAAGGTTCCTGACCTCCATGGAACCGTGCAAATGAATGATGATGCTTTGGAGGAGCTAGTTCAATACATGCAAGTTCATATATTGTGTTTCTCCATCAAAATACCACCATATGATGGAACATGGGTTCCATGTGACCTTCTCACCTACATTCACAAAGGTGATGAGGCATTTGCAAAACGATTGAAACGGTTCCAGGTAACCTTCTTGATGAAATTGTGCCACTTATAAGGAGATTGAATAGGAAACGCAAGATGGGTGCAAAATATCTATCATTCATTGCTTCCATAATTTTCTTTGTGAATGAGGAACCAGAAACAATTCCTCATGAGATCCCTCATCTTCTTATAGGTGGTTTTGTTGATGATAAAAAGGAACCACCTCAAGAACACTTGAATCTCCTATTAGAGAGAGAATCTATTGAGAAAACTTATCCTCCTAGTGTGGATGATAAGTTGAAAGAAGTGCCTAAGCCATCCACCTCTTTGGAGCCAGAAGCGACTATTCTAGAGGTGGAGATTGAAATTTTTTTCAATGGTTCTTGTTGAGGGACAAGAATATTTGTTTTTACATGATGTAGAGAAGGCATTCGGGCTACGGCTCGATGAATGCCTAAGTTTGTTTTGTACTTTGTCAGAGTGTCCTTTGGATAATACCTCTGACTTGTTGGAGAAGAAGTGTTTGCCATTTGGTGACTCAGTGGCTGAATCAATAAAATTGGTTTGCAATGACATACTTACAAGTGAACATCAACATATCACAGAAGAACAATTTAGTAATGCACAAGAAAGGATATTGGAATCAAAGGTTCCCGCCTCACCAATAATCGAGCAGAGTGGGATGTCCCACTCCAGCATTAATTTACATCTTCAAGAGAGAGGAGAAGAAGAAGAAGAAGCTAGAGTTCAAGATGCAAGTATCTTCAATTCATGTCATTCATTCTTACAACCACATGCAGCTACTAATCATAAAACTTTGTGTAGGAGGTGATTGAAGTCAACAAGTCTGCAGCAAGGAGTGGAGGTGATCAAGTGGCTCGTGGAGGTGGCTCGTCCCTTGCAAACTACATTGGGAAACTTCCCAAAGAACATTTTGTAATTATCCATAAAGAGTTCAGTCCTCAGGGCCACTTCATGACATGATGTCTAAAGGCCTTAAGTAAAGTGCTTTGTTTATCAACCATTACGCAGGGGAGTAATTGTATCTTTTTGGTTAAGAAATCCCTTGTAACTACAACCTTAGGTTCCAACTTCTGTGGAAAGGTCTTAGGTCAAATAGCTATATCTCTAGGTCTAGGAGTTAGAAATGTTGATGAAATAGAAACCTCAATTTTGACTTACACCCTACCCATGGCTTTGGAGCATCGAAAGAGATTCATTGAGAAACTCAAAGCCAATTCATGTAAACAATTGAATTAATATCAAATTTTCACTTTGCTTTATTTACAATTGTCTTAAGTCCTTCTTTTTTAGTATATTATGTGAAATTCTTTTGGACCTGCATGTAATTTATTGAGCATGACTTCACTCCTCATGAATTAATGGACTACTACTCTCTTGCAAGTGTAAGATGAAATACTTTTGACCTCCCTATACCTTGCACTATGAATTTCTAAATACATACATGAAAAACATAGCTTTGAGACATATGAGCACACCATTTTGAAACTTAAAAAATTTTCAGTCTTGAAAACATGCATTTAGTGTAGTTGAACTCTCTGGTAAGGTCATCTAGGGCATTGGGAGACCAAAGAAAGCCATGCCACAGAAACACGGGAGAATGGCATGCAAAACCTTTGCAGGGCTTTCTCCTGTGTTTCTGTGGTAGGGCTTCTTTTTCTCTCCCAATGCCCTAGATGACCTTACTAGAGAGTACAACTATAGTAAATGCATGTTTTCAAGAATGAAAATTTTCTAGGTTTCAAAATGGTGTGCTCATATGTCCCACAACTATGTTTTTCATGTATGTATTTAGAAATTCATAGTGCAAGGTATAGGGAGGTCAAAAGTAGTCCATCTTACAAATTAGGCTTCATAAGATTACCTTGGTATACAAGATCCAAACACTCATTGCAAGCTTAAACACTCATCCAAATTGACCATACAATAAAAAAACATCCATAGAAGGCCCAATTAGGCCCAACCACAGAAACACGGGAGAAGGCATTCCAAATGCTTTGGAATAGCTTCTCTCGCGTTTCCGTGGCTGGCCTTGGTTTTAGCATTTAATCAATATACAATGAACAAAATGACAAGATAAGAAAACAATCACTGATATATGAGAGATTATCACAAGAAAACACATGGAAATGTATACTGGCTGCTCATGTTTCATTCTAAATAATGAGATTATAAAGAGAATGGAAGAGAAGTGCTCATGTTTCATTGAAAATGGCATAATTTACAAAAAATCACCTCTGTAGAGATCAATTACAAAACTTAGCCACGATCACCCCTAATTCTCCTAGCTAACTGTATGTCCTTCGGTTGTATAGTGACTCGCTTAGCATGGATGGCACACAGGTTGGAATCCTCGAGCATTGATATCAAATATGCTTTAGCTGCCTCTTGTAAAGCTTCTAAAGCTAGAGCTTGGATCCTTAACCCTGCACAATACCTTTGTAACTCTTCTTTAACCACCCTTGCAAAGGATCTTCTAGGTATCAGAAGCTCAACTGTCTTTTGATAGTGCCTTATCTCTGCAAATACCTTCATATATCTTCTTCTTCATTGTGGTGCTCTAGCTTGTGGTGGTGGTGGTATTCATTGGAAATTTTCCTATGGTCTTGGTTGGGGTGGTCTACGATGGGTTTAAAAGACTTTCTTCTTACATTGCACGCATCTTGAGCTTTCTCCTTGTTCATGATGTTGTTGCTGGCTTTGCTCCCTCTCTTGATCATTTGGTATGGCCCCTTGATTTGTTGGTAGAGTCTTTCCCGCCACAGTAACCCTATTATTTGCAGGTATTTCTTGGCTAACCCATGGTGGCATTGTTTGACTCTCCTCAGTTGATTCTGAACGTTGTTGAGACACATCCTCATGCAATTCATCAGAATCTTCATAAAAAACTACCTTTCTGTGAGCACACTCCTTCACCCTTGTCTTTGTTGGTCTCTTTGGTGATGGAGGCTCATCATATGATGATGGTGGTGATTGGGGTTGATTTATGGCCTCTTCCCTGGATTGCCCATGTGCCACTTGTTCATGCAATTGTTCACTCCTAGACTCGTATGACCACCACCTGTTTCGTGATGGGATGCAGAGCGTGAGACACTATGTGGCCTTTTTGTGGTGATTCATCCATGGTGGCTTTTGAGTGCCTTGCACATAGCTAGGAAAGTTAATGGGATCCCTCCTTGGCGTTTGCTTTGTTCGTGCCATCCTCTATAGAGCTAGAATGTTGAAATGAGACAATGAGTCTCCTTGTATAATGTTTCACTTAAGTTTGTGGCATTTATGATGTATTCATCATGACACTTTTTTGTAGGAGGATTAGTCTGTCCTACAAATTCTATGTACCACTTGGAAAATGCAAGTCCTCTAATCATGGGTCTTAGTGGAATCTCATGTTTTTGTACAGGTTATTGAGTTCTTTGCCATGAGTTACAATGCTTCATATATATGAGCATCCATGTAAAGGGTGGGCCACCAAATTCCTAAAAATAGGATGGGTTTAATGACGTGATCAACTCCAAAGTGTCCACCCACACCATTCTTGTGTGTAGTTTCTAAGATTCTCAAATAATCATTCTTATGGATACATAGTCATAAATATCAATCTCTTCCATGTTTGTATAAATTTTCTCTAATCAAATAATATTTCTAAGCTTATTGAGATAAAATCCATTGTTTGCGAAGTGTTATTTCCTTGGGAAAGGCTTTTGTCTCAGGGAGCTCACTAAAGGGCTTCTCCAAACTAGTATTGATGAGACTTGATATAAAGTTGCATGCTCCACCAGGGGTAAACTTACACAAGTCAATCACTACTTAATCGGTTTATGCATGTCAAACTCCACTATTGGCCAATATAATCCTAACTACTTCCAATTTTGTAGAGTTACTTCCTTAGAGTAGTGTTGCCCAAGTGCACCTATGTGTTCTAGTTCTAGCCACTTGTTGTGTTATTCCTCATCCATGCAACATGATAAAATTCATTAGTTGTCTTACTTATAGATGCTTCTTGCTAATATCTAGTACTTTTGGGATCTTGTAACCTCAGCCTCAATTGTTCTTGTGGTAAGCATTTGGCACGATTTGCTTTCCACAATTTGGAACCACTTCTAGGTTAAACAAGTAGGCATTGGGAAGTTAATCAGACACTCTTTGTGGGGTTTACCTTGGAGTACGACTTGAGATCTGATCAGCTTCTAAGTGGGCTTTCCCTTTTCTCACTGCTATCTCAAAACCATATTGCATTAGTAAGAGAAACCATCTTATTAATCTCCTTATATTGCAAGGTTTGTTAACCAAATACAACATGGTTTTATGTTGTGTAAAGAATTCAACATTATTGCTCAATAGATAATGCTTGAATTTTTTTACTATGTAGATCATGCCTCAACCTTCACGTTTGGTCATAGTGTAACTCTTTTCTCCCACATTTGGCCATCTACTCACATAAGCTATGGGTAGATCTAAATTTCCCTTGTTTGTGGGTTGTGAAAACATGCATCCAATACCAAAATTGGAGGCATTGACATGGACATGAAAAGGTTTACTCTAGTCAAGAGCCTTTAAGAATATTGGTGCCAAACATAATCATTATTTGAGGTATGAAAATGATTTTTTGCACTCATTGCACTCAAAGTTGGTTAGAAGGTTGTACAATGGCTTAGCTATTATTGCGCACATATGTATGAATCATCTACACTAGCCATAATAGCATATGAAGGCTTTTACTTCCTTCACTATTCTAGGTATAGGTAACTTTGTAATGGATCTCACTTTATCTTTGTCGATTAATATTTCACTCTTCAAAGCTATATGTCCCAATATTCTCCCTTGTCATGCCATAAATACACATTTATCGAGATTTAGAAACACTTGGTACTCTTTATATTTGTCGAATATTTTTATTAACATAGGTATATCATTATATAACAACTCATCCACATAGAATTCTAGGTTTTTGTGCAAAAATTCTTAAAATAAGACACGAGTTGTTGCAAGGTAGGGGAAACTAGTGAGCACAAATGGAATCACTTAGAAGGCATAGAATCCCCATTCTATGGCAAAAGAAATCTTGTGTTGATCTTCAAGGGTATATCCTCTTGTATATAACCTCAAAATTCTATCTAGGCTTTTTTATCCTCAATGGTTACCATCATTTTCTTTTTCATTTCTTATTGTCATAAGCTTCTCCCATGAGATATTATCTTTTTGGCATCCTCACCAGAAGTTTTCTATCTTACATTCTTCACAATTTTTTAAGTTGTTTGGTTGCATTTCTTTTTCTTATCTCATTTTCTATTTGAGTGGTTAGCAATATCTCTTTCTTACAACCCCTTCTCTCCTATTGGTTTGCATCAACTAGATACATGGAATGTTCCTCTAAGTTGTAGAATGGATCCATAATGATGGATTCTAGGTCTTCCTCCTCATCCTTTCCTAAGAGTTCACACATGAATATAATAGTCTTTGAGATTGACTTTTGAAGCTACTCCTAGGTGTTGTAAATGATGGAGAGTGTTAATCTCCAAAAGAACAAGCTACTCTTGAATTTAGAACACCTCTATATCAAGAGTAACTCAAAACCATCACCAATTTGGAGGATTAATGATCAATTATAAAGATTTTGGTAAAACTCTGAAGAAGATGATTCTACAGAAAGTCTGTTGCACATATCTCTCTCATTGACTTATCAAATGTGTAAAATTTTTTATGAAACTTTGCACAAGGTGTCATCTATAGTTTGCAAACCTCCTCCAAGTTAAATCATTCCAAAAGATTCAGTAGATCTTGAGAAAGGAACTCAACAAGTCACCTATGTCTAAAACTGCTCTTTTGAAAAGTCGATTCAAACACCTATAACTGCTAACACTTTGTTCTCTCAATCTAGAACCCGTTTATACAAATGCTTTTGATCATAGGTAGCTTACCTTTCAGCTCAAGATTGAGTCCTTGTTTGCTCAAAAATTTAGACTGTGGAAGGAGAACTGACCAAAACGTTAGCATCAAATTTTGCACTTGTTTCAGAAAACAGTGAACACTTCTTCACATATGAATGTTCCTACTCATAATTGTCAGAGCCTGTTTACAATTAGGCTCTCAAAATTTAACCATAGACTCATTAACTATGGACTTAGACATCTACAAAATAATTCTTGAAATGATCAAGCACAGAAGGAGAATACACAGAAAGATTGGGCACAACATTTTTCATTTCTGAGAAATTTTACATCTGAGTCATGAGAGAGATTCTACTCACTTCTAAAAAGTCTATTGACATTTAATTCTCTTTAGAACGTATTCTAACACATTCTCTATTATTTTTCCCAACATTTTCTTTGTATATATAGGCAAATATTTACAAGCTTATGACCATTCAAAAGTATATGATGAACTGACTCTAAAATAATGTACATATGTATACACACTTTATCTCTTCAATATGTACTTCCTTCATACTTCATGACTTGATCTTTTCTTCAGTCCTTGGCTTCAATTCTTCACCCAAAACGTCAATTTTTTATTGCCCTGCACCAACAACTCCCCCTCAATCATCAATTGAGGTTTTATCTATCTTCTTATGCCTGCCATGTCTTTGAATCTCTGTAGCTTTGGTCCATCCAAGCTTTTGGTTAGCATATCAGCTATCTGATCTTTTGTTGAAGTATGTATTACTTCAATCTCTTTATCGATCACCTTCTCTCGTAGAAAATGATATTGAATCTCTATATGTTTGGTCCGGGCATGGAAAATAGGGTTAGCAGCTAGATACAATGAACTCATGTTATCTCCATGAATAGTGGGTGTACTCTGAATGATGTCAAAACTCTTCATTAGAGTCTTAAGCCATATTACTTCCTTTGCAGCTTCAACCATCCCTTTGTACTGAGCTTCTGTGGATGATAAAGCAACTATGTGTTGCTTCTTTGAACACCATGAAATTAACTTATCTCCCATATAACACAAGTATCCATAAGTTGATCTCCTATCATCAGGATTACGTGCCCAATCTGCATCACTATATATTTTGATGTTTGTATCTGATGTAAAACCATAATACAAACCCTCTTTGACTGTACCCTTAATGTACCTCAACACTCTTTGTCATGCAATCCAATGTTCTTTCCTAGGACAATGCATGAAATGAGACAATACTCCCACTGCATATGACAAGTCAGGTCTAGTTAATGTAGCATAGATTATACTACCAACCAAACTTTGATATAGCTTCATATTATTGAACTCTTCTCCTCCATATCCGCTCAATTTATGATTCACCTCCATTGGAGTAGGTGCTACCCTGCAATCATTCATCTTAAACTTGATCAAGAAGTTTCTCAAATACCTTTCTTGAGTTACATACACCCCATGTTGAGTGTATGAGATCTCCATGCCCAAGAAATATGACAAGTCTCCCAAATCACTGATCTTGAATTCTTTCTCCATTTGTTTCTTTAGCCTTTGAATGCCTTTCTCATCTGTACCTGTGAGAATTATATCATCAACATATATGCACATGTAAATGAATCCATCATCAAATGCTTTGACAAGCAAGCTACTATCTACCTCTGATACTTGGAATCCAAGTTCCTTTAAGAACTTCACAAGTCTATAATTCCATGCCCTTGGAGCCTGCTTCAAACCATACAAAGCTCTCTTGAGCTTACATACATGATCTGGATACCTTTCATCTCTGAATCCTTGGGGTTGCTCCATGAAAACATCATCTAAAATATAACCATTTAAAAAAGCATTCTTCACATCTAATTGACATAATTTCCAACCTTTACATGCTGCAATAGCTATGAGTGTCCTGATGGTTGTTATCTTTGCCACATGACTATAGGTCTCATCATAATCTATACCATAAGTCTGAGCAAAACCCTTCACAACAAGTCTAGCTTTATATCTAGACACACTTCCATCTGCATATCTCTTTGTCTTGTAGACCCATTTGCATCCAATGTTCTTCTGACTATTTGGTTTAGGAACCAAATCCCATGTGTCATTTTCAATCAATGCATCATACTCCTCTTGCATAGCTTTCTCCCAATTTTCCTTACCTTTTGCCTCTTCATATGTAGAAGGGTCTTCATCTGCCTTTATCATATAAGCATAATCTTTGGTAGCCAAAAAAGAAGTGTCATAGCTATACCTTGTAGGTTGCCACTTGTGTCTTGATGACAATCTGAGTTCTCCACTCCTTGAGGTTTCTGGTTCATCACATTCTGGATCAAACCTTGGAACTTCTTTAGCTTCATCCTGCACTTCATTGTTCTCCTCTTCATCAAATATGTGGATCTTTGATTTACCTTTCTTTTTATTCACAATTTCTTCATCACCTGCATGAATATTGATTGTACCTACATACCAAGTACCTTGCTCATCAAATGTAACATCCTTTGATACAAGGAATTGTTCTGTGGATGGACTCCAGAACCTATATCCCATCTGCTTATCATCATAACCAATGAATACATACTTTTCAGCTTTAGGTTCCAATTTGTGCCTTAATTGGGATGGCACATATGCATATGCCAAACATCCAAATACTTTGCAATGATCTAGAGTAGGTCTCTTACCGCACCATGCCTCATATGGTGTCATACCTTGCAAAGCTTTACATGGTAACCTATTGACCAAATAATTAGATGTATTTACAGCCTCAGCCCACAAGTAATTTGGGTAATTTTTCTCCTTCATCATGGATCTTGCAAACTCAACAAGAGTTCTATTTCTCCTTTCTGCTACACCATTTTGTTGAGCAGAGTACCTGCAAGTAATTTCCCTTTTTATACCTACATTCCATAAGTAATCACTGAACTCATTAGAGAAATACTCTCCCCCTCCATCTGACCTTAATCTCTTCAACTTATGACCTGTAGTTCTCTCTGCATACACATGATAATGTTTGAATGTATTGAATACCTCTGACTTATCTTTGATCACATAGATAGTGATCCATCTGTTAGCATCATCAACATAAACCACATAGTACCTTGAACCATTGATACTGAAATCCTTTGATGGTCCCCACACATCTGTGTGTACCAACTCAAGCTTTTCTGAAAACATAAAACCATGCTTGGAATAAGATTGCTTATGAGCCTTACCTAATTGACATGCCTCACATCTATATGTCATATGTTGACCTGCAACATTAGGCAATCCAAGCACTGAACCATTGTTAATCATATCTTTGATACCTCTTTCATTAAAATGTCCAAGCCTTTTGTGCCAAAGATCTAACTCAGAGATCTTATGTCCTCCATAGGTGAACAAGGCATGACCAAAATTACCTTGGATCTTCAATGTGAACAACCTTCCTTCTTTCTTCCCTGAAACAATCTGTTTATACCCATTGCTAGCGTCTTCCACAAACACTCCTTCATTAGTGAATCTAACTTCAGAACCTTTTTTAACAATTTGTCCTACACTTATCAGATACTTAGGAATTGTAGGAACATTTTAAACCTTACTCAAGAGAGTACTTCCATCCTTGGCCTTCACTGATCCAATTGACTTCAGATTGTGCTTTGTATTGTCACCTGTTTGAACTACATGATTAGTTACCTTATTTTCCAAATCAGACATCAAGGCTATGTTACCACTCAGATGATTGCTACATCCTGAGTCAATGTAGAAGACTCTTTGATCTTCACTTTGTCTTTCACAAGTTGCATTCATTATCAATGTTGAATCTTCCTTATGATCTGAAGCATAATTGTAGTAGGTATTGTTGTATTGTTGACTTTGGAATCCTCTACCTGCATTTCTTCCAAACTAACCTCTACCTCTAAAATTACCTCTTTGATTTTTGCCACCTCTTCCTCTTGAATTAAAGTTCTGATTATATCCACCATTACTCCGAGTATTATGCCAACAATCATTAGCTAAGTGATTTGTCTTACCACAAATCCAGCAAGCTTTGACTCCATCTTTATTACTCTTGCCTCTTCCTCTACCTTTGCCACCTCCTCTTCCTCTTAGGAAGTTAGCTTGGCTAGTTGTACCTTCATCCTCATTTGCTTGTTGCTTTCCTTTGATATTCTTCTTCTTATCCTTTGAATACATTGCATGACCTGTACTCTTGTCATCTTCACCTTTGACATCTTGCTCAAAGGTTAACATATGTCCTAGCAACTGATTTAAGTCAGGAGTAAAATGATCAAGTGATAATTCAGTAGACAAAATGAATGGTTTCCATTTGTCATCACCTCTCAAACCTCTGAGGATTTTCCTTACCAATTTATCCTCCTCAATGTCTTCATCAATTGCTCCTAATGCATGTGCAATGTCCTTCATCCTTGTTACATAGTCTCAAATGTATTGAGAGGCCTTCTTCTTGAAAGTGGTAAATTCTACCCACAAGGATGCCTTCCTTGACTTTGTGGTGTTTTGAAAATGCTCCTCCAAAGCATTCCATATATCACTTGCACTTTCAAGACCTCTAATGTGAGGTAGCAAGTAGTCATTGACCGCCATATAGATAATGCTTCTAGCTTGAGCATCTCTCTTCATCCAATTCTTCAATTTTGATAATTCCTCCCTAGTTGGAACACTAGGATCTCTAAACTGAAGCTTTTCTTCTTCACCTGTGATATAACTTATCAAGTCTTTGCTCATAAGATGATGTTCCATCCTCATTGACCATGCTGGATAGTTCTCTCTATCCAATTTCTCTATCTGAAGAGAATCTCCCATCTTTTCTTCACCTGTGTGTTGAATTCTTCAAACTTTATGAGTAATAGATGTACCTTTACTTCGAATGATACTCCTTCTGTGTTCCTTGATGTCGTATGGCCTCCTTCTCTAGCTTTGCTCTCAATCTTTCACCTTTCCAATCTTAAGATGTTGAATTCTTTATGACTGCAGCAGTCGGGATCCCCCTTTCTACAATTTTGATACTTCTTGCTCTGATACCACTGATGGAGAGTGTTAATCTCCAAAAGAACAAGCTACTCTTGAATTTAGAACACCTCTATATCAAGAGTAACTCAAAACCTCAGCAATTTGGAGGATTAGTGATCAATTATAAAGATTTTGGTAAAACTCTGAAGAAGATGATTCTACAGAAAGTCTGCTGCACATATCTCTCTCATTGACTTATCAAATGTGTAAAGTTTTTTATGAAACTTTGCACAAGGTGTCGCCTATAGTTTTGGCACCTCCTCCAAGTTAAATCATTCCAAAAGATTTAGTAGAACTTGAGAAATGAACTCAACAAGTCACCTATGTCTAAAACTACTCTTCTGAAAAGGCGATTCAGACACCTATAACTTCTAACACTTGGTTCTCTCAATCTAGAACCCGTTTATACAAATGCTTTTGACCATAGGTAGCTTACATTTCAACTTAAAGATTGAGTCCTTGATTGCTCAAAACTTTACACTGTGGAAGGAGAACTGACCAAAACATTAGCATCAAATTTTGCGCCTATTTCAGGAAATAGTGAACACTTCTTCACATATGAATGTTCCTACTCATAATTCTCACAGCCTCTTTACAATTAGGCTCTCAAACTTTAACCATAGACTCATTAAATATGGACTTAGACATCTACAAAATAATTCTTGAAATGATCAAGCACACAAGGAGAATATACAGAAATATCGGGTGCAACATTTTTGAATTCTGATTTTACATCTGAGTCATGAGAGAGATTGTACTCACTTCTAAAAAGTCTATTGACATCTAATTCTCTTTAGAGCTTATTCTAACACATTCTCTATTATTTGCCCCGACATTTTCTTTGTATATATAGGAAAATATTTACAAGCTTATGACCATTCAAAAGTATATGATGAATTGACTCTAAAATAATGTACATATGTATACACATCTTTATCTCCTCAAGATGTACTTCCTTCATACTTCATGACTTGATCTTTTCTTCAGTCCTTGGCTTCAATTCTTCACCCAAAACGTCAATTTTTGATTGCCCTACACCAACAGTAAATACAAGTTGTTGATGGCCCAATCTTGCACAGTCTCCAATTGTCTCGTGAAGAGTCTACCTAAGATGATCTCATATGCATGGTTCTTCCCAAACTCACATATGGAAAATGCATGTTTAAACTTCACACCACAAATACTGAGAGTTATACCTTAAAATAACCTTAATGCTCTCTTGATATGGCCATGTACCATTTGAAGCTTCATAGGATGGGGTTGTAATGGCAATGCATGCGTCTAAACCCAAGTTTGCCTTGGTGGTGTAACCTTGGTAGCTCTAGGGTAGAAATGTGTTTTCTTCCTCACCTTAACTCATATCTCCTATGTTGTCTATCAAAATATTCCTAACTTTTCTTTTGGCTATATTTGAATGAGAGCTATGAAGTTGTGGAACTTGATTTGCTACATGCTTTAATTAATCATGTTTCACCTTTAGAAGCTATTCTAAAGTTATATGACGCTACACTAGTGCTCTTCATAGCCTCTCTATTCTTTGATATCATCATTTCTCATTAGTATTGTGGGGGTTGTGATTGGAAGATACTTGCATTCCCATGGACCTTTGAACTATGCTAAATCTTGTAAAGATTTGGACTCCAAACCTATCTTTTCTCCTGGTTGTGTTTCTTCTTGATATCTATCTAGGGATGAAATATCCAAGGGGAATTTATTTTCTAGATCGTCAATCTCTTAAATAGGAGGGGTAGCCCCTTTGTTCATTGGCCGATTTATCTTCTTAAATTTCTTGCAAGAACTCTTGAGAGTAATAAGTAATGCAAGGAGATATTCCAAACCTCATTGAGTTAGGAACATAAGCATATTTTGGAAAGAAGTCTATTTTATCACTTCCAATCAAATGAGCCTTTTTAGTCACCAAATTTTGGAGCATGGTCAACATTTGCTCTTATTTTTCTAATATTCCTTGAAAATGCAACTCTTGTTTGACTAAGTTATGCTAGGTTGAAGAGCTATGTGGCCTTAAACATAGCTTGAGCTAGTTTGACCATTTTGATGCATAGTTTTGTTCTCTCAACCTCTAAGTGTGCTTTGGGATAACTCTTATCTAATTAAGCTATGTTGGATCCTTCTTAAATTCATGTTTGGTATGCTTTCAACATAAGTTTTTAGTCTTCAAGAATGGGATCCATGAGGATTGAACTTGACTTAGGTATGGGAGGTGTAATGTTTAGGGTTTGAGATGTGAATTCCACTTTTTTTGGCTTCGGTCTCCTTGAGACTATCCTCTAATTCCACTGATTTCTTTCTCCACTTATGTTCCACTCTTTCCTTAGTGTCTTTTCATGCTCTAGCCTTATTTTACTGGACTCTCTAGTTGCACTTCATTTAGACTCGTTCTCTTTCTTTCCCTTCTAGGCTTGCTACAAGGCGTGCACTCAAGTACATGCCTCAATTGGAACTAGCTAAGTTGGATTTCCATTTGAGCTTTATGCATTCACGTATGAGATGTTCCTTGCCACACTCAAAACAGACACCTTGAACCATTATTGATTGAGATTTTCATGTAGCTGAATGATGGGGAAGCCCATGTGTAAAGTGATTTAGTTGGCATTTAAAACATGGCCCTCTAGGAGCTCGTGCTCTTAATTGTCTCACTTGATGTCTTGGATTGGGGCTTGTATACATGATATTAGCATAATCAAGTTCCAAATCATATTCTTGAGGAGGGGCTTTGTATTTATAAGTCTTGGGGTACTCTAGTGACACTATGTAGTATGCACATATATTATTTTTGTGTGAAGAATTAGGGTTGTTTGCATTTGGATCATTTTTTTTTTATGAGATGGGATACTTTATTAAGGCCCTATCTTTATTTTCTTTTGCTTCAACATACTTAATTGAGACTACATTCGTAGAGGGTGGATGTTCCTAATCTAATATAGGCTCAAGCCTAACTTGAGGTTGCTTAGGTTGTTGGTATAGGTATTGGTCAGTGTAAAAAGGTTGAGCCTAGTACTCTAGTTGATACCTATATCACTCACAATAGTTTTATCTAACTGCCTGCTTGTTGTATGGACATTCTTAATATACTTCCTCCAAATGGTGCAATAGTGTGAGCCTTGAACTAGCCTATTTTGGGCTTGCATGGGGCATGCATTGGCCATTTGATAGCCTCTACAAGAATAGTAATGTTTGACTATGATCAGCTTTTGATTTTGCCTATTTCAAAAGTTTTTTCCTAGTTTTTGAGCCACCTACTCAATTATTTCCTAAATAGATGATGATGGTTTTGATCTAGTGCTAGTGGATTATTTTGAACCCTTATAAAGTTTTGGAAGTCCTAATTCTTCTCCTAGGTTATCCTTGATGTTTTTGCATATTCTCACACATTGATGGAGAGTGTTTGGCTCTTTTAAGTACATGTATGATCATATTTTTCCACTCAAGAGGCCATCCAAAAACAATGACACTTGCTTGGAATGTGTGGTAATTTTGGGATTGTACATCACTCGTATTGCTTAAATGTTCATCCCACTAGTCTTATCGTCTCTTGCCAAGGTACTTGAAGCTATGAATTAATGATAAAGTATTGTGTTTGATTTCGGTCTTAGAGAACTCAATGATTAATGCTTCCATCAGGTATGGATTTATTGGTAGTTTCCTCAATTTAGAGGCTCAAACCATATTAGAGCGATACCCTTCAAGGTCAACCCGAATGCCTCATATTGAATGAACAAGTCTTCCACCTGTTCAACAATCAACACTTGCTTAAACTAGGCCACATCGTCATAAGGATTGCCTATTCCATCAAAATAGCTCCATAATTATTACTTCCTATGAGGATCTCAACATTTTAGAGTGTTCTCTTTGCCTTGTTAGGGGAAAGTCATCATTCTCTCTATGTCCTTGAGTTCTCTCTTTTCTCTCTCTCATCTTCTCGTTCCATTTTTTAATCTAATACTTCCTACCTTATGCACAACACTTACTTCCAGGGCTTCTCTCAATTTGAATTTTTTAGCACCTAAAGTGCTAGTAGGTTCAATATGTTGTTGCAATTAGCAAGCCTAAGTGCTTTGCTAATTATTTAGGACTACACATACAAGAGAGGACTATATGTGAACTCATGCTTGTCATTTTGATCATAGTTAGTTTGGATAATTGTAAAAGACAAAAGAAGATGGAATCTCATGAAGTTATGAGAGTAAATAGATGAATTATTTGGTGATGGCATCAAATCAATCATGTCCCTAAAGTGTAGGGTCACTTTTAGGTGAGGAAAATTCAAATTCAAACTTAGAACATGTGTATAAATACACACACTTTTAGTAACAGACAAGAGAGTGATTTTGAGAGGCATTGAGCTAAGAACTTGACAATACATTGCTCACACTACCTATCTATAGTCCATTACACTTCATTTTTTTAATATGTTCATTAGCATATACATTTTGATACATTTCATCAAGTACATTTCTGTCTACTGTCTACTGTTGCATCTTCATCATTATAATGAGCTTGTGGAATCAATTTCCCTGTGTATACTCACTCGCTTGCATAGTTTAACTTGAACTAGTTAGAATCGAGTGTCCACTATTCATACACCAATCTTCATCAAATGTGGCTCAATATGTCTCGCCATATGAAGTAAGGAATGTGACTATGTCCACACACCTTCTAGATCAGGAAAAGTCAGGATGACCCCGTGATTTGATAGATTTATTCCTCAGTGTATAGTATAGCTAAATTCATGAAATAACTTGTTTTATTTAGCTATCAGCTTGAATTATATGTGTGCAAAATCTCTCTAGATGATTCATACCAAGTTGTGAGCCTTGAGCATAATATTGAGACATTCTATTCCCAAAATAGAACATTCTTCACATTTCGTGCATTTACAAGCTATATATTTTGATGCAAACATTTGGAAATGATGTTCCAAAGGACTTGGTAGTTCCAAATGTATCATTGTGAAGATAAAGTATTCTATTAAGCATCCCTAAAGTTCGATTGGTAGGCGTAGAGCAATTTTTGTGTAGCGTGAGCTAATCTCTGGAACCTATCCCTCCATCTCCTCATAGTGGTATGAGATCAACAATAAATCAACTATGTTGCTCTCATAGTGGTATGAGAGCAACAACAAATCAACATGGGAGATGGATTTCCTTCATATATAGATGAATTGAACCGAGATAACTAATCAGCTTGGTCACTTAGAATGGAAGCTTACCTTCAAGGGAGAAATCTCTATGATTACATATGTGGAGATGCGATGATGCCAATCCTTAGAAGCAAGGGCCAACCAAATCAAGAAGAACAAGAGAGGTTAAATACATGGTGCTCAAAGGATAATCTAGCAAGGTCATATATTCTAAACTCAATCTCTGATTTATTACTTCCACACATTAGGACCTACAAGACTTCAAAAGAAAATTGGAATGCACTTGACGCATTCTTCTCATCAAGTACCAAGGCAAGGAAGAATCAACTATGGATGGAATTCACCACACTCAAGAAGATGCCCAAGGAAAGTGTGACTCATTTTGTCACCAAAATGAAGGATGTAGCATACCAACTTGGAAGCATTAGAGAAATCATTGATGAAGAGAAAATAGTAAGGCAAGTGATGAATGGAATAAAGGTAGATAACAAATGAGAAGCTTTCACCACAACTATGGACCTCTACATGGACATGCAAGTTCCTAATTTCAACACCCTCATGAGAAAATTGTTCACACATGAGGCAAAGCTTATGAAGAATGGAGACAAGTCAAAAGGTAAATAATCATCTACTCTCTGCAGAAATATGAAGAAGAATAAAGATAGCAAAGGCAAAGGTAAAAAGTCTAATGATGAGGGTAGCACCTCTCAAGAAAAATTTGTAGGTAGATCAGGTAGAGGCTCAAGAGGAAGAGGAAGAGGAGGAAGACAAGGCCTGGGAAGAACTCAAAGCTCCTCTCCATGTGCCATATATGGCTTAACTAATCACATTACAAAGAATTGTTTCAAGAATCTTAGAAATCAAACAGGAAGAGGTTACAATAGAGAAGGCTATGGAAGCTCAAGAGGTAGATTCAACAACAATGGATAAAATAACAACTCATAGAATAACAACAATTATCAAGGATGATACAGAGGAAAGAGAGATTACAAGAACTATGCAAGAAGATGAGCATGTATTCTATATAGACTCAGGTTGATCAAATCATGTACCTGGGAATGAAGCTTTACTCTCAAACTTTGAGGATCCAAGGAATAAATATGAAGTCCAAACAGGAGATGAAAAAAGGCATCCAGTGGAGAACATAAGCAATGTGAAGACTTCACATGTTAATATGAACCTATTGAGAGAGGTATGGTATTTACCAACTATGACCAAAAAACTTATAAGTGTAGGTCAAATTATTGAGAAAGATTGTAGGTCAGAGTCACAAAAAATGCAACATTTGTTGTGGATCCACATCAGGGATTCAAGAGGATAGAAAGAGGAGAAAAATCAGGTAGATTATTTACATTTGAACTCCAAGATATGAGAAATATTACATTGTTCAATTATGGTAGTCCAACTCTATCAGAGTTGGAAATTTCGCACGAGGTTACCTCACATAGGTGAAAGAGTTCTAAAGAAAATCAATAGGGATAAGACTGTACTTGGTACCAAACATATCCAAACAACACATGATCTACAAATGCAGTGCTTATCAATTTAATAAGTCTCAGAGACAACCATACACAAAGAAGGGATACATTTATGAAGACCTATTAGAGCTAGTCCATTCAAATGTATGGGGACCAAGCAAGGAGCCTTCAATGTATGGATCCAAGTACCATGTGTCATTCATTGATGATTGTAGCAGATGGACAATACTATAATTTATGAAGCATAAAGATGAAGTGTTTTCATGTTTCAAGAAATATCTAGCACTTGTAGAAAATCAAACAGCAAAGACTTTGAAGAGACTAAGGTCAGATGGAGGGGGAGAATATTTCTCCCATGACTTTGATTCTTATCTCCAAGAGAGATTAATCAAAAGAGAGATTACAACCAGGGATACTCCAAACCAAAATGGAGTGGCAGAGAGAAGAAATAAGACAATTGTGGGGCTCCAAGGTCAATGCTAAATGAGAAGAAGTTACCAAACTACTTGTGGGAAGAGGCTGTATCCATAGCCACATACGTGATCAATGGACTCCCACAAAAACATTGGATGGGATGACACCATATGAAGCATGGAATGGAAGAAGACCTAGCCTTGATCTTTGTAGTATTTTTGGGTTCATAGCATATGCACACATACCTTCACAAATCAGAGGCAAATTGGATCCAAAGGTAGAGGAATGCATCTTTATTGGCTATGATCTTTATTAAAAAGGTTATAGGCTATACAATCCAAGCAATAAAGGTTTCATTGTAAGGAGAGATGTTGTGTTTGATGAAAAAAAATCTTGGTTTGAAGATGATTGCAAGAAAATCAAACTTCCCTATGATATAGAGGAAGACTTTCCAACATTGTCAAAAAGGAATGAGCTTACACTTGAAGCATCAACTGATTCTAATGATGACTGGAAGACTCAAAGAAAGGAAATCAATTCTTGGGGCTTCAAAGGTGAAGCCAAAGTGCAAGAGGTTAGAGATGTGGCAGAATCATCTCAACAAATTATAAGAAGGTCCACTAGAGTGAAAAGGAACCCAGAAAGGTATGGGTGTGATACCTCTTTAGTCACTAGACACTTAATATATATAACACAGGACTTTGGCTTTGAATAACCTTCCACTTATGAGGAAGCTAAGAAGAAGCCAAAATGGAGAAGTGCCATGGAAGAAGAAATAGAAGCTCTATAAGAAAATCAGACTTGGGAATTGGTACCCAAGAAACCATTTATGAAGGTCATTGGCTCAAGGTGGACATACTAGGTAAAGTAGAATTTTGATGGTTAAATTAACACTTACAAAGTAAGGCTTGTAGCCAAAGGATTTTCACGAACCCAAGGTATTGATTATGAAGAATCATTTTTACATGTTGCTAAAATGCCTACAATTAGGGTGCTCATGAGTGTTGCATCTTCCAAGAATTGGAAGATATATCATATGGATGTTACATACCTTTCTTAAATGGTTGGATCTCAGAGGAGGTATATATGGCTCAACCTCCTAGCTTTGAAGATCAAACATACCCTGAACATGTGTGTAGGTTGAGGAAAGCCTTGTATGGCTTGATGCAAGCTCCTAAATCTTGGATTCATAGACTTGTCACTTACGTATAGGGTAAAGGTTTTATTGTAAGCAAGGAAAATCCTTCCCTATTCATTAAGAGAAATCACTTAGAGTTCATATAACGTTTTGTATATGTGGATGGTATAGTCATTACAAAAAGTGATGCAGATGGAATCGAGAAGATCAAAGCTCAAATGAAGAAGGAGTTAAAAGATCAATGATCTTGGTTTGCTCACTTACTTCCTAGGTTTGGAAGTGGTATATATAGAGAAAGGTATGTTACTCACTCAAAGGAAGTATATTAGAGACATTCTTTCTAATTTTGAGATGGAAAATACCAAGGTTGCAGGTACACCCATGGAGGTAAATCTGAATTACATGATCATGAAGGTGAACTCATTAAAGATGTAACTAGCTACCAAAGTTTACTTGGAAGCTTAAAGTGTGCTACTCTAACTAGAGTAGATATATGTTTAGGAGTAAGTGTGTTGAGTCAGCTCATGTGCACTCCAGTGAAGCCTCACATGGAAGAAGCCAAGAGAATCCTAAAGTATTCAAAAGGAACAATCAATGAAGGTTTATACTATCCTTATACATATGATATAGATGTTAAACTATTTTCTAATGGAGATTAGATAGAAGAAGCACATCTTGATATCTTACTTTTGCACCTGCAAAGTTGATTTCAAGGTCTTCAAAGAAGAAAAACATAGTTTTTGTTTCATTAATAGAAGCTCAATACAAAGGATTCGCAAATGCTACACAAGAAACTACGTGGATTTGAACCTTATATTCAAATTTAGGGTTGAACACTTCAACTCCACATTTATTTGGAGACAATATTAGTTCATTACATCTTGATCCTAACCCTATCTATCATGTCAGGATGTAAGATATAGAAGTTCATTATCATTATGACAAAAAGAAGATTAGGAGTAAGGAGATAGAACTCTCATATGTATCAATTCAGCAAAAATGTGCAGATATGATGACAAAGTCAATGGATGGAAGAAAAATGAACAGATTCAAATCAATGATTGGATCACAAGAGATCATGAATAATTAAAGACTCAAGCATCTTAGGCTTGAGGGGGAGATATTGGTTCACTTAGCAAGCCTAAGTGATACGCAAATTGTTCAAGATTACACATTCTTTTATTATATCACAAGAGAGAACTACATGTGAATGCATGCTTGTCATTTTGAGCATAGTTACTTTGGGTAATTGTAAAAGACAAAAGAAGACGGAATCTCTTGAAGTTAGGAGAGGGAATCCATGACTTATTTTGTGAAGGAATCAAATCAATAATGTTCCTAAGGTGTAGGATCACTTTTAGGCAAGGAAAATTTCAAATTCAAACTTAGAACATGTGTATAAATACACACACTTTTAGGAATGGGATAGGAGAGCCATATTGAGAGACATTGAGCCACATACTTGAGCATAAATTTCCCTCACACTAACTATGTGTATTCAATTATACTTTCCTTGTATCATATGTTCATTAGCATATACATTTTGATACATTTCTTCAAGTACATTTTTGTATGTTGTCTATTGTTGCATTGTCTTCATTATAGTAATTTTGTGGAATCTATTGCTATGCTTATATCGGCTTGATTACTATAGGTTACCTTAGAATAGTTAGAATAGTGTGTCTAGTGCTCACACACCAGTTTTTAGCAAGTTCAGTTTACTAGATCTCGAGATATGAAGTAAAGAAGGTGACTCCATCTACATACCTTCTGGATCTTGGAAAGTCGAGATGACCCCCCTCACTTGTTAGATTCCTTTTTTAGTGTATGGTACAACCAAGTTCATGATGTAACTTACTTCAGTTGGCTACACACTTCACTTAGATGTGTGCAAAAGCTCTCTTGTCAATTCATACCAAGTTGTGCACTCTGAGCATAATACTGAGACCTCCCAAAATAGAAGGTTCTTCACAATTCTTGCATTTGCAAGCTATTTTTTTTGATGCAAACGTTTGGCAATGATGTTCCAAGGGAGTTGGTAGTTCCAAATGTTGGAGCAAGTCTATGACAAGCCTAAGTATTGGCTTAAATCCCACAAAGTCATAGAAAAAGCCTTAAAATGAAGACTATGTAAAGTTCACTTGTGAACTACCTCTTGTAACTTTTGAAGAGTTTACTTAATGTAAAAGTAAGAGAATCTTAAGTGGTTGAGTCCACTTGATCAAGAATGGAAAGAGGAGCCACGAATTCGTGATTTGTGGTAGGTAGAGAATCAAATCAATCATTGATTGATTGGAGAGTGATTGAGGGAAGTTAGCCTCCCAAACTCAACTATAAATAGATGGCAGTTTTAGTCGTGGTTAGAGAGACCTATGTGAAGACCTCCAAGAGCTGAGCTTTATGCCATATCAAGGTGTGATTACAAGGCACACATATGTATCAGTAAGTCATTGTATTGTACAAGCAATATACTTTCATTTTCATGATTATTTGAGTTCATCTTTCCATGTTCTTGTGATGTGTACTACTCACTGCCATTACTTCAGTTTTTCTCAGTCAGCTTGCAGAGACTGTTTCTCTGCACTTGGTTCATCATTTTCAGTTATTTAACTTGGTAAAGTTAGCTCTATAAGGCTACTATATGCGCACAAAGTTTCATGTCATTTGGATGTTGGAATCTTCAGTTATGTTCATTTGAAGTCAACAGGGTATGTTCATCTTCACTTCTCTGTCAGGTACTCGACTTTTTCAGTCATCTTGTCAGAGTCATTTCTCAGTGTTTACTCATCCAAATTCAGTGATTTTAAGCTTGTTGGATTCAGCTTACTGTCTAGTATAAGCATACAAATTGTCATGATCATTGGATTCTTACATCTTGAGTTATGTTAATGTTTCTACTCACTGGTCTATTTCTGTAGCAGCCCGTGAAAATCGGGATGATGTCATCACTTGTTAAAAGTCATTCTCAGTGTCTGGTTTGTTATTTTTGATGAGATTACTCTCTAAAGTTAGCTCTTTAAGCTACCTAGCCTTTCCCAAGAGGAATTAATCTAATTGCTGCTGTGCTCAGAGAATTATGTAAAACACTGGACAGGTGTATTAACCAAGAATAGCAAGTTTTCACCTCTGAGCTAACTCCAACTTATCTGTTTTGATCTATCTTTTTGAGAGTGATCTTCCAAGGTACATAGGGTGTCTAATACATCCATTGGCAAGCTAAAAGGGCCCACCATCTACTCCTGGAGTTCATTTGGCTAGTGTAGAGCAAAGATTTTGCAACACCTCTTCATCTTCAACACATACCTATCCATCTCTTCACAGTGGTATCAGAGCAAGGTTGGACAACATGGCAGATGGATTTCCTTCATCAATTGACAAATTGGACAGAGGTAACTACTCAGCTTGGTCATTAAGAATGGAAGCTTATCTCCAAGGTAGAAGTTTATATGGTTATGTGGCTGGAGATGAAGTTATGCCAAGTTTCAGGAACAAAAGTCAACCAACACAAGAAGAGCATAAAAGATTGAGCACATGGTGCTCCAAGGATGCACTTGCAAGGTCTTATCTCCTCAACTCTATCTCAGATTTTTTGTTGCCTCACATTAGAAGTTGTAAGACATCTCAGGAAGTGTGGGATGCACTTGAAGCTTTCTTTGCTTCAAGTACTAAAGCTAGGAAGCATCAACTATGGCTGGATTTCACAACTCTCAAGAAGGCTCCCAAACAAAATGTGATTGATTTTGTCACAAAGCTCAAGGACATAGCGATCAGTTGGGAAGCATTGGAGAGGTAATAGATGAAGAGCAAATTGTAAGGCAGGTCATCAATGGCTTGAAGGGAGATGACAAGTGGGAAGCATTCACCACAGCTATGGATTTGTACATGGACATGCATGTACCTGATTTCAACACACTCATTGGACAATTACTTACTCAAGAGGCAAAGCTTATCAAAAATGGAGAAAGCTCTAAAGGTAATCAATCTTCAGCTTTATACACGGATAAAAGCAAGTCTAAAGATAACAAAGGAAAGGCAAAGAAAGTGGATGATGAAGCAGGTACATATCAAGCTAACTATGCAGGTAGAGGAAGACATGGCAGAGGTAGAGGAAGAGGAGGTAGACAAGGCAGGGGGAGATCCCAAGACTCCAACTCATGTTCTATTTGTGGATTAACTAATCATACAACTGAAAATTGCTTTAGGAATTCCAGGAATCAAAGAGGCAGAGGATACAATAGAGGAAGTTATGGCTACTCAAGAGGAAGGTTCAACAACTACCATGGCAACTACAACAACTACAATCATTCAAACTATCAAGGAGGCTACAAAGGAAGGAGAGACTACAATAACTACACAGAAGACTCAAACAAAGAGGATTCATTATTGATCATGAACATGGCTATGCCACAAGGTAAATCTGATGAGCATGTTTTCTACATAGATTCAGGTTGTTCAAATCATGTGGCAGGAAATGTGGCACTCCTATCAGATTTAGAAGATCCAAGGAATAAGCATGAGGTACAAACAGGAGATGATACAAAACATCCTGTGGAGAAAATAGGCAATGTCAAAGCACCTGATGGAAACATCAACCTACTCAGTAAGGTACTCTATGTCCCTACCATAACAAAGAATTTGATAAGTGTTGGGCAGATAGTAGAGAAAGGGTTGCAAGTCAGGTTCACAAAAGCAGGAGCATTTGTTGAAGATCCAAGTCAAGGATTCAGAAGAATTGCAAAAGGTGAAAAGACAGGTAGATTGTTCACATTTGAATTACAGGACACTAGAAACATTGCTCTCTTTAATTATGGTAGTCAGACACTCACAGAATTGGAAGTATGGCACAAAAGGTTAGCACATATTGGTGAAAGGTCATTAAAGCAAATCTGCAGGGACCAAAGTGTACTTGGACTTCCTAATTTGTCAAAACAACATATGATTTATAAGTGCAGTGCATGTCAATTTGGAAAGTCTCACAGGTTACCATTCATGAAGAAAGGTTATATGCATGGAGATCTCTTGGAGTTGGTTCATACAGATGTATGGGGACCAAGCAAGGAAGCTTCAATATCAGGATCAAGGTATTATGTTTCCTTTATTGATGATTGCAGCAGATGGACTATCCTATTCTTTATGAAACACAAAGATGAAGTTTTTTCATGTTTCAAAAGATATTTGGCTCTTGTGGAGAATCAAACAGGTAAATCACTAAAAAGGCTAAGGTCAGATGGAGGGGGAGAATACTTCTCCCATGAGTTTGATTCTTTTCTTCAAGAAAGAGGAATCAAAAGAGAGGTAACTACAAGGTACACTCTTGAGCAAAATGGAGTGGCAGAAAGGAGGAATAGGACAATTGTTGAAGCTGCAAGGTCTATGTTAAATGAAAAGCATTTACCTAATTACTTATGGGCTGAGGCTGTATCTACAGCCACTTACTTGATTAACAGGTTGCCTTCAAAATCCCTTGATGGGATGACTCCATATGAGGCTTGGAATGGAAGAAGACCAAGTTTAGATCATTGTAAAATTTTTGGATGTATTGCTTTTGCTCATGTTCCTTCACAGGTTAGAGGCAAGATGGATCCAAAAGCAGAAAGGTGTGTATTTATTGGATATGACAACAATCAAAAGGGCTACAGGTTATACAACCCTACCAACAAAGGATTCTTGGTAAGCAGAGATGTAGTTTTTGATGAGAACAATTCATGGTATGAAGATTCATGCAGGAAGGTCAATTTACCATATGATCTTGAAGAAGATTTTCCAAAGCTTGGTAGAGAACAATCAAAGATTGAAGAACAAGACACCTCAGAGGATGATGAAGAATGTCAGATGGAAAAGATCAAAGCATGGAAGTCTAAAGGTAAAGCAAAATTGCAGGAACTTGGACATGAGGCAGAATCATCAAATCATGGCCTAAGAAGATCTATGAGGGAAAAGAAAAAACCAGAAAGGTATGGGTTTGACACCTCATTAGTAACTAAACATTCTATCTACATAGCACAGGACATAAACCAAGAGGAGCCATCATCATTTGAAGAGGCCAAAGCAAAAACAGAATGGAAGCATGCAATGAAGGAAGAGATTGAAGCACTTGAGGAAAACAACACTTGGGATTTGGTGCCCAAGACTTCATCCATGAAGGTAATAGGCTCAAGATGGGTCTATAAACTCAAGAAAAATTATGATGGTTCAATTAACAGGTATAAGGCAAGGCATGTGGCAAAAGGCTTTGCACAAACTCAGGGAATTGATTATGAGGAGACTTTCTCTCCTGTGGCAAAGATGCCTACTATTAGGGTTTTGCTTAGTATTGCCTCTTCCAAGAATTGGAAGATACTTCAACTAGATGTAAAGAATGCATTTTTGAATGGTTGGATAACAAAAGAGGTATATATGGCACAACCACCTGGTTTTGAGAATCAAGTTTATCCTGATTATGTGTGTAAACTTAACAAAGCATTGTATGGTCTCAAGCAAGCTCCAAGAGCTTGGAATTTCAGGCTTGTTTCATTCTTGCAGGACAAAGGCTTTCAACCAAGCAAAGCAGATCCTTCACTCTTTATTAAAAAGAGTAATTCCGAGGTCATCTACCTATGTGTATATGTAGATGATATTATATTGACAGGAAATGATGCAGATGGTATGAAGAAGATCAAAGATCAGATGAGAGAAGAGTTCAAGATAAGTGATTTGGGTTCACTTACCTACTTCCTAGGTTTGGAAGTTGTCTACAAAGATCATGGTTTGTTTCTCACTCAAAGAAAGTACATTAAGGACATGTTGGCAAAATTCAAGATGCAAGATTGTAAGATTGCAGGTACTCCAATGGAGGTTAATCACAAATTGAGCTCACATGAAGGTGAACTCATAGAGGACATCACATCATATCAAAGTCTAGTGGGTAGTCTCAACTATGCCACATTGACAAGAGTAGATATATGTTACAGTGTGAGTGTGCTAAGCCAATTTATGCACACACCAAGGAAACCACATATGGATGCTGCCAAAAGGATACTCAAATATCTCAAAGGAACCATAAATGAAGGACTTTACTATCCTTATGTATCTGATTTAGGTTTGAAGCTATTTTCTGATGCAGATTGGGCTGGCTCCAAGGAAGATAGAAGGAGCACTTCAGGTTATCTTACCTTTGCAGGTTCAAAGCTTATTTCATGGTCATCCAAGAAGCAACCCACAGTTGCTCTCTCTTCTATTGAAGCTGAATATAGAGGTCTTGCTATAGCTACACAAGAAGCTATGTGGATGAAGACATTATTCAAAGATCTTGGATTGGAGTTTGGAACTCCAACTATTTTTGGTGACAATATGAGTTCTATTCATTTGGCTGCTACTCCTATTTTTCATGCAAGGACTAAACATATTGAAGTTCATTATCACTATGTACGAGAGAAGATTCTAAGCAAAGAGATTCAAATATCATATGTGTCCACTCATCAACAATGTGCAGATATTCTAACCAAAGCATTGGATGGTACAAAGCTTTGCAAATTCAAGGCTATGATTGGTTTGCAGGTAATCTTGGAAGATTGAAGACCTCAAGCATACTTGGCTTGAGGGGGAGCTGTTGGAGCAAGTCTATGACAAGCCTAAGTATTGGCTTGAGTCCCACAAAGTCATAGAAAAAGCCTTAAAATGAAGACTATGTAAAGTTCACTTGTGAACTACCTCTTGTAACTTTTGAAGAGTTTACTTAATGTAAAAGTAAGAGAATCTTAAGTGGTTGAGTCCACTTGATCAAGAATGGAAAGAGGAGCCACGAATTCGTGATTTGTGGTAGGTAGAGAATCAAATCAATCATTGATTGATTGGAGAGTGATTGAGGGAAGTTAGCCTCCCAAACTCAACTATAAATAGATGGCAGTTTTAGTCGTGGTTAGAGAGACCTATGTGAAGACCTCCAAGAGCTGAGCTTTATGCCATATCAAGGTGTGATTACAAGGCACACATATGTATCAGTAAGTCATTGTATTGTACAAGCAATATACTTTCATTTTCATGATTATTTGAGTTCATCTTTCCATGTTCTTGTGATGTGTACTACTCACTGCCATTACTTCAGTTTTTCTCAGTCAGCTTGCAGAGATTGTTTCTCTGCACTTGGTTCATCATTTTCAGTGATTTAACTTGGTAAAGTTAGCTCTATAAGGCTAATATATGCTCACAAATTTTCATGTCATTTGAATGTTGGAATCTTCAGTTATGTTCATTTGAAGTCAACAGGGTATGTTCATCTTCACTTCTCTGTCAGGTACCCGACTTTTTCAGTCATCTTGTCAGAGTCATTTCTCAGTGTTTACTCATCCAAATTCAGTGATTTTAAGCTTGTTGAATTCAGCTTACTGTCTAGTATAAGCATACAAATTTTCGTGATCATTGGATTCTTACATCTTGAGTTATGTTAATTTTTCTACTCACTGGTCTATTTCTATAGCAGCCCGTGAAAATCGGGATGATGTCATCACTTGTTAAAAGTCATTCTCAGTGTGTGGTTTGTTATTTTTGATGAGATTACTCTCTAAAGTTAGCTCTTTAAGCTACCTAGCCTTTTCCAAGAGGAATTAATCTAATTGCTGCTGTTCTCAGAGAATTATGTAAAACACTGGACAGGTGTATTAACCAAGAATAGCAAGTTTTCACCTCTGAGCTAACTCCAACTTATCTGTTTTGATCTATCTTTTTGAGAGTGATCTTCCAAGGTACATAGGGTGTCTAATACATCCATTGGCAAGCTAAAAGGGCCCACCATCTACTCCTGGAGTTCATTTGGCTAGTGTAGAGCAAAGATTTTGCAACACCTCTTCATCTTCAACACATACCTATCCATCTCTTCACACCAAATGCATCATTATGAAGCTAAATAATTCTACTAAGCATCCCTAATGTTAGATTGGCAGGTATAGAGTAGGTTTTGTGAAGCACCAGCTTATCTCTGGAATCTATCCCTCCATCTCCTCACACAATAGTTGTTTGTTTGTGAGAAGCTGAAGGTTTGTGTAAGGGAAATACTTTTTGATCCTACCAAAGGTGGGTTTGTTTACTATAGTCTGAAACTAGGTACATCCTCTCTAAGTCATGATCTAAATAGGTTTTCTTTCTTGAGTTGTTTAGGTCCTTGAACTCATACAACAGAAACTCATTTTTTATGTGAGGTTTGCTTGACCTAAACTTCCAAAAAGCTTCCTCATTAGCTTCGTTTGGATATACCTCTATGGTCACATTGTCTTGAGGTATCTTGTTTGTGGATATGATCCTTGTTAGCATATATTTTCTTCTAGGTGTATTTGGTACCTCCTATGGATCCTCTCCATAGAATCTCTCACTTCTCTCTAAGGGGGAATTCTCCCAAATCGTTATTTCTATCAAGTTGAATAGTAACTATGTACATACTTCCGTGCTTATTTATGTATGATCCATTCTCAAACTTGAATATGCGGTGATCTATTCCATAACGTTTCTCAAGGTTTCTTTATTGGATCACAGATATCCTCAATCTGTATTATAGATGCGACCACCTAATTGTTTGTGTACATATATCCTTGATGTGCTTTATATGGTCCTTTAGGGACTTTTAAATAAGCTAAGCTCATGCCAGTTATAGGCCACTCCATATTATATGATGTATCAGACTCACTAGTTTCTAAACTTACATTTGATTGATGAAAACCTAACTGTTTTACCATGAGTTGGAAGTGCGATTGACACTAGCATTTGAGGATATTAAGCTTTCTTCATCCACCTTGCCTGTACACACTCTCAATATCATGTTCATTAATTTTTTTAATCCTTTATCATTATACTACTCCTTTCACATGAATGGATCTTTTACCTCAATCACTTGTTCCTTGTTTACTTGTTTATTTATTTCATTCATGTTTTTACACCGCATCATGTGGAATAACTTGAGTGTCTTACAATTATCATTCCTTCATGTGTTTATGTTCTTTTTCCTTTAGGTTTCTAAATGTGACACCTCTGTTTAACAATATTGATCTTGATGTTCTCTTAATGTATCTCAATTAACGTGAAGCTCTTATTGTCACCCTGAAGTTCTAACCCTAAGGCTACGTGCTTAGCCATGCTAAAATTGACCAAGGGGGTTTAGGGTTTTTCGACATTATAACATGTGCTCTCTAATGTGTTCACATACTCAGGATATCCTTTCGAGCTTGTGTTAACTCACAACCATAGGATTGTGATGCCCTATAGACTTAGAACCTTGATAATAAGCTAAGCCCATAAAAAGCAAGAAAAAAGAGTTAACTTGGACGCCAAAAATCAACTTTTTAAAGTAAAAAGAAAAATCCTATATGTTTTTCTATCACAATAGTCTAGTATGTCACAACCGAGGGTGTCTCACAATAGAGTCCTCTGTCAAGGCAAATGGGGTCTATCACGATAGAGTGGGTATATCACATTTTTGGTCTATCATGATAGAGGCCTCTATCATGATAGATGTGGTCTATCTTGCAGGGCCTTTTCATGACACAATGGTCTTTTGTGAGAGAGGAGGGTTTTTCATGATAGAAATGTATCCATCTAGTTGGTCTATGTGATAGAGTGGCCTTGTGGCAATAGGCAGGGCCTATTGCAATAGACAGAATCTATCGAGGGCTTAATCTATCATGATACAGTGGCCTCATCATGACAAACTAGATCTATCGTCATAGATAGACTCCATTGAGGGCTCAATATGTTGCGATCAACAAGGTTCTATCATAATAGATGGTTCTATCATGAAACCTGGTGATTTGTCACAATAGATGGGCTTTTTTACCTTATAGGTATGTCATGATAGAGAGGTATCTACCACATAGAGGGGTCTATCATGATAGAAGGAGTATGTCATGAGAGCAGATCTCCATCAGTTTTTTGGTCTATCATGATAGAGTCAGAGACATTTAGATTTTTTACCTCATGTACACCACTTGGATGGGATTAAGGAGATCTGCAGTCTTGTGTAGGTGCATTTCCCAAATGCAACTTTCTCGATCTATCATGATAGAGAAAGTCTATCAACTCAAGATGTCAAAAATGGTCTCTCATACCTTTGTAGGTCCCTAGAGCTAATGGTGGTCCAAAATGTGCAAGAAAATTATCAAGAACATAAAAACAACGAGAGATGATAGCTCTTTCTCTCTCTCTCTCTCACACACACACAAGAAAATGGTGCAAAGTGAGGGGATGGTGGGTATATGATTGGGAAGGTTCAATTTTAGCAAAGGCAAAGATGGTGGAAGGGGATGAGGGGGCATGAATGGAGGTGGTGGGGATGGAAATGAAGATGAAAATAATAAAAACTTAGAAAAAAACCTTGCTAAAACTACTTACCTACTTACCTAAACTTCAATGTCTCTACTCAAATCTCTTACCATCACATGCCCGCCCTCGAGTAGTGTTCCCTGATAATGGTGCCAAATGTTTGTTGGTGTCACTCCTAAACATAGATGAGGATCAACATTGATGAAGATCCAACTAGTAATTAAAAACCCATCGAGATATGAGGGTGACATGATGATCATGAGTGAGTGATGTGTGTAGATTTGAAGGGAGAAGCACACTAGATGCACACACATAGAAGGAAGAGAAATATAGGTGGAACAATGGAGTATCTTATATTCATGAAAAAGATTACAATCTCTTTACACTCTCTTACAAGCCTTCTCCAAAAAAAATAAGAACTTAAAAAATGAGCTCTCCAGGTCCTCATATAGTTTTCACATGAGTTATGGCTCGTTTCAAACCTAGTGTCTCGCATAGTTAAAAATTAGGCTCTTAAGCTAACTTGAGGGATCAAATGGACTCCAAAAATAAAAAAATCAAAAATTAGATTCTATCTAAGCTCCTCAAGACCAAGGACTACTCATCTTGCACAATATCGAGCAAATATTTACAGGTGAAGGGTTTAATACAATGTCTTAGTGATGAAACTTTATATTTAACAACAAATTTAATAGTTTGTATGATTGGAATTGTGAGCCTTCCTCTGCATGATTCCTCGTCTTCTATGGCTACTGTGCTCATTGTGTGCTCCTCTACTTCTTTGCCCTTGTGTGCCAATAGTGGTCATCTTCCAATTGCAACTTCATTTTAATGGGTCTCAAAGAAAATTTGACCCATTTCTCCAAGATCTCCATGGAAGTTGTGCCCATGCTTGCACTAGTGTCAAGGATAGTCTTCATTGTGTAACCATTGAATGTTATTGGGAGACAAGTGTTTCCCTCATCCTCTCCCCTATAGTCTCCTACCTTTTCTATAGGAACTTTGGTTATGAGTTGGCCTTCTTGAATAGACTTGGTTTGTTCTTCATGTGGATTAAAACCCTTTAAGTCATCCTCCATTTTCTCCCAAATTTAAGGTTTGAGTTGCAATACGTCACCAAGAGGAAAAGAACATTAGAATTCTACTTTCTTAACTTCTTCCATTGTTCATTATTTTTAAATACTAATTGTTGGCCTTTTGAATCTTTTAGTATGAGCATCATGGCAGTCAAAGATTTTTTTAGATTCTCAAATATAATTAAGAAAAGTCCCCAAACTGATCACACCATCCCATGCGATACTTAGAATCATGTCACCACTCAATAAAGAGATTTCCCAAGGTTTTTGGATCTTTCCCTAAGTCTACCTCCATGCATAGAGGTTGAGGTAATTTATCTTCCTTCATTGGGGATCCTATATGTTTTTCCGAAATTTATTGAGGCAATGCTTGGTCACTTATGTCTCCATGGATTTGATGTAACTCTCATTGTTATCTTGGGTTGTTCCTACATGAGGTCCATTCTCTTGTAGTTCTCTTTCTTCTTCCTTTTGTGTGGCTCTTTCTTTGGGTAGCATGCATGCCTAGAAATCTACTTCAAGAATCCATCTAGAAAGAATGAGGTTTGTTTTTTTCCTAGTAAAATTTGTGCAACCTAAACCAATATCTTGCACATCTCTAAAAATTCCTTTTACAGTTCCCCTTTTGTGTTTCTCAAAGTATGATCCTATTGTTGTTATTGAATGATAAGCATATAAGAGCATATCCCTATTTGTAGCTTAACTAGTTTCAATGTGTTTGTGTGTGCGCTGAGTTCTTTTGTGAACCATCTAGACTGTCATGATAATATTGTGAAGACATAAAGTGCCAAGCCTAAGTGTACCTACATTCCTTGAGCTCACTAGAAGCAAAAGTGGATGTTTTACCCTATGCCACCTTCCACTAGTCTGGAAAAGGAATTCAACAGATACTCTACACACTATTTAGACACCTTGTGGCTGCTTGAATCCAATGTTGATATGTGTGGAGTGTAGCTCCTACCTTGTGCCCACTCTTCATCTACTTGCTCAAAACCTATTTTGATGTTTTGTGAGTGTTCTACGTCTTAATGTGGTCCTCAAGAAGTGCTTGTATTAGCCCCCCACTGGTGAAAAATCCAAGACTTAGCCGAAATGTATCCCCACGTATGTGATTTTTTTATTCAAGTATCATTCTAATTGATGAGTATATGTGATACCTAAAAATAATTATCCATGATATAGACAACACCTAAAATGAACAACAACTAATACAGATGGTACTTGAGATTCATGGCACTTGACGTGAATGATATGTGATAAACAATACTTGGATAGATGACACTTGATAGGTATCACGATAATTTGTCCACGATGCTTATGAGGTCTTGTGATGCTTGATAAGTATGTGTAATATTCCAATTTCCATGATACTTGGGAGGTCTCACAAATTTTGATAAATTTAGTAGTGCTTAATTAATTACATGATATTCAACAAATGTCTATGATACTTGGACATTACCTCAAATGTTAAGATTTGTGTCATATGTCACAACATTCAAGACGTGGTGGTAGTACTTGGATTGAGGAACACTTCAGAATAATATCTAGCCCTTTCAATATTCGAAAGATGTCATGGTATCTAACAAGTGTCTATTATACCTACCAAATGTCATGATACCTAACAAATATTAAGATGTTGGAAATGTATTGTGATACTTTACAAGTTTCCTAACACCTAATGAATGTGAGAACATCTCAGAAGTGTAATGACACCTCTAAGGTTTCATGATACTTGGCCCACAATTCCTACCAAGTTTTGGTGACACTGAGTGGATTTCAGAACACTTGATCCTTTGGGAATCACTTTCATCATACTTGAATTACCAAAATGTATTGATAGTTGGGATTCTGTGAATCAAGACTGTAATTTTTTATATGTTTCCAGTAATCAAAGTTTCATCTCTCAATTTTGTGCTCAATTTCTCAATATGAGATCTAAAAACTAGAAAATGACACCTATGACACTTTGAAACACTCACATATCTCACCCGTGTCCTTTTGCAAAAGCAAACTTTACAAACATGAACAGCATGCCTCAAAGGTCGTGTATCTCAAACGTTAGGACTTGGGATGTGCTTTGTAGTTTTTATGAAGGTTTATGGATCTATGTTCACACACACACTCTCTCTCTCTCTCACACACACACACACACATTGTGCACTCTCACAAAATGAGACGTATAGAAGTGTTTAGAGGCTTATAAGCCTCAAACACCCAAAACATTTTCTACACTACAAGTGATGGTATGCCTAACCTACATTAAAAAGCACACACTCTCTCACTCCTATCCACTCTCTACGTGCTTTAACTACATTACCCTAACAGAACTCACTACACACGCAATTGAGTACCTAGGTTCATGGTAAGATCATATATGAGCTACAATGCTAGCTCATGTAACATTTCGCATAGATGTACTCAACCCAAGAGCTAAAAGGAACATGTTGGCACCTTAGCGTAGGCAAATCATCCATGAAAACAATGCCAAAAACATGTTGCACTTATCGACAAGTGATCCTAAGTAGCACCCGCTTTGCATTCCAACACACACACACACAACAACAACAAACAACAAAATGGAGATTTCTCCAAGAGGTTTCCAAATAGTGTGACGATTAGTTGATCGTTTTCAAAGATCTTGATAAGATACTTCTATTGAAAGTGGTTTGAAAGCATTATGATCCCCTATGCAAAGTCGGGGGAAAATAATAAGGTATCGAGAATCATTTTCTTATGTGAGAGAATGGTTAAAAAAGAGGAGATAGCTGTAGACGACCTAATTAGTATGCATTCTATGCCATATACATGCTCACAAACTCACCAATAAGGAGAAAGAAGTCAAGAAATACAAGTTATGCGCATATTCCTCTCCAAAGTTGGTTTTTTTAATTCAAAATGATACAAGTTTTCAAAATAGAGGGAAAACATTTATATAAAATGCGAGAGGGTTTTATTCTCAACAATGTTCATATAAAGAACTATTGCATGGTGAGTGCGGCGGGTACATGGACTGGGTTCCTGATTTGACCTGGCACTATCCGTAAACGTGTTACTGTTTTAAACTATAACTGTAAATCCTTCCAATTGTTTCATACATAGCTAGCACGTTCAATATTGAGACAATAGATTGCATCATTGAACGATTTTAAATACCATGTTTGAAGAGATCAAATTTCTATATGCATGGAGCTATGACATTCTATCACAAGTCTGTTAGCCGCCGGATTGGATCTCTTTGTAATTTTTATTTCTATATTCGCACGCACTGAAAAGGAATGGCGAAAAGATGTAACCTTCTATTGAGTAATGAAAAGACAAGCACGGTATTCTTGGGGCAGAGAGGAATCGTCAGACTATTTGTCTGGGCGATAGTGCCAGAGATGCTGTGTTGCAGAATTTGAAGAATTCTGAGTACTATGTGATTATTAAGTTCAGTCATTAATCTTTGATTACCGTAATATTGCGATTAACCTTAACCATTTTGTGCAAATTCATCAACACTCATACGCATGGTAGACGCATAGCGCAATGATAACTGCTGAATCGGAAGTAATTAGTTGGTAATCGACTAATTAAGTTGGGAAAATTAAAAAGGGCCTCTGTACTATTAGACCCCTGTCCATCCCAAGAACCTAGAAACGACATTAAAAGGGCTCTGGTGAATCATACCCCAAATACCGCAGAGATCAACATCCTTGGGCAGTTCCAAAATGATTAGGAACATCTCCTGGTGGGAGAAGTATCGCACAATTAAGTCCAGTTGCAGAAGGATCAGAGCCAGTCAGTAGTGATTCCGGTGCTAGTTTGGTAGCACATGACGAGATTCCAATGAATTTTGGTGCGATTCTGGTACATTTTGGAGAAAGTACGGTGATTTTTGGTTGTACAAAGACGTACTGTGCAGTCAGTTCCACACTATCTGGTACGAACTAGGCCATTTTCGGTGACAGGTTTGCGTTACCGGGTGAGAACATTTTTGGTGATAGTGTAGCCTGGTCCAGTGAGAGTTCAACGAGTTTCGGTGGAAGTTTGGTATCACTTGGTGGCAATTTGAAGTTTTTCAGTGACACTGCAGTGCTGCCTGGTGGATACTTATTGCGTTCACCACTTTTCGGTACCAGTCTATCTAATTTCGACACCAAAGTTGAGGGAAGGCTGCTAGACTTGGAGTTAAACAAATGGTTCAGCGATATTTTAGGACTGAAAAGTGAGCAAGTTGACCATACAGTTCAAGAAGATCAAGAGATATCTCCTCAAAATTCAGGGAACAACAACGCCAGCAACAAAAGCTACATGAGCAACAACAACAAACACTGCCACAGCCACAACCGCAATTTCAACAGCAACAATAATAGCGGCAACAACAACAAGAGCCACAGCTAGTCGGTCCACCTCGACCGATCCCAACCAGAGTGACCTATATAAAATTTGGTGGATTTCCGGGGGATGACCCTGATGCACATGTTCACACATTCGAAATCAGTTATGCAGTGTTGAACCATCCACTAGATCCGGCATATAAGGCCATCGTGTTCCAGGCCACACTGGTTAATGAAGTAGCAAGGTGGCTGACAGAATACAATATTAATCATTTTGGTAATTATGACGATGTGAAGGACGCGTTCCTACAGAGGTTTCACTTGAAGAAGAACCCTGCAAAAATTTTTGACTATTTCCAAAACAATCGGTAGAAACCACACCAGAGTGTCCAGGAGTATGCGACACTATTTAGAACTCACTTGCGGCAGCTACCACTGGCACATGCCAACCTACCAGACAATGTCATAACACAATGGTTCATCAACGGATTGAATCCACAACTAAAACAGATCATGATCGTTCGATGTGTGGGCGAAATGACATTGGACGATGTCATTGCAATGGCCTTACAGTTGGAGCACAAAGTTGGAGGGTTTACGGAGGATCTGGAATGGTTGAAAGCAAATAAGAACGTGACTGAGGATCCGTCCAAACAAGTGTACTGTACTAAGTGTAAGAATCCCGATCACACTAGTTCCACATGTGCTCTCAACCAAATATATTGTGCCATTTGTAACACGTCAGGGCACTCAACAGAAACCTGTGCATACAATGCAAAGATGTAGGGTAGAGTGGCAATAAATGCCATAATACAGGAGGAGGGACAACCAGCCAACCATTACGTACCGCTACAATTGCGAACCAACCAGCAGCAAGGATACAGGAACTATCGGGGTCTGTGAAGTAACAATTTCAATCAAAATCGATGGCATGCGGGTACATCGGTGGAAGGCACCTCTCTACCATCCCCTCGATGTCATTTTTGTGGCGAGGTTGGGCATATTCATAGATTTTGTAAAGAAGCCGCAGAGTATGACAAAAGAAAAAAAGAAAGACAAAATCCGATGACAAATATGGTTTACATTTCCTCGCTTGACTACAAGCAGCTGCAGTACAAACCAGATCGGGAAAATAGTTGCAACTAGCAGCTAAAGTTTTCAAGCCCAGAATTCGTGAGCAACAGCGGATTTTTACAAAGGCCAGTCAATGGATAACCAAGGAGCCGATGGTGTTCCTTGACCCAGTTCTGGTAAATCAGCCTCCTCTACCAAATGCAAGACCGAATGCGCAGAATTCTACCCAGGCAACATCAAAATCACAACTAGAGTCGGTGATGACCACATCACAAACAGACCAAGTATGGGACATTATATCTAAGGCTTCAATCACACTTCCTTTGGGACACTTGCTCGCTCTAGTTCCTAGTGTCAGACATCAATTCCAATAGCAGGTCAGCCCCTGACCTTCATGTACTCCGGCAACTGCGACCATACTGTTGGTTGAGATGGTTGGATACACTCAAGAGATTGAGTTGAAGCTGCTAGACCTGCTTTGCTTCAGCCCTCCTTAGCTTTAGATATGCTTAGTACACTTGCTTAGCTTCCAAATGATACCAAGAAAGCATGTATGTACTTTGAAAATGATATGTGTAATGATAAAATCAAAACAGATAACTTGAGACTTCAAAAATCAAGAAAACTTGCTATTTTTGTAGTGACACCTGCTCAGTCTTTCACTCAGTGTGACCAGTACACTTACAATTGATCAAATTCCTTCTGGACATATTAGATTAGCTTAACAAGCTACCATTTGGAAGTGGAATGAGAAGAAATGACAAACTATACTCTGAGAAAGAAGTTTAGCAAAATTATATGTACCCCCGACTTTTTAGGAACACTGCAGCAGAATACCAGAGGTCACTTCGAGCGCGATTTCTCCACGATGGCTGATCCAAATGACTTCAAAATTTGTAGGCTTGTAGAAGACTTTAAGCTGAATCCAATGTGCTTTGAATCACTTGATTTGGATAAGTAGATCCTGAGATATGACCTGTTGAAGTTGACAGACTTGGAGTAGATGAGTCAGAGACAACAGAGATGATGAATGTGTATACTTCTATTGATTGATGTAGTTGTACAATCTCATTAGCATGAAAAGCATAGCTAAATGAGGTATTGTGGTGTAGGCTATGAAGTAGCACTAACACACACAGAGTTACAGTAGTGGAATGCCTCGGGGAGTGAGCTCAATGAGACTAACTAAAAACACGACTTTTCAAGAACTTCTTTTATAGAAGTTGAGTTGAGATTTGAATTTGGATTCAAATTCAAATCTCCTATAATCACTCCTCTAAAAGTAGGGAGATATTCTCTCCATTTACACCATCCAAATTCCACGACTAATCAAGTAGGTAAGTGATTACATGTGAATGTCAAGTCATATAGACTTTTACAATGAGTAAAATGTAATAACACATAGGCAAGTGTTTCTATGGTTCTTGCTACACATAGTGATACCCTTTAAGGGTTCCAAGCCAAAGGTGAAGGCTTGATTTGCACCAACAGCTCCCCCTCAAGCCAAGTACTTTGGCTTAAGTCTTCAACTTTAGTCTTCAATCACATCCTGCAATCCAATCATAGATTTGAATCTGCATAGCTTGTTTCCATCCAATGCTTTAGTGAGTAAATCTGCACATTGCATATTAGTAGACACATATGTCAATTGAATCTCTTTGCTTAGTAACTTCTCCCTCACATAGTGGTAATGAACCTCTATGTGTTTGGTTCTAGCATGATATATTGGATTAGCTGCAAGGTGAAGAGAGCTAGTGTTATCTCCAAAGATAATTGGAGGTCTAGTGTATAGACCTAACTCTGTATACAAGAGCTTCAACCAGATAGCTTCTTGAGTGGCATTGGCAAGCCCTCTATACTCTGCTTCAGTGGATGACAATGCCATTGTAGGTTGCTTCTTGGCTGACCAAGAAATAGGTTTATCTCCTGCAACACAAATGTAACCTGATGTGCTCCTCCTATCATCCTTGCATCCTGCCCAATCTGCATCTGAATACACTTTAATGTCAATATCTGATGTATAAGGAAAGTACAAACCATGGCTTTGAGTTCCTTTGAGGTACTTCAAGATTTTCTTTGCTGCCTCTAGGTGAGGTACCCTTGGTTTGTGCATGAATTGGCTTAGCACACTAACTCCATATGCTATGTCAATTCTTTTCAAGGTAGCATAATTCAAACTACCTACCATGCTTTGATATCCTGTAATGTCTTGTATTTCATCCCCTTCATGAGCACTTAGCTTTAGGTTGACCTCCATTGGAGTAGTTGAGACTTTAGCATCCTGCAAGCCAAACTTCTTGACCATATCCTGTACATACTTTTGTTGAGTGATATATATACTTGAGTTGGTGTAGATTAACTCAAGACCTAAGAAGTACTTCAATAATCCTAGATCATTAATCTTGAACTCTTTCATCATCTGTCCTTTGATGTGTCTAATCCCATTGACATCATTACCTGTAATGATGATGTCATCAACATAAACACACAAGTATATTACCTCTGTACTACTTCTCTTTATGAATAGAGAAGTGTCTGCTTTACTCATCACAAATCCTTGGTCTTGGAGATAGGTTGTCAACCTGTAACTCCATGCTCTAGGTGCTTGTTTCAATCCATATAGAGCCTTCTTCAATTTACAAACATAGTTTACCTTCTTGGAATCTTCATAGCCAGGTGGTTGTGACATGTAGACTTCTTCAGATATCCATCCATTCAAGAAAGCATTCTTGACATCTAATTGGTACATGTTCCAATTCTTGGATGTAGCTACACTCACCAATATTCTGATAGTTGGCATCTTAGCCACAGGAGAAAATGTCTCCTCATAATCAATGCCTTGGGTTTGTGCAAAACCCTTTGCAACCAACCTAGCTTTGTACCTGTTTATTGTTCCATCAGAATTCCTCTTTAGCTTGTAGATCCATCTGGATCCTATCACCTTCATAGAGTCTTTCTTGGGTACCAAGTCCCAAGTATCACTCTCCTTGAGAGCTTCCATTTCTTCGTCCATAGCTCCTTTCCATTCTGGTTTGGTGATTGCTTCTTCATAGGTACCTGGTTCTTCATTCAACAAATCCTTTGCAAGATATACAGAATGTTTAGTTACAAGTGATGTGTCATACCCAAATCTGATTGGTCTTTTGCTTTCTCTCTGAGATCTTCTAACAGATTGATTTGAGGATTCTGGAACATCCTCTAGTTTCTTCATCTTCATCTTCCCTTTTGACTTCCATGCTTTGAACTCCTCAAGATTGATAGTGTCATCATCCTCTGAGTTTGAATCTTCTCCATTGCTTGGTTCCTCTTTGATTAGCTTTGGGAATTCTTCTTGCAAGTCATAGGGTAGACTAACCTTCCTGCATTCATTCTCATACCATGAGTCATTCTCATCAAAGATGACATCTCTGCTTACCTTGAAGCCTTTGTTTGTTGGGTTGTAGAATCTGTATCCCTTTTGGTTCAAATCATAACCAATGAAGATACATTTTTCAGCCTTGGGGTCTAGCTTTCCCCTTACCTGTGAAGGAATATGCACATATGCTACACAACCAAAGATTTTGCAGTGATCCAGAGAAGGTCTATTACCATGCCAAGCTTCATATGGTGTCATGCCATCAAGTGATTTGGATGGCAACCTATTTATGAGATAGGTGGCAGTGGATACACCTTCTGCCCAAAGATAATTTGGCAACTTCTTTTCATTAAGCATAGACCTAGTTGTTTCTACTATGAGTCTATTTCTTCTTTCAGCTACCCCATTTTGTTCAGGTGAGTACCTTGTGGTTATCTCCCTCTTGATGCCTCTTTCCTGCAAGAAATCTTCAAACTCATTGGAGAAATACTCTCCTCCACCATCTGACCTTAATCTTTTCAAGCTTCTTCTTGTTTGGTTTTCAACAAGTGCAAGATACCTCTTGAAACAATTAAACACTTGATCTTTATGTTTCATAAAGTATAAGATAGTCCACCTGCTATAATCATCAATGAAGGACACATAGTACCTTGATCCTGAAATGGAGGGGTCCTTGCTAGGTCCCCAAACATCTGTGTGTACCAAGTCTAGATAGTCTTCATGCATGAAACCTTTCTTTGAATAGGGCAACCTGTGAGACTTACCAAACTGACATGCTCCACACTTATAAATCATGTGTTGCTTGGATACATTAGGTATCCCAAGCACACATTGATCCCTGCACATTTGCTTTAGGGTTCTTTCACCTATGTGGCCTAACCTCTTGTGCCATATTTCTAACTCTGAAAGTGTTTGATCCTTGTAGTTATATAAAGCAATGTTCTTGGTGTCTTCTAGCTCAAAAGTAAACAATCTACCTGATTTTTCTCCCTTGGCTATCCTTCTGAATCCATGTCTTGGGTCCTCCACATATGCTCCATGTTGAGTGAACCTGACCTGCAACCCTTTCTCCACAATCTGACCAACACTCATTAGATTCTTGGTGATGGTTGGTACATAGAGTACCCTGCTCAATAGGTTCTGGTTACCATCACATGTCTTCACATTTCCAATCTTTACAACAGAGTGTTTAGTATCATCACCTGTCTGTACCTGATGTTTGCCCTTGGGTTCTTCCAAATCAAAGAGTAGTGCCACATTGCCAGCTACATGGTTAGAACATCCCGAGTCAATATAAAATAAATGATCATCATTTGTACCTGCCTTGGAGGTCATATTCATGATCAGTAGGGAGTCATCTTGCTCCTCTGTATAGTTGTTATAGTCCCTTCTATTTCTGAATCCACCTTGGTAATTACCATTGTGGTTGTGGTTGTAATTGTTGTTGTACTGATTGTTGTATCCATTGTAGCCTTGGTGTTGGTTGAATCTGCCTCCCCCTTGAGAGTATCCACCTCTTTGATAGCCTCTTCCTCTCTGATTCTTGTAGTTCTTGTAGCATTCATCTGTGGTATGATTGGACAATCCACAAATGTTGCATGGTGATGAGTTGTAGGGTCTCCCCCTACCTGACTTACCTCCTCTGCCTCTTCCTCTTGAGGATCTACCTCTCCCTGCATAGTTTGCTTGGGAGGTAGAACCTTCTTCATCAACCTTCTTACTTTTACCTTTATCTTTAACCTTCTTATCAGTATATAGAGCAGAGGGGTTGTTACCTTTTGATTGATCTCCTGCCTTTGTAAACTTTGCTTCATTTGTGAATAGTTGGCCCATGAGTGTTGTGAGATCTGGGGTATGCATGTCCATGTAGAGGTCCATTGCAGTGGTGAAGCTTTCCCACTTATCATCTGCCTTGAGTCCATTTGTTACTTGCCTGACTATTTGCTCCTCTTCAATCTCCTCTCCAATACTTGCTAATTGGTCTGCCACATCTTTAATCTTGGTCACATACTCTGAGACTGATTGTTTTGGTTGCTTCCTAAGGGTTGTGAATTCAATCCACAGTTGATTCTTCCTGGCCCTTGTGTTGGAAGAAAAATATGTTGACAAGGTTTCCCAAGTCTCTTGGGAAGTCTTACAGTTCCTTATATGAGGTAAAAGGAAATCAGATATAGAGTTAAGAAGATAAGACCTTGCCAAAGCATCCTTTGCACACCATTGGTTGAGCCTCTCTTGTTCATCCTTGGTGGGTAGTCCTCTAGCTTTGAATGAGGGCAATTCCTCATCCCCTGATATGAATCCAAACAAGCTTCTTCCTTGTAGATAGGTCTTCATCCTTAGAGACCAAGCTTGGTAATTGTTCCTGTCCAATTTGTCAATGAATGAAGGAAAACCATCTCCCATTGTTACCTTGTTTGCTCTGATACCACTATTGGTTGAGATGGTTGGATACACTCAAGAGATTGAGTTGAAGCTGCTAGACCTGCTTTGCTTCAACCCTCCTTAGCTTTAGATATGCTTAGTACACTTGCTTAGCTTCCAAATGATACCAAGAAAGCATATATGTACTTTGCAAATGATATGTGTAATGATCAAATCAAAACAGATAACTTGAGACTTCAAAAATCAAGAAAACTTGCTATTTTTGTAGTGACACCTGCTCAGTCTTTCACTCAGTGTGACCAGTACACTTACAATTGATTAAATTCCTTCTGGACATATTAGATTAGCTTAACAAGCTACCATTTGGAACTAGAATGAGAAGAAATGACAAACTATAATCTGAGAAAGAAGTTTACCAAAATTATATGTACCCCCGACTTTTTAGGAACACTGCAGCAGAATACCAGAGGTCACTTCGAGCGCGATTTCTCCAAGATGGCTGATCCAAATGACTTCAAAATTTGTAGGCTTGTAGACGACTTTGAGCTGAATCCAATGTGCTTTGAATCACTTGATTTGGATAAGTAGATCCTGAGATATGACCTCTTGAAGTTGACAGACTTGGAGTAGATGACTCAGAGACAACAGAGATGATGAATGTGTATACTTCTATTGATTGATGTAGTTGTACAATCTCATTAGCATGACAAGCATAGCTAAATGAGGTATTGTGGTGTAGGCTATGAAGTAGCACTAACACACACAGAGTTACAGTAGTGGAATGCCTCGGGGAGTGAGCTCAATGAGACTAACTAAAAACACGACTTTTCAAGAACTTCTTTTATAGAAGTTGAGTTGAGATTTGAATTTGGATTCAAATTCAAATCTCCTATAATCACTCCTCTAAAAGTAGGGAGATATTCTCTCCATTTACACCATCCAAATTCCACGACTAATCAAGTAGGTAAGTGATTACATGTGAATGTCAAGTCATATAGACTTTTACAATGGGTAAAATGTAATAACACATAGGCAAGTGTTTCTATGGTTCTTGCTACACATAGTGATACCCTTTAAGGGTTCCAAGCCAAAGGTGAAGGCTTGATTTGCACCAACAGCAACCCGAGATGGATCCTACGGTGGATCATACGGTACCGCTGATCACTGTTTGGTATAAAACCAGAAGATCACACAAGTTTTAATTGATGGAGGGTCTGGAGTGAATATTGCAACAGCTGCACTCTGTAAGAAATTGGGTTGGACCCAAATTGAACCAGTGCAGTTCTTTGTGCAAATGGTGGATCAATCCAAAGTCCATCCGGTGGGACTAGTGCGTAATAATCCTATAACCCTATAGGGAGCTACATTTAAAATGACTTTTGTAGTCCTGGAATTACCCGAATCTAGCCTTGACTACAACTTACTTTTTGGTCGACCGTGGCTAAAGCAAGCCAAGGTCCTACAGGATTGGTCAGCTCAAGAGTTAATTTTTAAGAATCATCACCGGAAATATGTCGTTGCATTGGACGCTATGCAACCTTGTGATCTACACGCACACCCATATGTAGCAGAGCCAGTCCATATGTTGGACGGGCTATCTGATGATGAGGAGGAGGCTTTCCTCAAGACAAATAAGGACCTCATTGCCTTAGGTACTATAGACTTACAATCAGTAGCAGATAATTGGAGTCCGATAGCTTGTACAGTCGTACCACTGACCAAAGAAGCAGAAGCAGATGCCGATATAACTATGGATGAATCAACATATCAACAATTGTTGCAGCCAGCTGATTACTTGGAAAAGCCTCGGTAGTTTTATGTATCGGAGGATCAGCTGGTAATGTACAATTTGGGTGACACGGTCAACCCGAGACTAGTAAAAATTAAGGCAGGATTAGCAGACAAGTTCCAAGATGATTTGGTACAACTCCTGCGTGAATTCTCAGATGTCTTCGCTTGGGATTACAGAGACATGAAGGGTCTTGACCCACAAATTTATCAACATAGAGTGGTGCTGAAACCGGATGCAAGACCCATCAAACAACCTAGTTACAAGATGAATCCTAACTATGCGGCACAGGTTAAGGCCAAACTTGATCGTTTGTTGAAAGTGGGATTTATCATGCCAATTGAGCATGCCGAGTGGATCTCGCCAATAATAATAGTGCCTAAGAAAAATAAACAGTTACATATTTGTGTCGACTATCGAAAGCTTAACGCAGCCACCGTACCAGATCCATTCCCTCTTCCTTTTCTAGATACGATGCTCCATAAGGTAGCTAATCACGAAATGTATTCTTTCCTAGATGGCTACAGCGGGTACAATCAAGTGAGGATGGCGGAACAGGATATACCGAAGAGGGCGTTCATCACCAACTAGGGCATCTATGCATGCACCGTAATGTGGCTCGGATTGCAGAACGCCCCAAGTACATTCCAGAGATGTATGCAGGAAGTGTTCTCACCTTATCTGAAAACGTTTATGCAAGTCTATTTGGATGATTTTTCATTATTTGGCGATACTTCAGTGCACCTGTATCAGTTATGGCGCTATTTTGAAAAGTGCCGAGAGTATCGATTATGTTTGAATCCTACCAAATCGGTCTTTGCGGTTTCCTGTGGGAAGCTACTCGGTCATATCATCTCCAAACAAGGAATACAAGTAGACCCTGATAAGGTAGCGACAGTGTTGAGGCACCAGCCCCAAAGACACCCAAGGAAGTTATGCGGTTTTTTGGCCAGATCAGGTGGCATGGCAGACACTTACAATGGCTGGCTCATCTGGTGATGCCACTCAACCGACTTATGACCAGCACCCCACGTAAGTACGAATGGACTAATGAGTGTCAAAGAGCCTTTCATCGTTTGAAGGTCCTACTGACACAGGCTCCGATCCTGCAACCGCCTGATTGGGAACGTCCATTCCATGTATTTGTGGATGCATCAGACATAGCGATTGGCAGTGTGTTGATACAACAAACTGGAAAATGGTTTTGACCAGTGTACTACACGAGCCGTAGATTAGCTCCTACAGAGCGAAATTACTCCGTGACCGAACGAGAGTGTCTTGGTCTGGTATACTCTGTTAAGAAGTTCCGGCATTACTTGCTGGGATGAAGATTCACTTTCCATGTGGATCATGCCACACTGGTGTATTTGGTTTGCCAACAATACTTAGGCGGAAGACTTGCAAGATGGGTTTTACTATTACAGGAGTTTGATTATGAAGTTATTCATGGGCCAGGAACGGCACATGTCTTGGCGGACTTTTTATCTCATCTGGATTCGGGAGAGACTCCGGTAGGTGTGGATGACACGACGCCGGCTATTTACGTCACCGAGGAAGCTCCTGAAGAATTTGCCGAACTTCTTGTTGCACCTACCTACTATGATACATTAATGACTTTTCTTACTGATAGTTGTCTCCCTCCTAATACTCCGGCTACTCTGCGTCGAAAAATTGTGGTCTATAGTCGACGATTCCTGTTGATTGTGGGTCAACTGTATTACATAGATCAGACTGGTGTCCTACTCAGATGTATCTCTCCACATGAATCGGCATCTGTTATTGCCATGGCTCACTCATCACCCACTAGAGGACACTTCGCAGCTGATCTCACTCATCGCAAAATCCTGCAAAGTGGGCTATGGTGGCCTACAATGTACAGAGATGTTGTTAAATTTGTGCAGCAGTGTGATGTTTGTCAACGGTCTCGACAGCCCTTGCAGCAACATTTCTTTCCTCTCCAACTGGTCCTGCCTCTTGAACCCTTTCAGAAGTGGGGCTTCGATTTCATTGGCCCAATTACACCCCCTGCTTCCCTCACCAACAACCTGTATATCTTGACTTGTACAGACTATGCTACAAGGTGGGTGGAAGCTTGGGTTCTATGTTCTGCCACAGCTGTTTCGGCGGCCAAATGTTTGATGAAGGATGTCTTCCCTCGATACGGATTACCTCTGGAGATAGTGATGGACCAAGGTACACATTTTGCAAATACCTTAATGAAGGTGCTGACTTTCTAGATTGTGCATAAATTCAGCTCACCTTACTATCCACGCGTGAATGGTCTTGCTGAGAGCACTAATAAGACCCTGCTGAATATTCTCCGAAAACTGATCTTGGAGTGTCCGGAACGGTTTTCTATAATGCTAAAGCCAATAGATCTGCCGAAAAAATTTAAGTTACGGTGGTTCGGTCCATACCAGATTGCTGAACAAGTGGGACCTATAACTTTTCGGTTGGCAACTTTAACAGGTGTCCTTCTTCCAAAAGGGATTAATGGCTCCAAGCTCCGCCCCTATCACCCGCCATCCACAAACTCATGAGGTGTACTCAGTATTTTCCTCTTTTTCACTTGTCACTTGATTTTCTTTTCTACCCCCCATGTTTCGGTTGACCAACTGTTGTAATCCATCCGTTTTGTTGATCTAATCATGATTAATAGCCGCCTCTCTGTCGTTGCGTTTGTTAATACATGCATGTTGCCATTATGTTGGTATATTTCCAATCCTAGATTATGATTAGGGACCTTGCCCCTATGTCATGTAGTGTTTTCTACTTAATCTTGTTCTTTTCACTAATAATCGCTATTGAGTTTGTGTGTTTGCCACCATTGTGTATTCTGTGTTTTTGTTGCTCTCTACGCACACCATGGAAGCTCTAGCTAACATAGCAATCTTCCCTGCAGGTCTCACTCCAGATGTGAGTGAGTACTTGTGTGCTCGGGGACTGTTGGCCTTCGTTGAATTGCCTTGGCATTTAGTGGAGTGTCACCCCTTCCATGCGCAAATCATCTTTGCTATTGCCATCACACCTGCTACAGAGCAGTGTTGGCCAATAACGTGTTTAAACCCCTCTAACGTCATTACTCTCAACACGATTGCTGAGGGATTCCATCTCCCTCAGGAAGGGTTGGAGAATGGTCCACTCCTCCCTCTCGCCACCATGAAGGAATTGTTTCCCCGGCACTCATCCAATGATTCGGCCATCCTTCGTTGACCTAAACTAGAGCGTACCGCTCTATAATTCCTTGTCGCAATGTTAAACCTGCAAAAACACACATATGGTATTTCTCGACCTTTTTATTCCATGATCGACATTGCCTCCCGTGAACCCGTCAATTTCACCTCTTTTTTCTTTAGCCGCATTCATCGTGAATGCGTAGCGGTTACAAAACAGTTAACCAAGCATGATATCCCTCACACTCGTTTACCCCATCTTCTTTCCCTCCTCCTTTCGGTGGTACAAGCCGCGCAACCCCCACCCAATACTATGCTGTTGCATGAAGAATCTACACAGATGGTCGAAGACGACAATGATGAAGACTTGCTTCATTTTTTTCACCACAAATGCCGATGCGTTAGTCCATCTGAAAGCCAGGTACAAGGCTCCAATGCCGGTCACGAAGCTGAAGTCTTTCATGACACTGCCACCTCCTTACAGGTAGAGTCCATCCCATCTTCTTCTCTCATGCAGCCGGATCAATATGCGATCATGGAAGATGTAGCTAAAGTCTCCTCATGGGAAGAATCTCATCAACCAGATGCTGAGGCTGTGAAGGAGATAGCGGAAGCTATTGGGGTTACAGACTTCCAAGCTCTTTCGTCACCAACCGCTGACGTCCAAGCAAATGCAGTCACGGTCCAAGCAGATGCACTCATGGTCCAAGCAGATGCAGTCACTGTCCAAGCAGATGCAGGCAACCAATTGACTGGACATGCTGACACAGTTATCAAAGCTGTTGTGGAAGAAACCCAGATTGAGACCGGAATAGTTTTGGCATCAACCGCCCTTCTCCCTCTCCCTCCTCCAGCTTCCATTCCTAGTGCTGTTGAAATTCTTTCCGGCGGCCCATCAACTGTTGTTCGTACATGATCAACCCATCCGTTATCCTCTCCCAATTACTCTCCACCATCCTCCCCTCATCTAGTGTCTGCCTCGTCATCACAATCTTCTCCTTCTCTCCCCCCCCCCTAGTAGTCATGTTCACAGAATTGGCATCCATGGGCCAGCTCCTGATCCAATTTTCCAAGCAATTGCCCCTGCAGATGAAGATAGCAACTCAGAACATCCAGCAAGAGTTGCAGAGTAAAGTTGACATGCTCGAACGAGACATTGCTGCGCTCCAAGAAGAAGCGATTGCGGCCAAAGCTGAGACTCATGAATTGCAGACTCAAATCCAGCAACTTCAAGAACAATTAGTGGAAAAGGACACTCTGCTTGCTCAATAGGACAAAAAAATCACCAGTTTGAAGCAAGAACTTACAGACAAGATAGATGCCATAGCTGCCTTACGAAATGATCTTCATAATACGAGGGATGCCCTCAGTGTGTTAGAAGAAGCTTCCCAGTCCCTTGCGGCCAATGTGCTTAAAGCAGAAGCTGCGTTACATAATGTTACTGAGAGATTGTTTCAGAGAGATCGCCAAGTATATACGGTTGAAGAAAGAACTTGAAGGTGTGCAGAAGGAGAGAGAAGCTTATTATAAGATGATCCAGTTTCAAGTTGAGGAGCTGGAACGACGTGAAAAGCAGTTGGGATTTCAGACAGACAGGTTATCTCGGATTGATGCAGAGATCGCTGAAATAAAGCTGTGGAGAGATGCTGCCATTGCTAATGACTTCTACCTTCAGGAAGCATTTTTGGAGACACAGATAGAATCACTAATGACTCAAGTCATCGCTTCCAGTTCTGTAAGAACTGATGCCCAACTTATAGAACCAGATATTTTGAAAGATCTATTAGATTCTTTAAAACAAGAGATTACCTGAACTTTTAAGTTAGCTCGCACCCTGTATGTCCAAGGCATTATTGAGGAGCATTAAACTGTATGGGTTCGAGTCCACCGTGCGTGCCAGTGTTAGCCGCCGGATTGGATCTCTTTGTAATTTTAGTTTTCTATATTCGCATGCACTGAAAAGGCGTGGCGAAAAGATGTAACCTTCTATTGAGTAATGAAAAGGCAAGCACGGTATTCTTCGGGCAGAGAGGAGTCCCTAGAGTGTTTGTCTGGCCGATAGTGCCGGAGATGCTGTGTTGCAGAATTTGAAGAACTCTGAGTATTGTGTGATTATTAAGTTCAATCATTAATCTTTGATTACCGTAATATTGCGATTAACCTTAATCATTTTGTGCAAATTCGTCAACGTTCATATGCATGGTAGACGCATTGTGTAGTGATAATTGTTCAATCGGAAGTAATTAGTTGATAATTGATGGAATAAATTGGGAAAATTAAAAAGGGCCTCTGTACTTTCAAACCCCTGTCCATCCCAAGAACCCAGAAACGAGATTAAAAAAGCTTGACCGAAAGCACTTTTAACAAGCCCTATGTGCAAGATAAAATTTTCTTTTTCACATTATTTTTGTGATACGCAAGAGTTGCACGGTGGAGATGTAATGGGGAATATTGTACATCCAAGAATCTCTAAGAAGAATGAATAATTTCTTTGAGCCATCATTGTACCTTTATAAATCTATTTCAAAAGGTTTTGTTGTCTTGATCGTTAGGCGAAAAATCTGCCTCTTTAAGACAACAAAAGAAATGAAAGGTAATGAGCTAACAGCGTGTTTGAAGTTTTCTTCATATTCATCTACAAATGATTGTCCTATCCGTCAACTTTTACGTTTCATGATATGCTACATAGTAACAAAACTAGTAACCTAAAAACTACGATAATTTGATGTTCAATTATCTTTGTAGACTTCCCCCAAAAGATATCTCTTTCCTTTGTACTTGCACACTGATTTAGTTGGTTGGTGTTTATGAGCTAGTTGGTTGGTGCTTATCTCTCTGATACTTATGTCTCTTATGAGTTATTTTGGAATATTCTAATTAAGAACCCATTAAAGTTTGATTGTTTTTTTTATGGATTAACATGTAGCTCATCATCGACCACACACCTTTAATCCTAAATATTATCTGAAATATAACTCGTTGTCAAGTGTTATTTAACTCTTCTATGATTTATTTTATAAATAAATTTCAAATGATTTATAAAGCTAATACAATGAGATCCGAGTGTTGATTTGAGAGGAGCAAGCCTCCCCGATACCCTCAGAATTACCAAAGCTCTTAAGATCACAAAGTAGCTAAACCAACTATATAGATATCGAGGACTTTAAAGATTTACTCAAGGACTTTGTACTGCAGCATAGGAAAAATCATTGTTAAATCGTAGGCCGACAGAAATACATGGGCCACTAGCCAGCTTTCAGAAATTCATAATTAAATCAGATACGGCCGAAAGATCTGGCTTTCTGTAGACATTGAGGATCTTGCCGGATCCCATTGAAGTGGAATCGAATAGAGCAAGTGTAGTTCCCAGGTTCCAAAAACAAACGGAATTCAGCGAAAGGTAAGTCGTTATCTTTATGCGCAAGGAGCTCTCTCTCTCTCTCTCACACACACACAGAAGTGTTCTCTCTCTCTCTCTCTCTCTCTCTCTCTCTCTCTCTCTCTCTCTCTCTCTCTCTCTCACACACACACACATACATACACACAGAAGTGTTCGTTATGTCTTGTGACATAAGTAATTGAAGCATGTTGCACTGTCTAATGCGGTGATATCGTTAATGCAGCAGCTCTCTACTGCTTCACCAGAGATGAATGGTCTACTGCGAGCTCTCTACCAGTTGGGTAGGACGGAAAAGTATGCCTTTGCTCCTTTGTACACTTATGTTGCAGCTTTCGGGTCGGGTGGAAAAAAAAAAAAAACCAAGTAGCTGCGAAAACCAAAGGTTTTGAGATGACCTTGCGATAGCTGTTCAATAAGCACCCCCGCCGCCTCTCAGGCGATATATAATAGTGAACGCTCAATCATTTGTAATATCTCACTTTCCTCAAGTGATATGCAAAGGCGATATCTTCAACAAAAAGCAACCGAGGAATATTTTCACTTTCGGTGATCGCATGGATAACTTTCTCTTATATTCCATTTCGTCCAAAAGTTACGATATACGAAATCTATGTTGATGCGTGGTAGACAATATATAAACTTTTTTATCCGAACCAAAATGATAACTATCGTGATACTATTTACTACAAATTCAACTCAAGAGTAAGCAGACTATATGCTCAATAATACTAGCAAACTATAGTTAATCAGAATTCCATCATCAATATATGCACAAGCAAACTATGATTAATCAGAAGTCTATCATCAATATAGCTCACCAAACTGCTTGCAGGGAAGTTGGAATATCGAGCAGAAGGATATCTTGTCCCTGATTTGATCTTGCACTATCCATAAACCTAGTTACTCTTGTAGATGATGAGTATGGAAACGAAGGAAAGATGAATTATGGAAGCATAACTCCAACAAAGAATTGTATCAATATTTTTCGAGAGAGACTATGAACTTATAATTTTAAAAAGACGTGGGTCAAGTATAATCATATTACCTCATAATACTACAAGCATATACATCTAAACTCTCTCATTCCCTTTTAGGTGTCTTATGATCATCTTCGTCCATACCTCCTTGGACTCATCCAATAACCGAGCATGAAATCTGAAGAGCTTGTTCGAAAACCTTACAACTATCAAATTTCTAGATCAACATATTTGCATTGTTGAACAAAATGTCCACTCCATTATCCATCATTTTACATTTTGTTTATTTTTTTAATGCTTATTAAGATGCATACAATTCATTAAAGCTACTGAACCCATGTTGCTGATATTGAAAATAGGATATAAATTATGTTAGGAAATGCTCATCACAGCTCAACCATAACTATCCACAAGCAGATCGTACCTACGCTACATGAAATATCTGCTGTTATATCATATTCTGGTTTGCAATATTCTGGTTAATAACTCATGAAGAGTTTGCGAGTTCTCTTATGGATTAACATGGACTCGTCATCGCCCGGATACCTTTAATACTAAATATCTGGAATACAACTCTTTCTCAAACGTTATTTAGCTCTTCTTTGATCTCGATTTTACAAATAAGTTTCAAAAGCTTTAAGACGATGGGAACGAAGAGTTGATGCGAGAACAAAAAACCTCCCTTGCAGCCTCAAAACTAGCAAAGTTCTTAGAATCACAAGGTGGCTAGACACAATTGCATAGATGTGGGGGATTCTCAAACTATACTCAAGGTTAGATCATGAGGCTTTGCACCCATTTCTAGAAAAAACGAAGAATGGAAGAGATATTTAACTCAATGAAAATAGATTATCGAATACAAGGAGACCCGACGTATACAAGATTCCTAAAATAACAGTTGCATCGACAATGACACGTTTGTAAGAAAGTACTTATGCAAGAGAAAGTAGTTACACAAGAGAACACAAGAAGAATAATAGATAAGATAACAAATACAGTAGTATTTCAAATATTTGCCACTAAGAGCAAGTATAAAGATGATGGGAAATTCCACTCATGTGCTCTTAAGGTACAGTATAAATGGTCATCCAAACGAATCTAGATAGGGAGTTACAAGGAAGAGGTATGCTCACTCAATCCGATGTCTAGGGTAGTGCAGAAGTCATGTTCATATAGGCTTATAGAGATGTGTGTCTTTTCCTGTATGTCTACACATGGGTAGTAGAATGTAGGTGACCACCAGTGACATAATCCGCATATGTGAATTATGTTAGTTCAACCAACCTAAGAAAATGAAATCATTTTTGAGTTGACAAGGAATATTCCATTGAATATTCCCTTTACGATCATGCTAAGGGTGCTTCTCTAGGACCTCCATTAGGAAGCACCCTCGCCCCTATGGGAACCCCTAGTCCGGGCTACTCATTGCTGCCTTGGAACCCATCATTGGGGGCCCTGGTTACTCCCTATCCTTAGAATATCTTAGATCATCCAATTTGACTTTCATCCATCATGCAACTTTGGGGTCCCATCAATTGGGCAATGCATGATAAATAAGGGGGCCTTACAGAACCTACATTACTACATACAATCATGAGGGTTAGGAATTAGTCATATACTAACACTCTTGCATGATGTTTACTAAATGATAAATCAGGTAGGCCTAGGTCCTCTGCCCACCTTCAGAAGATGCCTATTGAGTTTCTCTTTTCTAAGTGCTTTTAAATTAGTCAATGTATCATCACAATCTGCCTCTATGAGACAATATTTGAGCTCCACAATGTCATTTTCTATTAACTCATGAACATAATCATGGTATTATGCTTCTGTATGATTGGTGCAAGCATGAAATATTGAGTTCTTTGCAATGTCCATACAGCTTTGAATTCTCATGCTTACATTCTAGCAACACTCTTTTGGTTTGTAAGAAGACTTTCCCAATACTCGAATAATATAGTAGATATTTGTTCTAGTGTTGCACAAAATCATGTCTCCCAAAAATCCCTCTTTATTTCTTAGCATCTACTTATGGTGTATCATGCGGTTTCGGAAGTTTCAGATTTACCTCCATACGTGTGCTAGTTTCTTTGTAGTCCATCATTCCCAAATGTTGTAAGCACTTTTGCAACATATTTTTGTTGTGATATGAAAATTCCATCATCCTTTTTCCATATTCAAGGCCAAGGCAATAATGGAGTAGCTTGCGATCTCTCATCTCAAACTCATTGGTCAAGCTAGCACAAGTCTATTTGATAAAATTTGCATGATCTTGTGTAATGAGAAAATGATCTACATACATGATAAAAATCATTTGCCAGTCATTTTCTCATAACATACACATTTGCTTTAGATGTACTTTTTTAAAGCCTAGGCTTTTGAAAAGATTGTTAATGTGT